>CM035411.1:109848097-110248097 GCA_020310875.1 Ceratopteris richardii
TATTGCCACTCCTATGGAGACAGGTTTAGGATTGATGCTTCATGATGCTGGAGATGCATTTGATGCTATTCTCTATCAGCATGTTGGATACTTGATTTACTTATGCATTACTCGGCCAAATATTTAGTTTGTTGTCTCACGAAAGAGCAGGTTTATGCATTGCCCAAGAGTCAAGCATTGGCAGGCGGTTAAGCGCATCTTTCGCTACTTGAGTGGTACTCGACTACTTGGGTTGTTTTATCCCAAGGGGGGATCACTACCATCAGATTTGCATGCTTTTTCTAACTCTGATTGGGCTGGTTGCTATGGCACTCGTGTGTCCACTAGTGGCCTTTGCTTCATGCTTGGTAGCTCATGTATATCTTGGTTGAGCAAGAAGCAGCCTACTATGGCCACTTGCAGTTGTGAGGCTAAGTAAAGGACAACCTTCACAGCAAGTGTTGAGTGTGTGTGGCTCAGAAACCTTATGGCTGATTTGGGTGTTGGTTAGTCTTCTGCCACCACCATCTTCACTCACAATCAGGGTGCATTGGCAGTTGTGAGAAACCCTGTGTTCCATGCTCACACTAAGCACATTGAGGTGCATTATCACTATGTCAGGAAGAGGTTCTCTGTTAGGGAGATCAGCTTGGCATATGTGCCCATGCAGGAGAACATTACAGACCTTTTCACGAAGGCTCTGCCTAGGGAGAAGTTTGAAGCTCTCCGCAAAGCTTTGGGCTTACTTCCTTTTGTGAAGTGATTTCCACATAGCTTGGCACTTCCTTAAACATGAGTGTGAGCTCCTTGTTCACCGCATCACTCCCACCGGGGATTTGTTGATATATTTAGGTAGTGATGTGTGTGAACACACTAGGACCACTGGGGCACTTTTTTCCCTCTTTAGGAGGTTTTTTCCCCTGACTTGTATATACACCTATTGCCCTAATGGGCTACTTATCTTTGTACATTCTCTAGTAATACATTTAGTATTGTGTGTTGTGCTCCAAGCTTCTTCTCCTTCCTTGTGATGTTTGCGTGCTTCCGCACACATCTATCTCCAACATGTATATGTATAGGTATATGTATATGTATACGTATATGTATATGTATACATATATGTATATGTATAGGTATATGTATATGTATACGTATATGTATATGTATACATATATGTATATGTATAGGTATATGTATATGTATATGTATATGTATATGTATATGTATATGTATACATATATGTACATGTATAGGTATATGTATATGTATATGTATATGTATATGTATATGTATATGTATATGTATATGTATATGTATATGTATATGTATATGTATATGTATATGTATATGTATATGTATATGCATATGTATGTGTCTATGTATATGTATATGTATATGTATATGTATGTGTATATGTATATGTATATGTATATGTATATGTATATGTATATGTATATGTATATGTATGTATGTGTATATGTATATGTATATGTATATGTATATGTATATGTATATGTATATGTATATGTATATGTATATGTATATGTATATGTATGTATATGTATATGTATATGTATATGTATATGTATATGTATATGTATATGTATATGTATATGTATATGTATATGTATATGTATATGTATATGTATATGTATATGTATATGTATATGTATATGTATATGTATATGTATATGTATATGTATATGTATATGTATATGTATATGTATATGTATATGCATATGTATGTGTCTATGTATATGTATATGTATATGTATATGTATGTGTATATGTATGAGTATATGTATGTGTATATGTATATGTATGTGTATATGTATATGTATGTGTATATGTATATGTATGTGTATATGTATATGTATATGTATATGTATATGTATATGTATATGTATATGTATATGTATATGTATATGTATATGTATATGTATATGTATATGTATATGTATATGTATATGTATATGTATATGTATATGTATATGTATATGTATATGTATATGTATATGTATATGTATATGTATATGTATATGTATATGTATATGTATATGTATATGTATATGTATATGTATATGTATATGTATATGTATATGTATACGTATATGTATATGTATATGTATATGTATATGTATATGTAGACTTATATTATTACACATATGTTTATTAGCATATACATTTTGATACATTGCTTCAAGTACATTTCTATCTATTGTCTATTGTTGCATCTTCATCATTATAGTGATCTTGTGGAATTATTTTGTTTGTGTTTACTCACTCATTTACTATACGTTAACTTGTACTGGTTAAAAAAGAGTTGTTACTGTTCAGATTTCGTTAACATACCCTGAACATGTGTGCAGGTTGAGGAAAGCCTTATATGGCTTGAAGAAAGCTCGTAGAGCTTGGACATTGACTTGTCACTTACTTGTAGGATAAAGGTTTTATAATTGTAAGCAAGGTAGATCCTTTGCTCTTCATTTAGAGGAATCACTCAGAGTTCATATACCTTTGTGTATATGTAGATTATATAATCATTACAAGAAATGATGCAAAAGGAAGTAGGAGGATTAAAGCTCAAATGAATGAGGAGATCAAGATCAGTAATTATCTTGGTTTACTCACATAATTCCTAGGCTTGGAAGTGGTATATACAGAGAAAGGTATGTTCCTCACTCAAGTGAAGTACATTGGAGATATGCTCACTAAGTTCAAGATGGAAAATACAAAGGTTGGAAGTACACCCATGGAGCTAAATGTGAAGTTCAGTGCTCATGAAGGTGAGCTAATTGAAGATGTTACTGACTATCAAAGTCTAGTTCATCTCATTCTCATGAAAGAAACTTGCAAACATAATTGTGATAATAAGGAAGTCATATCCTAAATAGGTTTCTTCTTAATGTAATGCTAAGCTTGTATCTTGATGTCCTATTGCAATGCTGCCTTTACACAATTAATCAAAGCAGAAAATTGTCCAAACAGGTCATCAGCTCTTGAGTTATTATATCCATAGCAGAATTTATCACAGTAGTTGTTCGAGCCCACGTAGCTTAGTGGCTGATGCCTTGAAATTGTGGGAGGAAGTCGTGAGTTCAAGTCTTGGCTGAACATGTCCATGAGTCTCTCATTATGGATGCCTCTACCTTACGAAGTTGAGTGTGTATTTCCAATTCATTGTACTCTCAAAAAAAAGGAATTAATCACATTAAGTACTTGAATAGATGGAACTGTTGTACTCTCAAAAAACAAAGGAATTAATCACATTAAGTACTTGAATACATGGAACTGCCTACTACACGAAGCCTTGCAGGAAAAACGGAGACCTACACTAAGTTCGAATCATTACAGCTATAGCAAATTTGTCAATTTTCATCTCTCGGGCTTTTGGATAAACAAAGCATTCTGCAAACGGAGCAAGCTAGTACAATTATCTACAATGATAGGCTGGCTAAATCTAGTTGAGCTGCGATGAAGTGAAATCATCTACGTTAATAGCGTGCGGACTGCAGATGGAATATACGTTTGGCTCTTTGACCTAGCTGCATGAAACAGTAACTTCGGGCTTCGTGGTCCTTCGGGGTGCGGGCCGCCTTCAGTGCCCCTCTCCCCCTCGATACGAGGGGGGCATTGGCTCTCTCGTATTCTCTGTCGCGGGGGCTCCCCTGTGGAGCTCGTTTGGTTTGCTTCAGGCGGGGCGCTGCCCTAGGTCTTTGACATGACGATGTTCGACACCCTCAAGAGTGGGAAGGCGGGTCCTTCCTCTCTGCCGGATGATTCGTGTGGACTACAGACAACATTCAACCCAATATTTGACAGTGGTGAAGCCCATGGGCGTTCTGGTTCTGTGATTTCCGCAGGAGGTCAACAGGGCGACAGAGACCAGGTATTTACTAAACTTTTGGCTGCCCAACAAAGCACTAATGTAGTGTCGTACGCCGGTGCTCTGCAAACTCCTCAGCAAAATCATCTATCAATGCTCAACATGCTTGGATTCTCAGGTATGTCTCCTCCTCAGTCGTCGGTTAGTGACATTAAAGGAAAAGGCAAAATGCATGTGGACTTTGAGGGGGTTGATACCTTGCCTAGCTCATGTCCTGAACATCAGTTGAATCTAGACCCCGAGGATGTTGACAGAGATGACGCCACTCTTGTCATTGATAGCACGGCCCTGGAAAAATGGAATAACCATTTGTCTGAGAAGGTTGTAATAGGTCTATGTCATGGAATTAGACCTGCTCAGGACATTTTAAAGAATTGGATGAAGGTTAACTGGGAAAGTAGAGGTTTAATTGCTAAACACATTCAATATCTGCCAAATAACTATTTTCTTTTCTTTTTTGAGGATGGAAATAATGCCATGCAAGTGATAGCTGAAGGTCATTGGTTAATCAGAAATACACCAATATCCTTTTTTAAATGGTACCCTGGATTCAACCCTAGGGGACCAAAGCCAACTAAGGTGCCTGTTTGGGTTGAACTTCCTGATCTGCCTGTGGAATTTTTTCCTTGGATAGACAAACTTGGAGGATTATTAGGTAAAGTGCTTGGACAAAAACCAAGAAATGGCTTTAATCCCAAGTGGGATCCTATTATTCTAGTTGAAGTAGATATCTCTAAAAGCATTAAACCATCTTTGGTTCTTAAAAACTCTGAAGGTTGTAAGCTTCATGAACAAAGAGTATTATACAGAAATTTACCAAATGCTTGCTTTCATTGTTATAAGCAGGGGCATTTGATTAAGGACTGTCCTTCTCTTGAGATCAAGCAAGAAAAGGAGAAAAGAGAGGACAAATCAGGAATACAGGGACCTGAGGGTAAGAAAGTTGAAAGCTCCAAGGAAGATGGGGTAATTAAAAGACAGGTAGGTAAAAACAGAAGGAAGGCCTTTCAGGTTGGTCTTAAACCAGAAACTCTTGTGAAGGTTATTCATAATCCTTTTCAGGTTCTTGATGACTCTTTTATTGATAAGACTGAGAACCTAGAAGATGCAGGTTTAAAAAATAATAAAGATTCTTCGCCTGATCACTCGGATTCAGGCAAGGAAAACTCTGGTAGTACTTCTCCGGTCCAAAAAGGTAATAACATTGAAGAAGCAGGTTGGACCGTTGTGAATAAAAGAGGTAATAACAAATATTCTAGTATCCCCCCTTCCCATGATCGTATGGATGAAGATATAACTAATATTCCGAAATCCAGTGACGATATTTTTGTTGAACAACTGAACAAAAGAGATGAAGTGTTCTTGCAGGATGAATTAGAGACTATAAACATGGATGTGACAATGGCATCTGACAGTCCTCTTGCTAAGGAAAAGATTAAATCCAAAAGAAAGGAGGTGGTAAGAAACTCCATCTCGGCAGTTAAACCTCTCAAGAACCATAAAAAGTAACTTCTTTCTTTTTGTTTTCTTATGGATTGTCTCAAAATAATTTCCCTTAATACCAAAGGTCTGACAGACCCTGTCAGAAGTAAAATTCTTAGTAAATGGATGACTGATGCCTCCTTGAGGCCTGACTTTATTTGTCTGCAGGAAATTAAAAGTAATGGTTACCTTCTTACTGCTAATCTAAAAATGGTGAGCAGTTATTCCTCTTGGTTTCATACCAACCACCTTGGTAAGGGTGGTGCTGCTATAGGAATCAATTCCAATCTGAGTAATTTGATTGAAGAAGTTATTATCAGTAACACCAATCAATGGATTGCCATCAGATGTAAAGATCCCTTGAACTGCACCATTGTTTGTGTTTATGCTGACAATTGCTCTTCTATTAGAACCAAGTGCTGGGAAGAGATAGGCAACCTCTCTGGAGATGTCATTCTCATCGGTGATTTCAACATGGTCACCAACTCGGGAGACAGGAACGGTAACATAAATAACATTATTTCTGGCAATGAAAAAAATGTTTGGTTTAATATGATTCTTAAACATAATCTCATTGACCTTTCTGTCAACACGGGGCATACCTGGAATAATAGAAACTCTAGTAATTATTTGTCTTCTAGACTGGACAGGATTTATATGAGTGCTAATAGGGCTCAGTCCTTTTGGAATTACCAGTGTGTGGCTGACCCTTCCCTGCAGCTGTCTGATCATACTCCCCTAGTTGCTAATTTTATGAGCAATAGTCCTAATTTTAGAGCTGGCTGGCCCCACCTAGATATGTCCTTGATTAAAATCCCCTTGGTGAAAGATCACATCTGCCTCATTTTTAAGAAGCATTTTATCAAGGGATGTTCCCCTTTCAAAGCCTGGGAGGAGGCTATTAAAGAAGTGCAGTGTGCTCTTACTATGTATAAAAGAAAGGCTAAACTTTCTAGATATAAGAGAAGGATGATGATTATTAAGGAGATGGAGAACATGAAGAATTCTAAAACTCCTGACCAAATTAAAAATCAGAAGATCCTAGAGTACCAGGAAAAAATTAGGCATGAGGATTATCTGCTTGCTCATGGTGCCCTTGTCATGTCCAGAGAATTTTGGGCTGGTAAATTGGATAAGCCTAACAAGAATATGTTTGATCTTATGAGGAAGAAAAAAACCAGGGACTTCATCCCCCTGGTTAAAAAGAGTAATGGTGATTTTGCTACTTCTTTAGAAGAAAACCTTCAGGAGGCTGTTAGCTTCTTTACCAATGTTTTCTCTGTTCCTCCCAAGAGAGGGGACCATGTCTGGAGTGCAAGAGCTGCCATTGCCCAGAGAAGGAAGAAAATGGTTCCTCCTGGCTTGGTCTCCCTCCTTGATCTCCCCCTCTCTGCTGGTGAGGTTAGAGAAACCATTAGTAAATTGAGGCCTGGTAAGTCTCCTGGCCATGATGGTATTCCCAATGAATTTTTTCAAGAGTTCAAAGAAATTTTGGTGCCCATTATTCTTTGGATCTGGCAAGAAGCCATGAGGAGAGGAACTCTCTCTGCCTTCATTAATACTGGTGTTATTAAGCTGATTCATAAAAGAGGCTCTAAAGAAGATCTTAATAACTGGAGACCTATCTCTTGTTTGACTTCTCTTTATAAAATCTTTGCCTCCTCCCTTGCTAGAAGGTTGAGTCCTTTGATGGATAGTATCATTCTTCCTGAGCAGAAAGGTTTTATTAAAGGTAGGTTCATTCTTGATGCTATCATTTCCATGTGGGAAGGTTATGAGTATACCAAGGAGATGAATATTGATACTTTTTTTTTCAAAATTGATTTTGACAAGGCTTATGACAGGATTGAGTGGGATTTTATTCTTCAATCCCTTCATGACATTGGTTTGGGCAAAAGTTTTATTAAATATACCAACATTTTATTTGGTAATGCCCATTCTAAAGTTGCTATGAATGGTCAGCTTTCTTCTTCCTTCAGGTTGTGTAGATCTGTTCGTCAGGGCTGTCCTTTAGCTCCCCTTCTGTTTGCTATCACGGCTGATGCTCTTGGGTGGCTTGTTAAATATTCTATTAATCAAAATTGTATCAAGGGCATTGAAATCCCCCAAGCCCATTCCCCCTTGTGTCTTCAAACTTTTGCTGATGATACTAATCTCATTATGAAAGCTGAGGATCCTTCTGCTGAGGCCTTCCTTCAATGTCTTAATACTTTTTGTATGGCAAGTGGTTCTGTGGTTAATCATGCAAAAACTGGGTTTTATTCCTCTAATGGCTGTATTCCTGAATGTGTTAAATTGGCAGGTTGTGATATCATAAAAAGAGGTTCTGTTTTCAGGTTGTTGGGCATCCCTATGGGTTTTGAAATTACTCAAGAACAAAGATGGAACTGGGTCCTGGATAAATTTAGGGAAAAAAATTTTAAGTGGATTGATTTTCAAAATAATATTGCTCAAAGAGCCTTTGTTCTCAAGCATTACATTCTTCCTTGCCTAACTTACTATTTGTCTTGTTGGCATCCTAATAAGAAACAGCTGGCTCATGCTATAGCTCTTGCTAGAAGATTTTTATGGGGGGATAACAAGATCCCTAAGGTGGCTTGGAAGACCTGCTGCATGAGGAAGTCTGATGGTGGACTGGGGTTAATTTGTCCCTCCAAAATGGCTACTCAGATGGCTGCTAAGTGGATTTGTAGAGCTGTCTCTTCTAATGATTTTTGGGCTTGTCTCATCAAAAGGAATATACCTAAGTTTTGGATTGCAGATAATAAATGTTGGACGAATTTTGATATCTGGGATATAGTTGTTTCTCCTGCTATTTTTGTTCCAAAAGGAAGTTTACTTATCTGTAATTTTTGGAAGTCCTGGATGACAATTAAAAGGGAGTACAAACTTCCTGTTTGGTTTCAGTTTAACCTCTCTTTCTTATTGCAGGACTCTATGTGGGTAGGTTGGCATGACAAAGTAAACAGTTCCTCTTCACCTATTAGGAGGAACAAATGTAGAAGGAAGGGATTCAGCAGCTGGAAGGATCTTATGAACAATGGTAATCTTATTGATGATAGTCAAATTTTAAACAATAACTCCTTGTCTGTTGCCTGTAAACAGATCCTGCAAGACAAAAAGAAAGTGCTGATGGAAAAGCTGGATGATAACATGTGGGAGAAACCTGTAGATATTGCTGATGTCTCTCAGGATATGTTCAACAATTTCAAAAAGATTGGCACCAACAGCAAATTACTGTTTGAAAGACTTAACAGGAAGTGGTCTCTAACCTGGACCACTCATCAATGGAAATACAGATTCCAATGTGTGTGGGCCTTTCCTCTGACCATTAAACACTCCTTCCTTCTTTGGTTGATTCTTCACAGGGGAATATGGACTGGCAGCAAGGCCAAGAAATTTAAAATTGATGCAGGAAATTGTCAATTCTGTGGCAAGCTTGAAGATTTGGATCACCTCTTTTTCAAATGCAAAAACTCTGCCAGATACTGGAAGGTGTTCTATCTGTATTGTCAAACGTCTGGAACTAAACCCCCTAACTCCAGAGCTCTTCTTCTTGGAGAAGCTAACAGAATGGATATTGTGATTTGGCAGTTGCTGAGAGCTCACATCCTGTGGGCTATATGGAAAGATAGGAATAGTAAAATCCTTGATAAACATTGTAAAGATCATTTCTACCCTTGTAACTTGGGAATGATTAGACTTTTGGATTGGTGCTTCAGGAACTCCAGTAAAAATAGCTTAGGTGTTATTAACCAGCATACCTTGCTCAAAAAGTATCCTTGTAATATGTGGCGGTCCAAATTACTTCAAGCTCATTCTGTCTCTAGAGATAATATGGCCACTTTTATCAGGTGGCATATTGAAAGACATATATTGTAAGTGTCTCCTTCCTATTGGAAGGATCACTGCCCTGTACTTTCTCTCGCATCAATTTTAAATTTCTTGTTTCTTCAAAAAAAAAAAAAAAAGAAATCATCTACGTTCATATTTAGCGATCTAAGTAGAACATTGATATCACAAAGTAAATAAAAGGTGTCCTTGTAAGTGAAAGATGACTTCTCAAATCTCAAGGATAGTGTTAAGGACATATAAATGGAGTTTTTCATATGTAAAGTGCATGTTGATGGAATCTAAATTTCTTGATAGGCCTTCTCAGTTGCAATTCCGAACAGGTAGCTCATGAGAAGCTTGTATTCCTCACAGCATTTCGTGTAGACGTTTGCTCGCACAAGTTGAGGGAAAAAGAGACGGGATGCAGTTGTATACATGAATACCATGGTGAATGCAACACACAGAGCTCGTGGCATGCTCAGCGAAGTCCCAAAGCTCTTGCGTCTTCTGATAATGATTTCCATGGAGGACGCCACGCCCTGGATGAGGAAGAAAAGGGTGACCTCCCATGTTGGAGTTTCTCCTTGCGTTATGCAGAAGTAGATAAGCTCGTGCATGAGGCCAGATACAAAAAAAGTTGCATTTACTCCGACGAGACGAACTCCCAAAGAGGGCGGCGTTGAGGGCGCAAGAAGCAATGTAGATGCTAGAAATGGCAGTGTCTGAGAGGCTTTCATATCAGTTCTCTGTCTCAGGAAGATCTCTTTCTCTGGTAATGCAGGAGGAGCGGGCGCTGAGGCTGATTTCAACGCTGAGACGAAGTCCTCTCCACGTTGAGCTTGTTTTTTATAGTCCATCGTCGACGAAATAGTAAGAAAGTTGACTGCAGGGTTGTAAACTGTATGACGAAGGACTGCGTTTGCCATGAGGTTCCACCACTGGCCCCAGAAGTTTGTAAGGGAGTGAGATAACCACGGCCTGTCGAATGCGGGGTAAGTGGAAATTCCAGGAGAGGCAAGCATGATCAGTGAGACAAGGCGGTGCGGGAGATCGATACAAAGGTATAGGAGGACACAATGTAAGAGGTCGCTGGGAAGGAGGGAAGTGCCGTAGAAGGTGAGAAGGAAAACGAGAATGGTGAGGCGAAGAATGAAAGTGGTAAGCAGATGATGTAGGCGGTCGAGCGATGGTACGTCATGCAAAGCAGCAGATGCGTCGATTTCGCGGATTCTAACAGGCGGGAGGAATGTCATCAGGAAGCACGGAAAGGCAGAGAGCACCCAGTCTGTAGCTGACGGAGAATCAAGTAGAAAATCTGCAAAGGAGAGAAGGAGAAGCTTGCAAGGTAATAACCAGCAGAGGGAGAGGCTGAGGGCGGAACGAAGAATGGTGAGAGTAGGAAGCGCCGCCAGCAGCGGAAAGGGTGTCACCATTAGCAGCCGCTTCACAATCTCCAGCTCAGCCACCTTCCCGCAATGTCTGTTCTCGCACCGGGCGGCGCAACTCTGCCGCCTTCTGGAGGCTGCCGCCTTCCATGTCTGATACAGCACCATGGCGCATGCAGTTAACGTAATCAAAGCAAGGTAGATTGATGCTCGCGTCGCCTCCATTGGAGCTTGGCTTCGGGAGTGTGGCTGACTGCCCAGATGCTTGGAAAGATGAACAAGAATACGCATGCGGAGATCATTCATGAGCTACTCCATGAACCGAACGCTGGTAAATACTCTGCCGTGTCTACGCACGATAAGTGTGCGAGCACTCCAGTACGGGCGCTAACTTACAGTATTTTTTATCATATAAATAATTACAGAAAGCGAGAATTTCTCCCATAAAAAGAGGAAAACTAAGATTATAGGCCGACCCGGAACCTAGTGGCGGACACTTTGAAGCTGTAAAGCTGTAAAAGGAAGTCCTGAGTTCAACTCTTGGTTAGACATATTTATGAGTCTTTCATGATAGCTGTTTCTACCTTAAGACATTGGGTGTGTGAGTGTGTATTTTCAATTCATTGTACTCTCAAAAAAAAAGCCAAGATTATAACTTGTAGATGTGTATTTCCAATTCATTGTACTCTCAAAAAAAAAAAAAGCTAAAATTACAATTTACAAGTATCTTACGATGACTCCACATAAGTCCGCACTATTTTACCGAGTCAAACTGAGTGCCATCCTCTTCAATTTACACAGAGCGTTAGAGTTCGCTAAAAATATATGATGTACGTAAATTCATTGGTTGACGGATGTTAAACGCCAATGAAAGTTGATTGTGAGAGCAATACATTTTGGTACGGAGGGGGAGGTTATCCACAACTCTATGTGTGAACTCAATTTTATCTTTCCTATCTTTTATAAGAAAAGAACCTTCGTGGGCAAAAAGACTTTTCTTGTGTCTCTTGTATGTCTCATAAATAAAAACTTAGATTTTAAGTGGTAGAAAAAGACTTAGTTGTCAAACTTAGATTTTAAGTGGTAGAAAAAGACTTAGTTGTCCTTTTGAATTGGGAGTGCCATCTTTGCATGTCTCTGTAGCCATTGATTGTAGCTTTTTCCTCGTGATATGAGGCAAGGTGCTTGGTGCATGATAATTGAAGACAAAACTAGTAGTGACTAATGAGCTCTGTTTTTCAAAGGAAATTTTGACCTAAGGCTTAATCTCCTCTGATTAGATTGAATTAATTGAAATCATAAGTGAAGACGAGCTTATAAGTACTTATAAGACCCCCTATATCCCATAAAGTATTATAGCATGGCCAACATTAGAGAAGTTGAAGGCACATTATGATAGAACTAGGGAAGGGACAACTCTAAGGCTCAACACAAAGACTAGTTTAATGAGCCCAATAGGTGTGAGGAGGCCATAGTTCAAAGGCATGAAAGAAATTTCATCCTACCTTAATCATGTAGGGATTTTCCACAACAACACATGGGGTTTGAACCCCCTATCCCCCACCTCAGAGGCAACATGTTAAACTGCCACGATGAGTGCACGCTAATGAAAATAGTGAGCCATTGATGGGTGCCTGAAAAAGCCCTTCATAGCTTATAAAACCTGGCTTGTGTAGTCGACTATAGGAAACAAGAAGAAAGTGGTAGTGGAGAAGTATAACTTGGAGTGTAGCAACTAGATGAGGTGCAAGAAATGGCTATAGGCAATGGTTCTAATCCCCTTTCTCCCTTTCGTGAAAACCTTTCACTCCTTGTAGAAGGTAAACAGAAAGAGATGACTCACAACCTGTCTTAGGTACATGTTGAGTATCACCATGTCTTAGGTTCATGTTGTGAGTACCACTCATGCTGCACCTTAAAGGTAAGATGAAGATTATAGCAACAATAAGCCTACAACAAGTAATGCAATTGCGTCTCATGTGTCTTCATCATCCCTAGTGCCCCTTAAGAAGAGAGTAACGATCTTATGGTTTATGATGGAATCAATGAATGCATTTCTATCAACAAAACTATGGTTGGTCTTTTCAATGAAGGAGATCAAGCACTAATAAAGCTTCTTAGTTATTCCGTAATAACTTTCCCCTTCTCAGAGCGATGAAGCCCATGGCCTGTGTTGTATCTTCCTCTTTTTGCATGTAATTTCCTCTTGGTTGATATATTTGAAGTTGGTTTAAAGAAAACAACTTTGGTTGCACTTTGCATGGGATGAAAATCCCCTTTAAATTCTTAGATAGTTCTCATCAACTTGTTTTTCTGAATTTGAAATGCTCCCCCTTTATCCAATACCAGCTTAGTGGGTATTTGTTCTTCTTCTTTTGCGACTAGCAAGCAAGTTGATAAAGTACTTGTGATTGGAATTGCATGGGATGAAAATCCCCTTAAAATTCTTAGATAGTGCTCACCAACTTGTTTTTTTGAATTTGAAATGTCCCCCCCTCCCCCCCAATTCAATACCATCCTAGTGGGTATTTGTTCTTCTTCTTTTGTGACTAGCAAGCACATTGACAAAGTACTCGAGAGATCCCAATGGTTTATCATAATGTAACTATATTCTGCTCTAGCAAAGGATGAATACCATGTGGAGGAGATCCATCTCCCTAATTATCAATCTGTGGAGATGTAAGGATGATATCATGATCATGAGCGAGTGACCTGCATGAAGGTGAAGGTGAGAAGCACACTAGATGCACACACACACACACATACACAAGGTAGAGATGATGAAAGAGATATGGAAGGGACAATGCTTCTATTTGGGGGATCATTTGGGGGATGTGTTGGCCATATGATAACATCCTTCAAATGATATTCCCATAGTCCAATGGTGAACATATCTTCAAATGTCTACTTGTAGCATGCTAGGAGGTACGTGATTCTACAGTGCCATGTATAATAAATTTGCATTGATGGCATAGTGCTCATGTCCTACATGAGGTCGAGGTTTCAATGCTCAAAGCTTGTGGTTGAAACATGTGGTGCTTTGAAGGTAGCTTGCATTAAATCTAAAATCTTAAAATGCATTTGTGTCATGACATCGGTCATTTTGTGTAATCTCACGAGCCAATGCCTTATGGTATCCATCATATATGCAATTGTAGAGGGTGCCTAAGATAGTGCAAGATACAAATAATTGCCCAATACTCTCACTTAGGATCATTTTGCATGGATTATATAAAACATGTAGAAGTGTCTTCATCCAACTTTGCATGATTTCTAGATATTCTTGCAAAAATTATGCCCGCCAGTTAGGTTGATAGATGATACCTCTTTGTGTTGATGGGTGCAAGTCTTCAAGTTGGAACTAGACAATATTAGTGGGCATCTTTCTTGTTATCCATTTGATCTCTGCATTACACTCATCGAGGATCATAAACTAGGGTATATATTGCATTTCATTAGTAGCGTTTCTTTGAAAACTACCATTGCCTGTAACTAGGCTTCTAGTTTTGCTAAATACGTGCATCCTAATTATTCAACTAGTTTCATCCATGTAGGCCTTGGCAATTTCAAAGTGTCCTTTCCATCTTCAATAAATCTTCCGCTAATTGCTATTTGAGAATTGCATAAGGATATTGACAAGTTCCTCCGGCCCAAGAATGTTAGGGGGTGTGGTTGGCCTTTCAAGAATGGCATGTGCTACAATCTGAGCTTGTAAATAGTGACTTGTCTTTGCATATTTTTGAGCTCTTCCATGACTTTGGTGGAAACCATAGGTGCATTGTAGGTTTCTCTTCTTGTGTTGTTGTTGACTCTGTCACTTTTGTGGTCTTCATTGTCTCATAACATTTAGTGAGCTTTTAATGTGCTCCAAGTACTGTGGTGTGTTAGCTTAGAAAATGGTTGGTTTTGATGCACTAATGTGGTTCTATTTGGCAAGAAAATACGTTTGATTTCAGGTACTTGAAGAGTTGATTAGATGATTGATGGGAAGTATTTGGGGCTACCCGATGACTTCTTGGTCAGAGAGGATGTTCATATTGTCGAGCGTGTTTGACAAACTTGAAATCCAAAGCATTGCTTCCTGGAACGCTTTGATTGGAGGATATGCCGAATTGGGACATGGTGGATAGGCCATTCATTGCTTTTTAAAGATGGTCAGCGAAGGAGTCTCTCCATCTGCCATAACTATTGTGTGTTTGCCAAATACTTGCAGAAGCATATGCCTCCTAACCAGCACCAGCAAGTACACGGAGGACCTATAGGAAAAAGGTTGGATGGTGACCTCGTAATCAATAATGTGCAGGATGATCTTTATATGAAATATGGCATGGTAGCAGAATCACAGAACATCTTTTATAAGCTACCGGATTAGGATCTAGTATCCTGGTCTTCATTGATTTCAGGATTTGTTGAACCCAGTCTATATGAGGGGTGTGGGCGTGGTAAACAAGGGTCAAGAACTACACATGGCCATATTGAAGCAGGGCCCTGAGATGGAGTCATTTTTTGGTAATATATTGGTGGATATGTATGCTAGTAGTGGCTGCCCTCTAGAAGCAAGTCATGTGTTCGGGACATTTTCCACTAGAGAAGTTGTTCCATGGAAGGCACTTATGGCAGGCTATGCTCAACTTTTGGAGGGTATGATGATTGGAGGTGGGATCCCAGATCCTATCACAGCATGCAGCCGTGCAGGTGTAGAAGATAGTGGCCTCCAATGTGTTGAGACCATCATCCACCACTACAACTTATTGCTAACCTTTAAGCAATTTAATGGTCAGAAGTAAAGAACGAAAATGAGCCGCTTTCCGTTTTTTGTGCAGATGAAAGTTTCTTTTGTTTGTTTGCTACAAGGATTGTGTGGTCGATTTTCTTTAGAGGCAATTTGGAGCCTTTATCTCGGAGCCGCAAAAGGGAGAACTCTCTCTCTTTGTTTTTGTGCAGGAACGCAGAGGGGAGTTTGGGGGGAAGCCCTTCGTTTTGGTGAAGGAATAGGGGTATGCAGGTGGACGAAAGGGGGGCTCCCTCTGGTCTTCTGGGAACAGAGAGGAGGACGTCTTCGGGGAAGCTGAGGGTAGAGAGTTGAAGGTGATGTTTGAGGGGAACCTTGCTCTTTTAGCGCATCAGAAACGAGGTCTTATTATTCACTAAGGAGGGCAGAACAGAGAGCGGGCAAAATAGAGTTGAATGTTGAACGCTGGATCGGCTCGACTAGGCAAGAATGGAAGGAAGAAAGAGGGGGACGGTGAGCTGCTGGAGTTGAGGACGGGCAAGGGTGCATCTGCTGGGAAACAAAAGGAAGAAGCGGACAATGGAGAAAGTTCTTTCGGATTAAAACTTCCTTGCTTCCAGGGGTTGAAATAAAAAACATGGAGAACAATATCTTTGAATGAAGGCAAATTTGTGAATGACGTAGAGATTCTAGTGCGCATCAAAATTGAAAACAGTTCTTATGTGCTATTGCTGCAGAAGACATTAGTAGTCATGATGAATAAAGCAAGAGAATCAAAGAGGAAGGCGGGTTTCTGAGAGTTTTTCATCAAAAGATACTGAATTGCTCGGATAAAGGGGCGGCAGTCCAACGGGGAGAAAGAGGGCGCTGAATATTTGTGGGTAATTTTCTCGGTAATTTTCTCGGTGGGCAACATAGGGGAAGCAAGATATAACAGGGTGCTTCTATTTTTTTGGGGAGAACCGCAACAGGAGGCCACGTATGTGGTTGCAAAGAAAAGGCCAGGAGGAGGACAGTTCATGGTTGTTATGCTTGTGGGGAAATGATCGATGCAAGAAAATAGAAGGACAGGTACTACCATCAAGAGATGACAAAGGACAGATGTTTATTTCAGGGAGTTTTGAGCGCTAACTGCACAAGGGTGTTGATGACTACGTTTGACAGATCTCTCTGATTTTAGCAATCGCTCAAGCATAAACGCATGGATTCTTGTGAATCAGGAGAAAATAGAGGCTTTCGCTCTAAAGAAGGTGAGACAGAAGAGAAGCATAACTGCTCAGGAATCGAGATCTGAAGGATGAAAGGAATCATCGTGGTGGGTTTTTCTTCTCCCTCTGATTTGAGGAAGAATTTCCTTTATTGGTGGTAGAACTTATGACATACAGCATATATGTTTAAGTAGCATCAGACAACAGCGATAACAATTTCAATATACAGATGTGCAAAGTCATAAAGTACACAAGTTCAGAAATAGGAATGTTGAAGAAACATTATTTGATGATTCAAAGTGAACGTGAAAGAACTTCATATAGTGTCTGAATGAGCTACATAAATTTGGTGATGGCAATAAAAAATTGTTGATTTGAATTAAAGACTGGTGAGGGTGATCTAAAGAGTAGTGCTTTGGGTGTCTTTGACTGGGCTAGCCCTCAATTATGAGCATGATCAGGGTAAAAGCCAGTAGTCAGCTTTGGGGAGCCTCACTTATGGACGGTGCCTGCTCATGATATCGTGCTACAAGTGTTGTATTGGGCTGTCCAGACATTGAGAACTTCCGGTTATGAGGCTGTATATGCTGCTGTGGAGAGACCATTGCAATTCGCACAAACTGCTACCATTCCAGAGATTTTTCATGGCATGTTTGGTTTGGTAAGATCCCCTGTATCAGCAACTTTACCTCAGATCGGATCTAGAATCTATGTTACTTGGGCTATTTTATGGAGCTTTCCTGAGACGCGAACCAGTCCAATTGTCTCTTCACTTGTCCTAAGCTCGTCTATAACAGAGCTGATTCGGTACTCTTCTTTGGCATGCGGGAAGCCTTTGGAATCACACCATCATTTTTTGCAGTGGTTAAGTTACATCCCTGGGAGTCCAGTTGCGCTTGATTGGGAAAGGCTTTTGGGAAGTGACCATAGCTAAGACCTGAAAGGAGAGTGAAGAGAAGGAGTGTGGATGATTTTTTTGGTGCATTTCAAGTCTCAACAGTGCACCGATGGTGGTGCGAGTAGCTTCCGGTAAGTGAAAACCGAAGAAAGATCAGGTCTGTGGCATTTTTCTGTAGGTGAAGTAGAAGAAGGAGGGGTAAAGGCAATTCTTTTGAGTTGATTTCTGGGGGCATTCGATCGGAAGGAAATTAACATCGAGAAATTGAAGGAATTAGGGGCCAGATTACTGAGAGATTGAGTGTTACCAGAGGCTGAAGACTTTGATATCAGAGAGTTCTTCTTGATAGATCGCTCTTCGGATGCTATGTTGTGAGAAGGGAATGTAGCAGAAGCACATTGCAAGGAGCATATTTTTTTCCTTGCCACCCAGGAGGATGCATTGTCCTTTGAAGATAGACATTATGAGTCAAATCATATAAAGCGTGACAGGCACAAAGAGAAGATATGTGCAATCAGAGAAATCAGAGGTTGAATGGGTTCAGTCATAGCAAGAGTTCCTTTCCACTACCAATTTCCGGTAGATAAAGTATGAAGCCATGAGGATGTACCTCGCGGGATTGGGTATAAGTGGCAGATCAAGTGCAATTCCATAGGAAGGTTTCTTATCACCATCAACACAGTTCCCCATAGGGCATGAAGGTGAACTACTAATGGTTTTCTGTTTTTGGAGTCTAGCTGCATTTGAAAAGGGTTGTTCACTCGGAAGGAGGAGTCTGGGAAACTCAACCATTAAAAAGGTCTACTGTTGGGTTGCTTTCTTCGTTTATCTCACAATTGTGGGTGGGGATTGGAGGGATAGTTCCGGACAGTGGCTGCTCTGATGAAGAAGGACCACCCTTACCTCTGGTTCTTGTCAAATCAATGAGGAGGGAGACTGGAATTCAGTTCATACTGCAGTGTCTAAGGCTTGATTTCTTAGCTTCCTAAGCTTTGCAAAGAACGCGATGAAGCATCCACGGACCGCATCAAGGAAGTATGTCCACTTCTCTGCACATATCCGAATCTCTGACGTAGTTCTTGCTAGGAGAAGGCTGTAGCGCACGCTGTGGACATATATACCTAGACAGAATCGCAATGGATAATTGAAGCAAGATCATTGAGACCTACCGAGATTGGGATGATGCAAGAGCATGGAAATCGGATGGGCATTTATGTGAACATGGAACTCCATTAAGAGCCAGGTATTGAAAATTTGATATGTAATATTTTGTTAGATGTAAACAACAGTCTCTACATCGTTCACTATGTTATACCGGAAAAGTCAATTCAAACAATGTATGGATTATTTTGGTTGTTTTGTTTGTACTGCCTAGGAAAAAAAAATGTGCTCATGGTTCCATGCTCTGAACATTCGAGATGATATGACTCCCTTACCCTGCGATCTCTCCTTAAGTTTAGAGGTTTGCATCTGTACGTTACTACCACCATATGTTTGAGTATTAGCATGAAAAAGTCCGAACCTTACCAGGAAGAAGAATTAAAGTCACATGTCTGCATGCTTCCTCCATCTTTTAAATGCCTTCCAGTAGATTTATGATTGGATTGCTTGGTGCTCAGTGGAAGATGATGCAACCTTTAAAACTTGGGAATTCCATATTTGACAAGCTTCCAAGAGAGTAGATAAGAAAAATAGCATGTTAGTTCGGTATATTTCTTAGTACCTGTGCTTCAAAATCTTCTTGAGAAATAACTTCTTAAGTTGTGTTAATGCTTCATTTCGTGTGCCAGACACATTTTCTTGGACGAGGATATTCCTGCATCCAGACACTTGTTTCCATTTTTTAGCATGGGACTTTAGCTGCCTCTTCCCACGATTAGTCATTCTTAAGGTTCCGAATTATCTATGATACATAGTGAGTGAAGTTCCCGCTTAGGATGCTATAAGATTGACGAGAGAGCAGTTGATTGAGAAGTTAATGCATATCCTTAGGCACACAACAACGTAGTCCAATTGCATCATATGGTGATCAACATTTAACTGAGGGACATAGAGAGATGAAGGAAAAAGAGCCAATGGAAATGGGAAAGGGCAAGAGCAAGAGGGAACGGGGGATCAAGTGGACTTAGGAAATGTGAGTAAGTGGAGGGGAAAGGTCGCGAGAGGTACCATTGGGGGTGAATCTTCAAGTGCATGTGCATTAGGGCTTGCATTCTCTTCTCTTTCGCAAACACAATTAAGTGTAATCAAAAACACTAACGAGAGAAAATTGGGTTGTACAAGCAAGTTAAGCAATTTCTCACGGCATATAAGTGAACACTTGTATTGTTTTCTTTAATTTTAGAGGCTATCATTTTGGTGTGTTTGTCGGGAATTGGCTTAGCACATCTCATAGAGAGTGCTACGAGTTCGCTTGGTGCCCCAATCGTGTGGCACAGCCAAGTCGATCCTAGATCTTCTTTGACCTTCACTAAAGAAATGGCCCAACAAGAGCAAGCATGTGGGTTTGAGAAGGCCAACATGAGGCAACCGAATTTTGGACAAAATAGGAGATGGATATATTCTCATCTGACCATGAGACATCATGTGAACCGAGGGTGGCGATTTGGCCCGATATCAAATTATGTGAGATGTTGGTGTTGCGAGCAGATTGGGCATATAGCCAAATATTGCCCTCGTGTATGCACCCCGCTGGATTTTGTCCCCACATGTGCGGACTGCGGGAAAAAGAGACTATGTGAGCACGTGTGTGGCTCAAAAGAGGTGACTGGCGTAAAGGTCGCAACGAGTCAATCTAATAGGTGTTTATCCTCTTTGTATGTGGAAGTTCACAAGGGTGGAGTTACTTCGTCGACGGAGACTGCGAGAGCAAGTGAAAGCAAGGACACTGGATCTCATGATCGAGACTTGGTAGAACTTGTGAAGAGCTTGGAATGTCAAGTCAATTGGTTGCATGTGGAGCGAGATAACGAGAGGATCAAAATAGAGAAAATAGAGGAAAATCAAGTGAAAATGGCCGAGGTCCTAGGAACTTGGGAAAAGCAAGTACGAATGTTGAAAAACGAAAACAAGGAGTGGAAAAGAGTAAACAAAAGCTGGAGGCAAGATCTTGTGAAGCCCGAGAGTGAAAACGTGGTCTTGGACTTGAGATCTGGCTTGATGGTAGCCGACTGCTTTGGAGTCGTGATCGAAGAAGAGCTCTCAAGAGACGAGGATGACCTCATGAGGAGAGTCGAAGGAATGGAGCATGAAATCGAGAAGGTACAAAGCATAATCCATAGATACAGTGATCAAGCGGGTAAGGCATGTGAGGAGTTCCACCTGGAGTTAGAAAGAATGAAAAGTGCCCAAGCGGAGAGTGATGAGAAAGTGAGACGGGTAGAGAAAGAGAATGCAAGGCTGAGTAGCAAGATCGGTAGGTGGATGAATTGCAAAGATGACGAGACGCAAGGACAAGTGGAGGACCCGAGGACAGGGAAAATGGAGGAAGAGCTAAAAGTGGTGTTGGACAGGTTGAGGGCGTTCGGAGTAGAGTTAGAAGAGACGAAGAATGAGTTGTCGAAAAAGGTAGATGATCTAGATGAAGAAAATATGAGTAGGATTTGGGAGGAAAGACCGATTAGAGAGGAAGTCGAGAAGTTGATCGTTCGAGTTGAGAAGAGGGAAGATATTCCCCTCGGATCTGCAAAAAGGGTGAGAGAGGATAAAGAAATGGAGCAAATATGGAATCGGCTTCGAAGCATCGACTGTGACCTGTTCCAATACCAGAGCGATATTGAGCACAACAAACAAGGATTAAGAGACCTAGCGGTGAGGCTTGAGGCACTAAGAGGTACAACGGCTAATGGTAGTTTTCAAGGTCGTCTATCGGGTCAGGTGGAATCTCTGCGAGGCAGAGGTTGGAGATGAAAAAGAAATAGATAAGGTGATGGCTGTCGGTAAGGATGGCTTGTGTTTGATTAGGGTTTACTTTGCAGATTGCGAGTCAGAGATGTGAGGACGGACGGACCAAGTTGGTTGTACGCTTAGGACTGAAGTAACACTTTTTGAGGTTCCGGGTCGATGAGGTGGTTAGTATGTGCGGGTCTTGAGAGAACAAGTTGACCATGGCATTAGTGGCCTGATTTCGGCTTGAGTAGCAGCAAAGAGGAGATATGTCTCATCGGGATGTCCACGAGGGGATATATGTGTGTGTGTCGTGATTGGTTGGGTTGGGAAAAAGTCCTTTCTTTTGTCTCCTAATTCTTGAGATGCAGGAATGAAAAAAAAAATGGAAAAAAAAATTATATATGTTTATGTATGTGTGCATAGTCTTGTCGAGGTGAGCTCATGTTAGGCTTGAGACGTCTTTATCGTGTGTCCATCATTTTCAAAGAGGCATGAAAAATAGACGAGAGGACTCGATGAGAAACGCAAGAAGGATTGGGGAGTTGGTAGTATAGTCAAGAAGGGCATCAAAAATGAAATTTAAGAATGGTACTTGCTTACATAAATATGGTGCGTGTGAAAAATGGGTTGAGTATGCATGTGGAATACAAGATTCATGAGGTATTGATTGAATAACCGAGAAGAGTGTAGGGTAGGCACGATGAGAATGCATGTGTGATACGGGCTCATGATGTGTGTATTGAGTATATATGTGTGATATAAATGATTGATATGGATGTTTTCATTTGGTAGTAGATGTGATGTTTGATGAAAAAGTGGTCTAACATGTTTTGATGAGTTGTAGACAGGAGCACATGGTGATGAAGATGTGAGAAGATGGACAAAGATGGTAAGTGGAATGATTGGATTTTGGTACTAACCGATGATTGTATGAGGGTGATTGCAGGTGGTACATTGAGGAAGAAAAGAATAATCATGCAAAGTAAAGATTTGTATTCGATCAAGTGATGAGCACATGTTGGATGATTCGAGTGCACGAACAAATTTGGCTCATCGAGGACGACTTCGCAAATAAGAAGAGGGGAGTATCTTAGCTCAGAAAATGGTTGGTTTTGATGCACTAATGCGGTTCTATTTGGCAGGAAAATACGTTTGATTTCAGGTACTTGAAGAGTTGATTAGATGATTGATGGGAAGTATTTGGGGCTACCCGACGACTTCTTGGTCAGAGAGGATATTCATATTGCCGAGCGTGTTTGACAAACTTGAAATCCAAAGCATTGCTTCGTGGAACGCTTT
This sequence comes from Ceratopteris richardii, assembly GCA_020310875.1. Lineage (NCBI taxonomy): Eukaryota > Viridiplantae > Streptophyta > Polypodiopsida > Polypodiales > Pteridaceae > Ceratopteris > Ceratopteris richardii. Next base: position 109,870,689 of record CM035411.1, read on the forward strand.
GATTGGAGGATATGCCGAATTGGGACATGGTGGATAGGCCATTCATTGCTTTTTAAAGATGGTCAGCGAAGGAGTCTCTCCATCTGCCATAACTGTTGTCTGTTTGCCAAATACTTGTAGAAGCATATGCCTCCTGACCAGCACCAGCAAGTACACGGAGGACCTATAGGCAAAAGGTTGGATGGTGACCTCCTAATCAATAATGTGCTGGATGATCTTTATATGAAATATGGCATGGTAGCAGAATCACAGAACATCTTTTAAAAGCTGCCGGATTATGATCCAGTATCCTAGTCTTCATTGATTTCAGGATTTGTTGAACCCGGTCTATATGAGGGGTGTGGGCGTGGTAAACAAGGGTCAGGAACTACAAATGGCCATATTGAAGCAGGGCCCTGAGATAGAGTCAATTTTTTGGTAATATATTGGTGGATATGTATGCTAGTAGTGGCTGCCCTCCGGAAGCAAGTCATGTGTTCGGGACATTTTCCACTAGAGAAGTTGTTCCATGGAAGGCACTTATGGCAGGCTATGCTCAACTTTTGGAGGGTATGATGATCGGAGGTGGGATCCCAGATCCTATCACAGCATGCAGCCGTGCAGGTGTAGTCGATAGTGGCCTCCAATGTGTTGAGACCATCATCCACCACTATAGCTTATTGCTAATCTTTAAGCAATTTAATGGTCAGAAGTAAAGAACGAAAATGAGCCGCTTTCCATTTTTTGTGCAGAAGGAAGTTTCTTTTGTTTGTTTGCTACAAGGATTATGTGGTCGATTTTCTTCAGAGGCAATTTGGAGCCTTTATCTCGGAGCCGCAAAATGGAGAACTCTCTCTCTTCGTTTTTGTGCAGGAACGCAGAGGGGAGTTTGGGGGGAAGCCCTTCGTTTTGGTGAAGGAATGGGGGTATGCAGGTGGACGAAAGGGGGGCTCTCTCTGGTCTTCTGGGAACAGAGAGGAGGACGTCTTTGGGGAAGCTGAGGGTAGAGAGTTGAAGGTGATGTTTGAGGGGAACGTTGCTCTTTTAGCGCATCAGAAACGAGGTCTTATTATTCACTGAGGAGGGCAGAACAGAGAGCGGGCAAAATAGAGTTGAATGTTGAACGCTGGATCGGCTCGACTAGGCAAGAATGGAAGGAAGAAAGAGGGGGACGGTGAGCTGCTGGAGTTGAGGACTGGCAAGGGTGCATCTGCTGGGCAACAGAAGGAAGAAGCGGACAATGGAGAAAGTTCTTTCGGATTAAAACTTCCTTCCTTCCAGGGGTTGAAGTAAAAAACATGGAGAACAATATCTTTGAATGAAGGCAAATTTGCGAATGACGCAGAGATTCTAGTGCACATCAAAATCGAAAACAGTTCTTATGTGCTATTGTTGCAGAAGACATTAGTAGTCATGATGAATCGAGCAAGAGAATCAAAGAGGAAGGAAGCTTTCTCAGAGTTTTTCATCAGAAGATACTGAATTGCTCGGATAAAGGGGCGGCAGTCCAACGGGGAGAAAGAGGGCGTTGAATATTGGTGGGTAATTTTCTCGGTGGGAAACATAGGGGAAGTAAGATATAACAGGGTGCTTCTACTTTTTTGGGGAGAACTGCAACAGGAGGCCTCGTATGTGGTTGCAAAGAAAAGGCCAGGAGGATTAAAGTTCATGGTTGTTATGCTTATGGGGAAATGATGGATGCAAGAAAATAGAAGGACAGGTACTTCCATCAAGAGATGACAAAGGACAGATGTTTATTTCAGGGAGTTTTGAGCGCTAACTGCACAAGGGTGCTGATGAGTACGTTCGACAGATCTCTCTGATTTTAGCAATCCCTCAAGCATAAACATGGATTCTTGTGAATCAAGAGAAAATAGAGGCTTTCGCTCTAAAGAAGGTGAGAGAGAAGAGAAGCATAACTGCTCAGGAATCGAGATCTGAAGGATGAAAGGAATCATCGTGGTGGGTTTTTCTTCTTCCTCTGATTTGAGGACGAATTTCCTTTATTGGTTGTAGAACTTATGATATACAGCATATATGTTTAAGTAGCATCAGACAACAGTGATAACAATTTCAATATACAGATGTGCAAAGTCATAAAGTACACAAGTTCAGAAATGGGGATGTTGAAGAAACATTATTTGATGATTCAAAGTGAACGTGGAAGAACTTCATATAGTGTCTGAATGAGCTACATAAATTTGGTGATGGCAATAAAAAATCGTTGATTTGAATTAAAGACTGGTGAGGGTGATCTAAAGAGCAGTGCTGTGGGTGTCTTTGACTGGGCTAGCCCTCAATTATGAGCATGACCAAGGTAAAAGCCAGTAGTCAACTTTGGGGAGCCTCACTTATGGACGGTGCATGCTCATGATATCGTGCTACAAGTGCTGTATTGGGCTGTCCAAACATTGAGAACTTCTGGTTATGAGGCTGTATATGCTACTGTGGAGAGACCATTGCAATTCGCACAAACTACTGCCATTCCAGAGATTTTTCATGGCATGTTTGGTTTGGTAAGATCCCCTGTATCAGCAACTTTACCTCAGATCAGATCTAGAATCTATGTTACTTGGGCTATTTTATGGAGCTTTCCTGAGACGCGAACCAGTCCAATTGTCTCTTCACTTGTCCTAAGTTGGTCTATAACAGAGCTGATTCGGTACTTTTTTTTGGCATGCGGGAAGCCTTTGGAATCACACCATCATTTTTTGCAGTGGTTAAGTTACATCCCTGGGAGTCCAGTTGCGCTTGATTGGGAAAGGCTTTTGGGAAGTGACCATAGCTAAGACCTGAAAGGAGAGTGAAGAGAAGGAGTGTGGATGATTTTTTTGGTGCATTTCAAGTCTCAACAGTGCACCGACGGTTGTGCGAGTAGCTTTCGGTAAGTGAAAACCAAAGAAAGATCAGGTCTATGGCATTTTTCTATAGGTGAAGTAGAAGAAGGAGGCGTAAAGGCAATTCTTTTGAGTTGATTTCTGGGGGCATTCGATCGGAAGGAAATTAACATCGAGAAATTGAAGGAATTAGGGGCCAGATTACTGAGAGATTGAGTGTTACCAGAGGCTGTAGACTTTGATATCAGAGAGTTCTTCTTGATAGATCGCTCTTCGGATGCTATGTTGTGAGAAGGGAATGTAGCAGAAGCACATTGCAAGGAGCATATTTTTTTCCTTGCCACCCAGGAGGATGCATTGTCCTTTGAAGATAGACATTGTGAGTCAAATCATATAAAGCGTGACAGGCACAAAGAGAAGATATGTGCAATCAGAGAAATCAGAGGTTGAATGGGTTCATTCATAGCAAGAGCTCCTTTCCACTACCAATTTCCAGTAGATAAAGTATGAAGCCATGAGGATGTACCTCGTGGGATTGGGTATAAGTGGCAGATCAAGTGCAATTCCAGACCCCATAGTGCATGAAGGTGAACTACTAATGGTTTTCTGTTTTTGGAGTCTAGCTGCATTTGAAAAGGGTTGTTCACTCGGAAGGAGGAGTCTGGGAAACTCAACCATTAAAAAGGTCTACTGTTGGGTTGCTTTCTTCGTTTATCTCACAACTGTGGGTGGGGATTGGAGGGATAGTTCCGGACAATGGCTGCTCTGATGAAGAAGGACCACCCTTACCTCTGGTTCTTGTCAAATCAATGAGGAGGGAGACTAGAATTCAGTTCATACTGCAGTGTCTAAGGCTTGATTGCTTAGCTTCCTAAGCTTTGCAAAGAACGCGACGAAGCATCCAGGGACCGCATCAACAAGGAAGTATGTCCACTTCTCTGCAAATATCCGAATCTCTGACGTAGTTCTTGCTGGGAGAAGGCTGTAGCGCATGCTGTGGACATATATACCTAGACAGAATCGCAATGGATAATTGAAGCAAGATCATTGAGACCTACCGAGATTGGGATGATGCAAGAGCATGGAAATCGGATGGGCATTTATGTGAACATGGAACTCCATTAAGAGCCAGGTATTGAAAATTTGATATGTAATATTTTGTTAGATGTAAACAGCAGTCTCTACATCATTCACTATGTTATACCGGAAAAGTCAATTCAAACAATGTATGGATTATTTTGGTTGTTTTGTTTGTACTGCCTAGGAAAAAAAAATGTGCTCATGGTTCCATGCTCTGAACATTCGAGATGATATGACTCCCTTACCCTGCGATCTCTGCTTAAGTTTAGAGGTTTGCATCTGTACGTTACTACCACCATATGTTTGAGTATTAGCATGAAAAAGTCCGAACCTTACCAGGAAGAAGAATTAAAGTCACATGTCTGCATGCTTCCTCCATCTTTTAAATGCCTTCCAATAGATTTACGATTGGATTGCTTGGTGCTCAGTGGAAGATGATGCAACCTTTAAAACTTGGGAATTCCATATTTGACAAGCTTCCAAGAGAGTAGATAAGAAAAATAGCATGTCAGTTCGGTATATTTCTTAGTACCTGTGCTTCAAAATCTTCTTGAGAAATAACTTCTTAAGTTATGTTAATGCTTCATTTCGTGTGCTAGACACATTTTCTTGGATGAGGATATTCCTGCATCCAGACACTTGTTTCTATTTTTTAGCATGGGACTTCAGCTGCCTCTTCCCACGACTAGTCATTCTTAAGGTTCTGAATTATCTATGATACATAGTGAGTGAAGTTCCCGCTTAGGATGCTATAAGATTGACGAGAAAGCAGTTGATTGAGAAGTTAATGCATATCCTTAGGCATACAACAATGTAGTCCAACTGCATCATATGGTGATCAACATTTAACTGAGGGACATAGAGAGATGAAGGAAAAAGAGCCAATGGAAATGGGAAAGGGCAAGAGCAAGAGGGAACGGGGGATCAAGTGGACTTAGGAAATGTGAGTAAGTGGAGGGGAAAGGTCACGAGAGGTACCATTGGGGGTGAATCTTCGAGTGCATGCGCATTAGGGCTTGCATTCTCTTCTCTTTCGCAAACACAATTAAGTGTAATAAAAAACACTAACGAGAGAAAATTGGGTTGTACAAGCAAGTTAAGCAATTTCTCACGGCATATAAGTGAACACTTGTATTGTTTTCTTTAATTTTAGAGGCTATCATGGTGTAGTCCTCCAAAACGATCTTTATAGTATCTAGAAGCACTGCTTGGAATCCATTGGGACTAACGGGTGCACTAGGTGTGTCCATAGTAGCTTTCCATTTCCCTCTTCATAGGTTGAGGGTTCCTATAAAATATAGTCTTTTGCCAAGTAGATTGAATGTGGAACAAATTGAGTCTTTGTAACAAATGTGGAATCATATCCATACCTTTCAGGTTGTTTCTTCTCAATTGTTGATCTTCTCGGTGCTTGTTTGGAGCATTCTCCACACTCCTACATCTTTTCTTTGCCTCTTGACTTCCATAGTTTGTAATCCTTTTCCTTTTCATCTTGGTCATCATCTATATCACTTCTTGGATCTTGGACCTATGTATCATGCTTGCTTCCTAATTGATGAGAATCAGAATCAAGATCATATGCTAGAGTTACCTTTTGTTTGTCTTCATCATACCACGACATGTGTTCTTCAAACACAACATCTCTACTTGTATTGAATTGCTTGGTTGAAGGATTATAGAACCTTTAACCCATCTCAATTGAGTGATATCCAATAAACACTACCTTTGTTGCCCTTTCATCTAGCTTACCCCTTATATTTTATGGTACATGAACATAATCTAAACAACCAAACACTTTGCAATGTCCAAGACTAGGTTTTCTTCCATGCCATGCTTCATAAGGAGTCATAACATGAAGTGATTTGGACAGTAGTCTATTGACAAAGGTACACAATTATTGAAATAGCTTCTGCAATGTGGCAACTTCTTCTCTTCAAGAATTGTTTTGGCTGATCCAACCAATGTCTTGTTTCTCCTCTCTACAATTCCATTCAGTTGAGGAGAGTACCTGGTAGTCACTTCCCTTTTGATACCGTTATCCTACAAGAACTCATCAAACTCTTTGGAGAAGTATTCTTGTTGGGGGATTCTTAGACAAGAAGGAGTTTGAGGGTTTGTAGGAGAAAAGGGAAGAAACAAGAAGAGAAAATACACCTGGAAGCTTCTGCCGATTGATTACAGTAAGACAATTAAAATGTTGAAGTACAAGACAAGCCAATACCTCTGTGCACAATCCCACAGAGTGCCCAATTACAAAATACCCAATATCCCAAAGTCTTCTTGCCGCCGGCCTCCTCTGCACCAGACCTCCACCTGCTTCAAGCTTATCCTTGTGCACACCTTGCACCAAGCTTCCACAAAGGGGGAGGAGTGAATACCTTCTGTCGCCACGCGCCCACTGCAATGGGACCTTGAGATACTTGGGGGGGACTAGCTTAGCACTCTCTGCACAATCCCTTAGGCACTCCCTATGCACTCCTTCACTTCCACTTCTCTGCGTCGCACACTGGTGACTCTTGCACTTCTCTCTCTTGCTTCCTTAGACTATGCTCTCTTGCTTACTCTAAGATTGGTCCAAAAAATGGCCCTTGCCTTGATTTGAGTGTGTCGATCACGTACGCTCCTAACTGCAATAGCATCTTGGTGCTCACTTTGATGTTCCAAGATTGTCTTTTCAAGTGGCAGCCAACGACTCACTGTTTTGTCCTGTAGTGACTTTAGTCTAAAACCAAAAATTTTAATGGGGGGCCATACTTTCACCTGTGCGTACACTTTGCCGCTTCACATACCTTCATGTTTCCTTTTAAGTCTTCACTTTTGCACCCCCTCCAAAACACTTTAAAACACCCTTTGATTAGAGAAAATACCTCTGCAACCTGCAACCCATTTTCTCCAATTTACCCTTTGTGGACAATTCATTGTGCACTACCTGTGCACTTTGACACCTGCATTTACACACTTTGATTTTGCACCTGTTGACTTTGACCTTGACCTTGTTGACTTTGACCAGTTGACTTTGACCCATTGACTTTGACCAGTTGACTTTGACCAACATGACTTTTATGGGCTCAACAGTTGCCCACCACCGAATGTGCTCTTCGTCCCGGAGAGCTACAGCCAAACCCAGAGCAAATAGGACATCATGACAAGAGAGGAGCAAAACTTTAAGAGGACAGCTGAGCAGCAACCAAGACCATCAAGAGCATCGGAGAAAGCACCAGAGAGTACTCAGCAAGGTGGGGTGGGGACAGGGGGTGGAGGGGGGGGCAGGGTGTGGAATAGGGGAAGGGGGGAAAGGAGGGGGCGTGGGGGCGGGGTGAGGCAAAGGGGGAAAAGAGGAATTAATTGAGGGTGGCAATGAAAGAAACCCAACCCAACCAGAGAGAAACCAACCTTTAGTACACAGGCATAGTAATAAAACAACCAATAATCAACCAGAGATTACAAAATGAACACACAATGAACACTGAACCATAATCTCATATAAAAGCAGAAATGAACAAGGAAACAACTGTCCATGGTGAGTACATGAAGTGCCAAGGATTGGCAAAGATCTGTCGATCAGAAGGAAGTGATGAGCTAATGAATGACAAGGGAACCAAAAGGGATAAGTATATGCATCCTACACCGAGCCTCACAACAAAATGAGTCTAGGGAAAAGCCTGGAAACTCAAGTATGAGTGAATACATAGAACCTAGTGGATAGACACGGAACGCATGACTATGGCAATGGCGGGGAAGGAGGCCTCTCCCCGGGAGGAACATCGTCCCGAGGTAGAGGTAAGTCGGGTGAGCCGGGGGGAATGATGGCTTCCTCCTCAGTGTAGGCAGCAATCCTGCTCCTGTACCTGCAGAGGTGATCGCGCTCTCGGCGGACCAGCCGACACGCAGGACTATCACAAATGCCTAATGATGCACGCTGGCGGATCTCCATGAGAGCGCAAGTCGCAACATCAGCCTCATCTCGATACCGGTCCCGGTCCTGCTGCATGGTCCGCAACGCCTCCCGCGACGTCTGCCACTGAGCCGCGGCAGCAGCACGAATGCGATCGATCGTCAGAGCATACTGCTGGTGAAGTGCAGCTGTCACTGAGACGGAATCAAGGGAGAGACGGGCGGCGTCAGCGCCATCACTCGCGACGAGGCTCGCATCACGAAGTAGGCCCAAAAAGGGTGGGTCGTCGTCGAGGCTATCAGGGATGGAAGGCTGCGGGACGGAAGGCTGCACAGCGGGTGGTGGTGGGGGTGGGGCCGGGGTAGGGTGGGGGTAAGTGGGAGAAGCAGGGGGTGAGGGATGATGATGGGAGGTGGAAGCAGACTCAATGGATATGGCAGGAGAGGGAGGAGGCTGGGAGGCAGCTGCCGAGGGGTGGACATGAAAGGGCGAGGCAGGGATAGGGGTAGGAAAGGAATCCATCAAACGTGTACGGACTCTGCGAGCTGGAGGGGGAGTTGAGGCGGCAGATGCCTGCAGAAGAGTGCTAGGGGCGGTGGGCACGACAACGGGCGGCGGAGGAGGGGGATGGGGAGAATGGGCAATAGAAGGCGGAGAATGGGATGGGTCAAGACTATGGCTGGATGCTAGGATCTGTGTACCAGGCAGATGAAAGAGCCAAGCTAACACTGGTGCGGAATAAACGGAGAACGAATGGGTGCCGCGGTGGAGGGCTTCATGGAATCGTCGAGAGCGCAAGAGGAATGACTGGAACATGAGAGTGCCGTATGGAAATGGGCGGCCATGTAAAAAACATAAGAGGGGGTCGGCTATATGAATATCGTGCAACGGAAGGTCGGAGGAGGGACTACGAAATAAGAAGAAGAATATGAACGAATGAAGGACAGCGAGCTGGTAGTGGGTGGGCATGGCATCAACGCCATATAATGAAATGCAGAAAGCTATGGTCTCTTCCCGAGATAACCCCGAGTAAATGGACTGCAGAGCATGAAACGAATGTATGCTAGAACCTATGCCGGCAGCTATGACCGCAGGGGTCAGCGAACCGGATGGAAATTGAGGGAAGTCAAGCAATGTAGTGCGAATATCGGACCCCTCTGCCTCGGATAAGAGGAGGGAGGCCGGTCGCCAAAGACCGGCCTGATGGAGGCAACCCTCGGGAAGGAGATCAATGAGCGGGATGGGAGGCAAGGCTAAATGCAGGCGGATGGATAGGGTCGAAGATGGGTCGCGATGGTCAACGATGGATGACGATGGTGGACGGGGAACAGGAGAGGTGGAATGACTACCGGAACTACGTGCAGGGTGGCCACTAGAACTATCGGAGAGCGCCGGCATGGCTGTGGGAGGTGGCGCTGCAACGGGAAGGTGGGGACCTGGGGGAAGAGGTCTGGGGCTATGTAACGAGGAACCAGAGAGGGAGAGGCACGGAAGGGAAACCGCGAAAGGCTGACTACCCTGGACATGGGTAGGGGTGGAAGGGGTAATAGGGCGTGGTGCGTGATGGACGGTGTGGACTATGGAGGGAAGGGGGGCCCGAGGGGCGGGGTGTAGGGTGGCGATAGGGACGGTCGAGATGGAGGCCAGAGTGGCGGACTGGGAGGGGGCCATAGGCAATAGGGGGCCTACCTTGGGAGGGAAAGGACCGAAAGCCAAGGCCGAAGGAGCAAGCTCCGAGTACGCCTCGGTAGCCATGGATGAATCCTGCTGGGGAGCGGAAGACGCCATAGTTGCAGAGCAAAACGCTGTCACAAAGTGCTGCAACCACAGATAGCAATGGCTTAAGAAGGGAACTCGATATTGAACGGGGAAAAACCTAGGAAAAACATCTGAACTGGGAACAGAGAACCCAAAAAATGGATCCAGCATGAGCAAATACCCTAAAAACGACTGTAAAAACTTGAAAAACAGAGAGGGACAAGATTAAATACAAAGGAAACAAACAATAGAGAGGGAAACTATATACCAAAAAAAAAAAGAAGTGAAATATGAACAAAATAAAATAAAATAAAATAAACAAAAAGAAAAATAATAAAAATAAAAGGAAAGAAATTAAAAAAAAAAAAAAGGATACCTGGTTGGGGGGGCCGCCGTGAGTCGCCGGCTGAGCGGAGGGATAGAGGATTATATAGAGGGGGGGGGGGGGGGGGGGGGGGGGGGGGGGGGGGGGGGGGGGGAGGGCTGTCAGAACCGTGGGGGGGGGGGGCTGTCAGAACCGTGAGGGGGGGGCGGGCGGGCGGGCAGGCGGGCAGGCGGGGGGGCGGGCGGGCGGGGGGCGGGCGGGGGGGGGGGGGGGAGAGAGGGGGGGGGGGAGGGGCGGGGGGGTGAGAAGGGGGGGGGGGAGGGGGAGGGTTTTTTTTTTTTTTTTTTTTGAATCTTAAAAAAAAGAAACACCTAGGGGGGGCCCTTTTTTTTCTTTTTTTTTTTTGGAAAAAAGAAAACGCTTAGGGGGGCCTCTTTTTTTTTTAATTATTAATGAAAAAACCGAAAAAATACATAAAAAATCCAAAACAATGGCAAAAAAAATCCAAAAAATCTTCAAAAAATTCTGAAAAAATTTCCTACAGGTTTAGGCCAGTTTCTTCACTCAAAATCACAGAGAGCTTCCTTTATTCTTAAAATATGGCAAGAAAAAGACACATGAAAAACGAGAAAAAGGGCTAGAAAATTCTAAAAATTGCTTGAAAAATTATGAAAAAAAATTCCTAAAAATTCCAAAAGTTGTACCTTTGCAAAGTTGATGAAATGGCTACTAAATTTGCTAAAAACTCAAGAAACAAGCATAAAATGGATAGGAAAAACTACTAAAACTTAAGTAAAAATAACGAGAAAAGACTATGTACAACCTGGACAAATATTGCAGGTTCCAGGTGATCCATACTTCTTCAAGTGTGTTGAAGATAGGCCTTGAGCCTGGATATGTTGACCAGTGGCCAGGCCTCTCCTTTCAGCATCTCTAACTCCACAGCACCCCAATTTAGCATTGTTTTGACTTTGTAAGGTCCTTCCCAATGTGGAAGCCATTTTCCTCTTAGTTGTGTATGAAGATGAGGTCTATGGAGAAGAACTAACATGCCTGCTTCAATGTTGCTGCTCCACAGATGTCGATCATGTGTCTCCTTCCTCTTCATTTGAGTTTCTATCAATTGTTTTGTTGCTAGTAGACGAATCTCCTCCACTTTATGTAGTGCTCCGAGCCTCTAAGAGACATCACAATCCGTCTTGCCCTGCATGAATGCTATCTTAGGTGATCCATGTAAAAATTCAAAGGGCTCAATGGGCAATATGCCATAGAGTAGTTGGAATGGAGAATATCCTGTGGCCTCTTTGTAGGCTAACCTGTATGCCCATAGGGTACCTTGATAAGCAATGCCCCAGGAAGTGGGCTGTAACATACACTCCTTTCTTAACATTGAGATTAAAACCTTATTTGTCGACTCAGCCTATCCATTGGCTCTTGGATAGTAAGCACAAGAGGCCCTATGTAGAATTCTATACCTATTCAAAATTTCCTGCAGGACCTTATTGACAAAATGGGTACCTTGATCTGTACAAATTTCAAGTGGGCATCCAAACCTGCAAATGATGCTACTATAAATGAAATCAGCAACAGTTTGGGCAGTGCAATCGGGGGAGGCAATACCTTCAGTCCACTTTGTCGCATAATCCGTAGCTATCAAGAGATATTTTTCTCTTTTTGGAATTGCGGGAGGGTAGATGGGCCCTACAAAATCTAGCCCCCACTTCTCAAATGGTTGCCAGGAAGTGGAAACAACCAAGGGGTTATGACTCTACTTTGTTGGCTTAGGTCCACACCTCTGGCAAATGTCACATGCCTTTCCCCATTCATCTGCATCCTTAAATAGTGTAGGCCACCATAGACCAGCATCCAGTATCCTCTGACTCATAATATGCCCTGGAAGGTGCCCACCACCTGTTCCTTCATGTGCAGAGTGAAGGACTTCCCTCACTTCTTCTTCTTCCAAACACTTCCTGAACCTGTCATCCTTGCCCTGTCTATACAATTTATCTTTAATGAAGGTATATGGTCTACTCTTGATTAGCAATCTCTTCTTTTGCACAGCACTAGCCTTTTCTGGATACAACCCAGTTTTAATGAAATTTTTGATATCATAATACGAACCTTGAGCTTGTACAACAAACAGATGAGCATCTGGAAAATCATCATTGATTCCACTAGTTTGATTCATCATATTGATTCTGGATAGGTGATCCGCCATAACATTTTCTTTACTTGGTTTATGGACTATAGAAAAATCAAACTCTTGGAACAACAATAACCACCTCCATATTCTACCAGTGGCTTGTGGTTTGTTGAGTAGGTATTTTAGTGGTTGGTGATCTGTTATAATAATAAATTTTACTCCCAGTAAGTAATGATGGAATTTTTGGACAGCAAAGACCATTGCTAGGGCTTCCCTTTCTGTAGTACTGTAATTCCTTTCAGCCTTGGTCAAGATTCTACTGGCATATTGAATTGGTCTGTCCACTTTAAATTCTTCACTGGGTTGGGTCAAAACTGCCCCCACTACATAGGCACTGGCATCTACATGTATATGAAAGATTTTTGACCACTCAGGTGTGACCAAAATAGGAGCAGACACTAACCTTGACCGTAATGTTTGATATGCTTTTTCCGCCTCTTCTTCCCATTTAAAAGGTACTTCCTTACCTGTAAGTCTAGCCAGAGGTCTGGCTATCTCTGCATACATTTTTATAAACCTTCTATGGTATCCAGTATGCCCCAAGAAACTCTGAATCTCTTTAGGGGATTTAGGTTTAGGCAACTTTAATATAGAAATGATTTTGTCAGGATCTGGGGCCATACCTTTAGCCGACACCACATGTCCTAAGAGAGTTCCTTCTGTCACAAGGAAATGACATTTGTTTGGATTGAGCTTTAACTTAGTCTCCCTACATCTTTTGAAAACATTCTGCAGCTGCCTAAAGTGGTGGTCCAAACAATCTAGAAGAGTTTCTTTGTGAGATCCTGAAAACGAAGAGAAGTCATCCATGAAGATTCTAAGTGATTACAGCAATAGGGGGGCAAAAATGAGATTGACCATTCTGTTAAAGGTGGCTGGAGCATTTCTGAGCCCAAATGGCATTTTTACATACACATATGTTCCCCAAGGTGTGATAGAAGCAGTCTTTTCACGATCCTCTAGGTGTAATGATATTTGATTATAGCCACTAAATCCATCCATAAAGCTATATAATGCATGCCCAGCCACTTCTTCAATGACCTGTTTTGCAAAAGGCATTGGGAAACCATCTGGAATGGTCACCTTGTTGAGTGCTCTAAAGTCAACACAAATTCTGATTTTATTAGTATTCTTCTTTGGTACTATAACCATAGGTGAGAGCCACTCTGAGTGTTCTACAGGAATGATGATTCCTGCATCCTCCATCTTTTGGATTTCCACATAGATAGCTTCAGCATATTTTGGATTAAGTCTATAACTCTTTCCTCTTATGGGTTTGGCTCCATCAACCAGAGGGATTCTGTGCTCTCCATAAGTTGCAGGCACTCCTTCTAAGTCCTTATAATGCCAGGCAAAAACATCTATATACTGGGTCAAGAATGATTTTACCTTTTCAAGGAGCCTTGGGTGGCTCCACAACCAAGTGGCCACCAAAACTGGCTGATTATTGTCTTGAGTGCCTAATTGTATTTCTTGGACAGGATTTCTCTCTACCATATTATCTTCGTGTGCATCTTCTTCCTTGTCTTCTTCTACTAGCTTTTCGTGCATTGCTTCATAAGCAGGTGTATTTTGGACTTCAATGTGTTCCTCCTTGTCCTGCATCCATCCTGCAGGGATTTCTTGAATTGGGAAAGAACATTCTTCACTAGAATTTTTTACCTTGCCTTTAGCTTTAGTAACCTCTTTATCTGTGGTTGTCATATCCTCCTCCAAGTTGTATTTGAGGGGTGTCTTCCTGCCCCTTCTGTGGTCTGTGATGGGCTCTCCCAATCCATCAACCTGGACTTTTTCCTTATCTTCATCATAACCTTCAGTCGTGCAAGAATTATTAAGAAAAATTCCAAAACAAGAGGAAGAGTTGCCTGCTTGGAGCCAATTTAGAATATCCTCTTCTTCCTCAAAATCTATTTGGGGTTGATCCTCCGATTCTGTTTCCATGCAAATGCTAACTGTTTGCATCATACTAGTGTTTCCTTGATTGTCTGGGTACTCTTCTAAATGAATCTGTGTCAGCTCCTGCCCTTTCTTTTGTACCCACATAGTGTCCTTGCCCCAATCATGAATGACACTTGCATGCCTCAGCCATGGTCGTCCAATTAAGAGAGGAAATCCTCCTTCAACCTGGGGCAATCTTAAAACCACAAAATCCAGAATGAATAGATTACCTTGTACTTCAAGTGGAACTTTTGGGATCACTCCCAAGGGCCTTACTTTGCTCTGATCTGCCAAAGTAACAGTGAAATTTGCAGGCCTTGAAGGGTGGAGTCCAATCTTTTCCATTGTATGTTCAGGCATCAAGTTAATGCCAGAACCACCATCCACAATAACTCCTTGAAATTCATGACCCTTGATAGATACTGTAAGCTGAGGAATTTTATAATCTATAAGGGGTGCTTCCCCTACAATTTTCCCTTTATGTGAAACAGTTGTCTTTGCTACCAAACTTGTAGTGGAAGCTTCATCAATTATCTGCAATAACTCTGACCTGAATTTCCCATCCATCTTTATTAAATCAAAAATACTAACCTCCTTTTTCATGGACTTGAGTAGTTTTGAAGCCTCTGATTCCTTGAGAGCATGGACTCCAGTTGACTTATCAAACTCCTCATGAGCCCTGTTGAAGGCATGCCCAATGGCATCACTGGTGCATATGAGATCTCCTTTTTTACTTGAATCTACACCTGTGTTGACTTTATCTTCAGATGTTTCTCTATTTTGATTCCCTTTCTTAATCTTTGATTCTTGTCCTATGTCTGCTTGAGCCTTCCCCTTGCTTCTTGTCTGCACAGTCAAAGATTCTATTTCTTCTAATTGCACCACCCTGGTAGATGGAGATGGCTCATTGATTGGATCACACACTTCTTCCTTGTGCACAGAAATCATTTGAATATGGGGCCCGGAGGAAGAGGCTTGATTCTTAGGACAACAATTTGTATAATGGTCTCTTGCATCAGGGCAGTTCCTGCAAGGAGGGGCATTTTCTGGTAGGGTGCACCTACTTTGATAGTGCCCACATTCTCCACATCTGAAACAGATGATTGGCCTCCTCGGCCCATTCCAAAGTTATTCCTCTGTCTAGGATTATAGTTGTTACCTTGATTTGGTGCAGCATCCATCACATTTGCTGTGTTGGGGGTCCTCCTTGTGTCCAGTATGTTGTTGCAGGCATTCCTCTTGATTGGCATTCATGGGCCTCATGACCAACCTTCCTGCATAATTGACAAGTCACACTTAACAGAGGACATTCACTTACTATGTGACCTTGCTTGCTGCACATGGAACACCAAAGTCCACTCTTGATGCCACCTCCTTTGAGCTCCTGCAACTCCTGTCGCAGCTGAGCCAATTCCTCTGCCTAGGCCTCCTCCTCCTTTTGGAGCTTTAGTGCTTCAATCTCCCTTCTCAACTGAGCAACAGCATTCTCTTCCTCTTTGTAGGGCTTATTTCTTTTTAAGCCCTCCAGCTCTTTCCTTAGCTGTATCACTGGATTCTCCATTTCTGTACCATATGTTGGTTGGGAAGAGGGTGCTCCATACTGGTACCTTATCTGCTCCAAGCGTGTGGCTATGCTGATGAAATCCTCTATGGAGGTGTAGGTAGCACTAATTCCTTTATTTTGCATTGGGTGGCCACTGGTAGGGGCTTAGCCAACCATTTCTTGACAAAAGAATCGTGGGGTGGATCTGGCAATTTAGCCATTAGTGCTTTGGCCCGAGTCACAAACTCTGGGAACTTTTCTCCTGGACCTAATCTTAAATTTTCTAGCTCTTCTATGATAATCTCCGCAGTGTTGCCATGCTAGAACTGATTTTTAAAAGCATCTTTCATCACATCCCAAGTGGTAAAATGGTTTTCAGCAAACTGGCTGAACCACTTATCAGCTAATCCCTCTAATGTGGCAGGGAAGAGAATCAAAAAACCATCCTCTCTACCCATTAGGCCTCTAGTCTTACATAGTGCCAAAAACCTCCTAATGTGTTCATCTGGATCCTCCTGAGCTAGTCCTTTGAAAGAAGGAAACTTTATATTTAATCTAGAGAGTAAAGTTTCCAAGTCTACCTGACCCGCCATGCTCTTGACTGATGATGTGGAAGATAGTGGACTAGGGGACCTTCTAACAACCTTCCTCCTTGTCTGCTTGCAGGTGACCCTCAATACTTGGGATCGGGTTGCGGTCATGAGCAGCTCATAGCCCACTGAATGTAAGACCCTTGATAAGAATATATTTACCTTTTGTTTTATGAAGTAGCACTGTGGTTCTGTCGACACTTGATCTCTTCTATGCTTGGCACTTGGTTTCTCCTAAGCTCAAATCTCCTTGGAGGTCCCACCGGGCGTGCCAAATTTTGTTGGGGGATTCTTAGACAAGAAGGAGTTTGAGGATTTGTAGGAGAAAAGGGAAGAAACAAGAAGAGAAAATACACATGGAAGCTTCTGCCGATTGATTACAGTAAGACAATTAAAATGTTGAAGTACAAGACAAGCCAATACCTCTGTGCACAATCCCACAGAGTGCCCAATTACAAAATACCCAATATCCCAAAGTCTTCTTGCCGCCGGCCTCCTCTGCACCAGACCTCCACCTGCTTCAAGCTTATCCTTGTGCACACCTTGCACCAAGCTTCCACAAAGGGGGAGGAGTGAATACCTTCTGTCGCCACGCGCCCACTGCAATGGGACCTTGAGATACTTGGGGGGGACTAGCTTAGCACTCTCTGCACAATCCCTTAGGCACTCCCTATGCACTCCTTCACTTCCACTTCTCTGTGTCGCACACTGGTGACTCTTGCACTTCTCTCTCTTGCTTCCTTAGACTATGCTCTCTTGCTTACTCTAAGATTGGTCCAAAAAATGGCCCTTGCCTTGATTTGAGTGTGTCGATCATGTACGCTCCTAACTGCAATAGCATCTTGGTGCTCACTTTGATGTTCCAAGATTGTCTTTTCAAGTGGCAGCCAACGACTCACTGTTTTGTCTTGTAGTGACTTTAGTCTAAAACCAAAAATTTTAATGGGGGGCCATACTTTCACCTGTGCGTACACTGTGCCACTTCACATACCTTCATGTTTCCTTTTAAGTCTTCACTTTTGCACATAAGAGGGGGTTCACCTGAACCTTCCAAAACACTTTAAAACACCCTTTGAACCTTAGGGAAATTAGAGAAAATACCTCTGCAACCTGCAACCCATTTTCTCCAATTTACCCTTTGTGGACAATTCATTGTGCACTACCTGTGCACTTTGACACCTGCACTTACACACTTTGATTTTGCACCTGTTGACTTTGACCTTGACCTTGTTGACTTTGACCAATTGACTTTGACCAACATGACTTTTATGGGCTCAACAATTCTCCTCCTCCATCGGATCTCAGCTTCTTGAGTGATCTACTTGTATGATTCTTCACATGTGCCAGATACTTTTTGAAGCAATCAAACACTTCATTCTTACTTTTGATGAAGTATAGAGTAGTCCATCTACTATGGAGACATAATACCTTGATCCTGCCAATGAAGGTTCTTGACTTGGTCCCCATACATCTATATGTACTAAGTCTAATAAGTTGCTCTGTATGTAGCCTTTGTGGTTGAATGATTGTCTTTGTGCCTTCCCAATCTGACATGAATCACTCCTCTTGATCATATGTTTCTTTGATATGTTTGGCAATCCAAGAACACTTTGATCCCTGCATATATTCTTCAAGGTTCTTTGATTCACATGAGAAAGTCTCTTATGCCACACTTCAAGCTCACTTAGGGTTTGAGACCCAAAAGTGAATAGAGCTATGTTCTTGGTTTCTCCTACTTCAAAAGTAAAGAGCCTACCATGCTTCTCACCTCTAGCTATCTTCTTGAAGCCTTGACATGGGTCTTCCACAAAAGCTCCATGTTGGGTGAACCTAACTTAGAAGCTTTTTTCAACAATTTGGCCTAGACTTATTAGATTTTTAGTGATAGTGCGTACATAGAGAACCTTACTTAGAATGTTTGTCCTACCATTGGAAGCATTGACATTACCAATCTTCTCCACATTGTGCTTTGTATCATCCCTTGTTTGTACTTCATGTCTGTGTCTATGCTTTGCACTTTCCAAAATAGATAGAAGAGCAATGTTGCCTGCAACATGATTTGAATATCCTGAACCTATGTAGAATAAATGATCATGTTCTTTACCTTTTTTGTGGCTTAGATTCATAAGAAGCAATGATTCTTCATGTGATTGATCCTTTGAATAACTGTTGAAGTCCCTTCTATTGTAGCCTCTATTGTTATTGTTGAAGTTGTGTCCACCTCTATTGCTGCCATATCCACCTCTTCCACTTCCTTTTTGGGTTTCCCATTGAACCAACAATTTTGAGTGGTGTGGTTGGTCTTATGGCAGATGGCACAAGGTTGAACATTCTGACCTTTGGCTTTGTCATGCTTTGGTCCTTTCTTCTTCCCTTTCCACTTGCTCTTGCTTGCAAAGTTGGCTTGGGAAGTCTTCTCTTCATCTTCTTCCTTCTTCTTTCCTTTTAGCTTCGTATCCTTCTTATCTGCATATAGAGAACTAGTTGAATTACCATGATAGGAGTTACCTTCCTTTATGCTATTGTTGGACTCTTGATTGAAGAGTTGTCCAAGAAAGATATTGAAGTCAGGAGTTTGCACATCCATGATGAGATCGTAAGCCATGTTGAAAGATTGTCATTGCTTATCACTTTGAATCCCATTGAGAATTTGCCTCATGATAGCCTCTTCTTAAATCAACTCTCCAGTGGATGCTAACTGATCTGCAACCTCCTTGAGCTTCATAACAAACTCTATGTTTTTAGGGGATTCTTGTCTCAATGGCCTCATTTGCAGCCTAGGGTTGGGATTTGTGTACATCATCTTTGAGTATTTGGGTTCCCAATCATATTCACTTTCATAATGATAAGTCTTTGATATTATGGTGACTCCATGTAGTAGGTGGGAAGGTTCTATCCATGAGATATTTCAAAACCATCATCATTCGGATCATTGCGAGTGATTAATGGAGAAACTCATACTGAATACCTATCAATATTCTCCTCTGTTTCCTCATACTTGACTCATTACACATTGGTAGGGGGTGGCAATTGTTGTCTTGGCACTAGCTATGGTCTAGTTTGTGCCTAATACTATTGTTGGTAGTTTTGTTATGGCCTATAGTAGGGTTGGTATTGATATTTATTATGATACCTATATGGTTGCTAAAAGTTTTATCTAATTGCATGCTTGTTTTAAGGAAAAACTTGTGCCATATGATTTGTGTGTTTCCTCTCTATGGTACAATAGTATGATCCTAGAGCTAGGGCATTCTAGTTTTGCATTGGGAAAGCACTAGCCATGTGATCACCGTCGCAAGTGTCACACTTTTTTATGGTGGCTACCTTCTAATGTTGCCTATTATAGAAATTTCCACCTAGCTTTCGTGCAACTAACTTGGCTAGTTCCTCCATCAAGGAAGTTGGTTTGGATGTTATACTTGCCGAACAATGTAATCCTTTGTAGAGATTGGATAACTCTAACTCCTCTCCTAAGTTTTCTTCTATGTCCATGTACATTCTCACACATTAGTTTAGGGTATTTGAATCTTTCAAGTACACATAGGATCTCAATTTTCAACTTAAAAGACCATATAAGTATAGTGATATGTGCTTTCCTTGCGTAGGTAGTTCTCAGTTTGGAAATCTCTCTATGTATTGGTTGAACCTACATCCTACTAGGATTAGAGTCTTTTGGGGTGTCTTCTTGAACGTATGCATCAAAGATGAGGTATAGTCCTTTCTCTTTCTGGTCTGTTGATGCCTTGCTCTAATCTACCTCTCCCTATGTTGTGCACAAAGCTTACCTTGGGGGTTTCCTTTGCCCCCTCTCCATTGGCTTCTAAAGAGTTAGCCTATCTAGCACTAGCTGATGACTTGCGTAGGGGAAAACATTTTGGCCTTGCCAAAAAATAAGTCTTCCTACTAAAGTTAGAGTCTAAGTACATTTTTTTTTACTACAACTCAAGTAGGTTGGTTTTCCTTGGACATATGGGTCCTTTAACTCATAGAATAAGAATTCCTGCTTAGTATGAGGCTTGTTCAATTTGAATTTCCAAAGGCTTCTTTATTAGCTGTGTTGATGTATAAGTCCATGGAAGTATTGCCTTGGGGTATCTTCATGGTAACTATGATCCTAGTAAGCATCGATTGCATCCTAGGAGTGGAGGGAATCTCCATTGGATCTTGCTCATCCAAATCTGAACTCTTGACTCTAGACAAATGGTCCCAAAGTCATATGTTCATCTCAAGGTGACCTAGTAACCACGTACATAGTTCCCTACTTGTCTATATATGATCCATTCTCAAACTTGAACACTAGGTGATCTATGCCATAGGGGTGCTCTAGGTTCCTCAATCGTACTACTGACCTTCTCAAACCATCCTAATAGATGTGAGAACCTAATTGGTTGGTTTAGATGTACTTCAATTGAGTCCTATAAGGTCCTTCAATTGAGTGGGGATTACCTAACTGCCTAGATCAATACCTAGCTGTGTGATTCACACTAGGTTTAGAAGATCTTTGTTGATCCACCTTGCCAACATACTTTCCTAATATAAGGTTCATGAATTAGAACAAGTAACTTTCTTTACCCCTTTGTTATTCATTTATTACTTTGGTTCAATAATCAACTTCCATGTTGATTTATTTTCCTCTGTTATTTCTTGTCTCAATTTACAAGTTTCATGAATACTTTGTATTGTTTCAATTGATCTTGAGTCATCACTTTAGGTTCTTTCCCCTTAGTTTTATCTTGATCACAATTATTTCAAGTGTTGTACTTGATTTCCGTAGTTGTGTTAGACTTGAGGTTTCCTATCATTACCCTATGTAGTATTGTAGTCCTAGCACTAACACCTTAGCCTAGGCTAGGATTGACAAGAGGATTTTAGTGAGTTTCCAACCTTGACAAGTCATCAAATTTCGTTTCTTTTTTCACCCTAAGACCTACTTCACCTTGTTCTTCTCTTTGGAGAGCTCCATTAAACTTGAGACAAGTCATCTAATTTGGTTTCTTTTTCCACTCTGAGACTTACTTTTAACCTTGTACAAGCCTTGTAGCCTTTTGGACCTTGTAAGTTATGTTTTTGAGCTTTCCAAGGGAAAACGAGATGTTCGGGTATCAATGCTTTATATTCTAGTAAGGTAGAAAATTTAAAGTGTCATGTTTAAGACAAGATTTCTCACTCTTACCAATCGCCTTTTGGCTTTGAAATAAAATTCCATCTAACTATAGGTTCCCCTAAGACTAACATGCTACTTCATCCCAATCATTGACACAACCATTGTTAGTATATGATCAATGTCTACCCCTCATGCTTTTATGCACATTTTTTAAGGCCCCCATTATGAGGGGAAGCCAAGTGTGCATTACCCAATTGATGGGAATCCCAACTTACATGTTGGATGAAGGTCATATCGGACCATGTAAGGTACTACAAGGAAAGGGAGTTACCAGAGTCCCCAATTGTGGGGTCAAGGGCAGCAGTGAGCAACCCCAATTGGGGTGTCCAAGGGGGCCAGCGATAGTAAAGGGAATATTCTCTATCAGAGTCAAAAATCATTTATATTTGTTAGTTTGATTCAACTATCCTAAGCCATCTATGGAAATTATGCGGGCAATGGACGCCCACGCTCTATCACCCATGTATAGCCATCCATGGAAGGCTACCCATTATCCTATATATACATGACTTCTGCACTACCTAAGACATCAAATCGAGCCAACATACCTCTACCTTGTATCTCCAATCTAGAGTTTCTAGATCACCATTTACTCTACCTTGAGAGCGCATGGGTGGACAACACCATCATCTTTGTACTTGTTGTTAGTAGAAAATTGTTGAGATTCTCCTATATTTGTTATCTTCTCTGCTACTACTCCTGTGTTATATTTCGTTATTATTGTTTTACATGGTATCAGAGCCATAAGGTTTTGAATAGCTTGAGAAGTATCACTATTTCAGCCTGCTAGCAGACTAGAATATCAGTAGATCATTAGAGTGACTACATGATGGCTTCATCCTCAAACACTAGTCTTGGTGCTCTAGCTAATGCTAATGCTGCACCTATTCGAATTCGTCCACCTACATTCATGGAAGGGAAGCTGGATGGAACCAACTATACACTCTGGAAGTTCAAAATTTCTACAAGTTTGGACTCCTATGAGTTACTTGATACTATCATGGGACCGATGGGATTGGATCCAGATCCTATACGAGTTGAAGATCTAGCAAATTCAAGATTGATGATTCAGCCAGATCCAGATCCTCTACAAGCTTGGACGAGACAGAATGCTGATGCATTATGTGTAATTGTCACTAGTGTAAGTGATTATGTGCTTACTTTAGTTCAACATACTACTAAAGCACATGAGGCTTGGGGCATATTGGCTTGTCAATATGAGACCAAGAACCACAGTAGGATATAGGATTTAGAAAATCAGTTGGCAAATGAAAAGCATTCTCATTCTGAAAAGGCTGAAGATTTTATCAAATGTATAAAACATCTTCAAGATCAATTGGCTATAGTTGGTGTTGTTATAACACCAGAAGATCTGGCTTGAAGATGTGTACGTGTTCTTCCAACAAAGTATGATGGATTAGAAACAACCCTTAACACTCAGATAAGACCATACATATATAAATATATGTGTGTGTATGGGTATGTGTGTGTTTATACATACACACACACACACACACACACACATATATATATATATATATATATATATATATATATATATATATATATATATATATATATATATATATATATATATATATATATATATATATATATATATATATGTATGTATGTATGTATATGTATATATATATATATATATATATATATATATATATATATATATATATATATATATATATATATATATATATATATGTGTGTGTGTGTGTGTGTGTGTGTGTGTGTGTGTGTGTATGTGTATGTATGTATGTATGTATGTATGTATATATATATATATATATGTGTGTGTGTGTGTGTATGTATGTATATGTATACACACGCACACATATATATAAGGAAAGGTATATAATTCAACTTATCAAAGTACATATGCAAAGTGTTCCTTTTAGGTGTATCACTTTGGCTGAAGATTTGTGGTTGCATTTTGAGAGGGAAAACTATTTCTCTAAAGTATGGAGTTGGCATGCCTTTGAAAGAAGTCATGCAAGCTTCTAACATATCAAATATATTCAACCACATGATACTTGATGGATCATTTGTCCCTAGAAAGTATCTTCTCTAGAACTTGAACTTTTTTCTTGTATAAAGTGAGGTCGGGGATATCTCTTATTGGGTATTCATGAAATGTGGGTATAAGGAAGCCGGCTTTTACATTTTTTGTTGTTGTTTTTATTTATTTTATACCTATCCCACGTCCTTCTTCTCGCTACTAGGTCATAGATTGGATTAGCTCTAGATTTGGTTGGGGATGAGTCCCAACTAACTTAGTTATTGGGTAACACTCCATGAACACATTTGTGTCAATTGATTGTAATTTGTAACCCAACCATATTCTCTATATATACATACAATACATATATATACATATGCATAAAATACGTACATTTACTACACACACACACATACACACACACACACACACACATATATATATATATATATATATATATATATATATATATATATATATATATATATATATATATATATATATATATATATATATATATATATATATATATATATATGTGTGTGTGTGTGTGTGTGTGTGTGTGTGTGTGTATATATATATATATATGTGTGTGTGTGTGTGTATACACTACATTCAGTATATATATACAACATATATATAGTACATAAATACAATACACATATATATACATATGCATATGGTACATTCCGTATATATATACAAAATTCTTTATATGTACACACACACACACACACACACACACACACACATATATATATATATATATATATATATATATATATATATATATATATATATATATATATATATATATATATATATATATATATATATATATATATATATATATATATGCATATAGTACATTTAGTATATATATACAATACATACATACATATAATATATATACCACATATATATATATATATATATATATATATATATATATATATATATATATATATATATATATATATATATATATATATATATTATATATAGGTACTTTGGAACATAAACAAGAACAAATTGATGCAAAACAGATAACTTGCATCATGACTAGCTCAAAAGAACTTTCTAAAAATGGATAGAACTTATGACTTCAAACACTAAGAGTAGCCAGCACAATAATAATTGGAACCATTCCTCTTAAGGGAGTATCATACATAGGGTTGGCTTTCTATAATTCATAAAAGACTTAATTTATATGAACTATACTAGGAGCAATCACCTTAACACTAAACTAGTGTCATCCCAAAAGTTCAGGGAGTTGAAGAGAATAACCCCGAGACTGAAAATCTTCAATATCTCCGCACTTAATGAATCAAATGACCTAAACATTTGTAGACACAAACTAGATAGTAATACCTTTCGAAGAAGACCTTAAAAATTGGGTTTGGTGCTCTGTAGAGAGAGCAGCACTCTCTGCAAGTTGACTGAGTCTGAGGAAGGAGTATTAAACTGAAGTCGCACTGAGCAATGAACAAGAAGTATATGTATTGCTTCAAATCATAATGCTACTTACTGTAAAAATGTTGTGAAGTCTTTATATAGACCCTTGAGTACATGAACACGCCTTTTCTTCATTAATTTGAATGCAAATTTAGGTAGATTTGCTAGTTTAGATTGATTAGCATCTTTCCCTACAATCTAGGAAAAGAGAAATTTGAAATCACATCTACCTTTTGATTGATTGATTGAGAATCAATCCCAAACACTTCTAACTCGTGGCTTCTATGCCTTTTACTTTTTTCTTTTACAAAGTTAAATGCTTTGCAACTTACATAAGAGGGTGATCCTATGATCAAACTCTCAATATGACAAATAAATGCAAATAAAACTCTACAAGGAGTATATGTGGCATAACTCCAATGATGAGTTTGATGAAGATCATGTACACCTCAAGCATAATGAAAGCTTGTTGTTCCAAAAAAAACAAGCATGCAAATCACCCTTAAATTTAGCAATATGCTTCTCATTAGGACAAGTGAGTAGCATATCATCAAGATATACAACAATTATTAGAATTACATAATTTTCAAGCTTAACATATAAGGTGCTCTAAGTTGTATTGTTCTCAAAACCATGTTCTAGCAAGTAGGCATGTATATTCTCATACCAAGCACGCAATTCTTGTTTCAAACCATATGATCCCTTTTTCAATTTGCGCACTTTGTTTCCCTGCCCTTTTTGCACAAAACCACAGGGCTGAAATACATTCATTTCTTCATGTAAATCACCATTTAGAAATGTATTTTTAAAAGTCCAACTAATGTACATTCCAAGCATGATGAGCTGCAAGTGCACAAATGATATGTGTTCATTTGGCATGTGGGAGCCAAGGTCTGATCAAAGTCAATGCCTTTCTCTTGAGCATAACCTTTGGCAACAAGACTAGCCTTATACATATCAATTTTTCCATCATGCTTACATTTCATCTTGTATACCCATCTAGTGTCAATGGCCCTTTTGCCTAGAGGAAAATCACATAAATACCAAGTACCATTCTTCATAATAGCATCATATTTTGATTGCATAGCAAGCATCCAATTTTTTGAATTTTGCACTTCATCAAAAGAAAATGGATCATTCTCATCACAAACACTAGAGATAGCCATTATATAACATTTAATGCAAAGGAAACTTTATAAGAGCTTGAATGAGTATGATATGATAAAGGTGCTAATTTACTATCTTTCAAAGTAACCACCAGCCATTTAGGCATAATTTTTTCCTCTTCTATGTTAGCACCCTCATAAAGTACATCATGTAAATCTGCATGAAAACTATAATCATTTGCATCATCATTTAAAACTTGCAAAGGCTAATAAATTGCATCATTTGAACCAACGCTTGACTTTCCATGTGTAAAAAGAGGTAGCAAAGTGGTATACACATTCTTTTAGATAATCAATGTCTCTTTGGTACATGGAAGTAAGGGTTGAATTGCATCTTCCACAAAAATAGCATCACGGCTAAGTAAATGATAGTCTTTGATTTTAAAATTATACCTAATAAAAAACATTTAATTGTTTTATCATCCAAGTTCTTGCTTTGTTGTTTAGGAACCAATGCATATGCTAGACAACCAAAAACATGTAGATGAGCAATTACAACCATTCCAAGCCTCATATGGAGTGATAGATTGCAATGCTTTGGTGGGATACTTGTTAAGTATATGTGCTACACACATGATAACATTCTTGAGCCCATAAAAGTCACATTGGTGAAATTCAATCATAGTCAAAGTCAAAGGATCAAAGTCAAAGCGTTCGGGTGTCAAGGTGCACAGTGTTTGGAAGGTTCAGGTGAACCCTCTCTTAGGTGCACATTTGAGGAATTAAAAGGCAAAATGTGAAGGTATGTGAAGCGGCAGCATACGCAAAAGTGAAAGTATGGCCCCCCATTTAAAATTTTGTATTGTCCTAAAGTCACTACAGGACAAAACTGGGATTCATTGGTTGCTGGGCACACCTTGGAGACAATCTTGGGACATACAAGTGAGGGCCAAGATGCTATGGGAGTTAGGAGCGTACATGAACCGACACCCAAGGGAAGGAGTATTCTTGGTTGGACTAAGCTAGTGTGAGGATTCTAGAGCAAGAGAGAGAAGAGACACACATTGAGAGAGTGCATGCAACATAGAGAGTCATTGCAAGGTGGAAGAAGAGTGACTTAGATTGCATGTAGATAAAGTGAAGCGAGGAACATCAAGGGTTCGAAAGTCCCATTGAAGGTGCACGTCGACAGAAGGTGTCCATCCCTCCTCTTCTTGGAAGCTTGGTGCAAGGTGTGCACAAGGGCAAGCTTGGAGAAGGTGGAGGTCTGGTGTAGAGGTTAGCGGTAGATTCTAAGTACTTGGTAATCTTGTTTCATGAGCATTATTTAGTCTCTGGCATATTGTGTAGAGCATTTGGCTTATGAATAAGCTTGTATTCTTCTCTTCCTAATTGATTAGAAGCTTTCGGTTTCATTAATTCTCTTGTTCTCACTCTCCATTCTCCTACAAATACTCAAGTTCCTTTCTGCACAAGAATCCCCCAACAAAATTTGGCATGCATGATGGGACCTAAGGAGGCTTGAGCATAGAAGAAGAAATATTGCAATGTGGAGAAGCATCATTCAAGTTCCAAGAGTGCTACAATACTACTTCATTGGGTTAAGATGTAAATCTTCTTATTAATTCTCTTAGCCTAAGAGGATTATGAACAGCTCATGACCGCAACCCGGTCTTAAACATTGAGGGTCACTTGCAAAGCAACAAGAAGAAAGGTTGTTAGAAGATCCCCCAGTCCACTGTCGTCAACATCGTTAGTAAAGAACATGGCAGGTCAGGTAGATTTGGAAACTCTACTTTCTAGATTAAATATAAAATTTACATCTTTCAAAGGCTTAGCTCAAGAAGATCCGGACAAGCACATTAGGAGAATCTTAGCATTATGTAAAACAAGGGGTCTGATGGGAAGAGAAGACACATTTCTTATTCTTTTCCCTACAACAATAGAAGGGATATCAAATAAATGGTTTAGTCAATTCACCGACAACCATTTCACCACATGGGATTTGATGAAAGAAGCATTTAGCAAAAAGGGAACACAACTGAAAACATTATTGAAAAATTACAAAATTTAAGACTAGGCCCTAGGGAGACCTTCCCAGAATTTGTTACCAAAGCTAAGGCAGTAATGGCCAAACTGCCAGACCCTCCCCATGATTTTTTTATCAAGAAATGGCTAGCTAAACCACTTCCCATATCAACACAATGTAAAATAAAGGAGTTAGTTTTACGAACAGCAACAATAGAAGAATTTATTAATACAGCTACAAGATTGGAACAAATTAGACAACAGTATGGGGCAAGCTCTTCCAATTTATCATATCTTGCAAAACCAGAAGACCTAATAATTCAGCTAAGGAAAGAGTTTGAGAGCTTAAAAAGGAATAAGCCACACAAAGAGGAGGAGAGCATAGTAACTCAGTTGAGGCATGAAATTGAAGCACTGAAGTTACAAAAGGAAGAGGAAGCTCAAGCAGAAGAGTTGGCTCAGCTTTGATAGGAGTTGCAAGAACTCAAGGGAGGTGGCATCAAAAGTGGACTATGGTGCACCATGTGCACCAAGCAGGGTCATGTGGTAAGTGAGTGTCCACTTCTAAGTGTCATTTTCCAGCTATGCAGGAAAGCTAGCCATGAGGCCCAAGAATGTCAGTCAAGAGGTATGCCTGCAACAACATATTGGACACAAGGAGGAGCCCAACCGCCAACTAATGTGATGGTGGCTGCACCTAATCAAGGTAGCAATTACAACCCTAGACATAGGGATAGCTTTGGAAATGGGATAAGGAGGCCAGTTCTCTGTTTCAGATGTGGAGAATGTGGGCATTACCAAAGTAAGTGTACTCTACTAGAAAATGCCCATCGTTGCGGGCACTGCCCAGAGGCCAAGGACCATTATACTAATTGTTGCTCTAAGAACCAGGTATCTTCATCTACGCCCCACATTCAAATGACTGTTGTGAGTAAATAAGAGGTTGTGGAACAAGTCAATGTGCCATCACCATCTACCAGAGTGGCGTAGTTAGAAGAAATTGAATCTTTTACCATGCAAACAAGAAGCAAGGGGAAGGCTCAATTGGACATAGGTTAAGAATGAAGGATTAATGAGCTGAACAAAGAAAAAGAGACATCTGAAGACAAAGCCACCACATGTGTAGATACAAGGCAAAAAGAAAATCTCATAGGAACCAGCGATTATATTGGACATGCATTCAGCAAGGCTCACGAGGAGTTTGATAAGTCAAGTGGAGCCCATGCTCTTAAGGAATCAGAAGATTCAAGACTACTCAAGTCCATGAAAAAGGATTTCAGTATTTAATAAAGATGGATATGAAATTTAGGTCAGAGCTCTTGCAGATAATTGATGAGGCTTCCACAATAAGTTTAGTGGCAAAGGCTGTTGTTATGCATAAAGATAAAATTGTAGGGGAAGCACCCCTCACATATTATAAGAGCCCTCGACTAACAGCTTCTAATGCAGTTTGACTATCAGTGAAGAGGATGGTGGATAAAGATTGATCAACACCCAAATCAGTCAAAAGCTATGTGAGCCACGCACACTCAATAATCGCTACGAAAGTTTTCCTATAATTAGCCTCACATCTAGGAATTCCCAAAATATGCTACTTCTTTCTCAACCAAGGTATGCATGAGCTACCAAGCATGAAGCAATAACCACTAGTGGACACATGAGTTTCATAGAAGCTAGCCTAGTCTGAGTAAGAAAAAGTATGTAAATGTGGTGGTAATGACCCCCCTTGGGATAAAACAATCCAAGTAGCCAGGCATCACTCAATTAGTGAAAGACGCTCTTAACCTCCTACCAATACTTGAGACCTGGGCAATGCATAAATCTGCTAATATGAAAGAACTAAATATCTAACCACATTATACATAAGTAAATCAAAAATCCAAAAACTTTCTCATAGATAAAAACATCAAATGCATCTCCATCATTATGAAGACTCAATTTTAAACCTATTTCCATGGGATTGGCAATATGTTTTCAATGTTCAAGGCCAAAACTTGCAATAATGTGTCAATATATTTTGTTCGACACAAAGATATTCTCCCATGAACTTGCATAAATTGAATGTCCAAATAATGATGCAAATGCCCCAAGTTTGAAATCTCAAAACTGGCATACAAATCAGCCTTAAATTCAGAAATATGTTTCTCATTAGGACTAATGAGCAACATGTCATCAAGATATATAGCAATGATTAGAAGTACATCTGCATGCTTAACATATAAGGTGCTCTAAGTTGGACTAATGTCAAAACCATGTGCTAGCAAGTAGGCATGTATATTTTCACACCAAGCATGTGGTTCTTGCTTCAAACCATATAATATCATTTTCAACCTACACACTTTGTTTTCATGCACTTTCTACAGAAACCCATGGGGCTGAAATACATACCCTTCTTCATGTAATTCACCGTTCAAAAATGTAGTTTCAATGTCCAACTTATGTACATTCTAACCATAATGAGCTACAAGTGCAAAAATGCTATGAACAATGGTCATTTGGCATGTGGGAGCAAAGGTCTCATCAAAATCAATGCCTCTCTCTTGAGCACAACCTTTGGAAACAAGTCTTGCCTTATACATGTCAATTGTTCCATCAAGCTTACATTTCAACTTGTATACCCATTTAGTGCCAATGGCCTTTTTTCCTAGACGAAAATCACATAAAGAACAAGAAACATTCTTCATAATAGCGACATATTCTAATTGCATAGCAACCATCCAATTTTTTGAGTTTTGTGCTTCATCGAAAGAAATGGCCTCATTCTCATCACAAAGAATAGAGACAAGCTATCTCTCAAAGTTTGCACAAGTATAATTTTAGCCTCTTCTATGTCGGCCCTCTCATCAACAAGTGCATCATTTAAATCTACATAAAAAATGAGTGATCTGCATTATCATTTCAAGCCTATAAAGGTTGAGAAATTTCCTCATTTGGACCAACACTTGATTGTCCACCTATAAAAAGAGGCCAAAAAGTATCAGAGACATCCTTCGATCATGAAATTAATGTCTCGTGGGTACATGAAAGAAATGTCTAAAATGTGTTAGTCTATGCATGATTCAGATAATAGCTTTTTCTTTCTGAACTATACCCAACAAAAATACATCTCACTACTTTATTGTCCATTTTTTAGCATTGTTGTTTAGGCACTAATGCATATGCCAAACAACCAAAAAACACATGTAAGAAATAGATGGTTTGTGACCATCCCAAGCCTCATATGGAGGGATAGACTATGGCACTTTGGTGGCACACCTATTAAGTACATATGTTGCACACATAATAACCTCAAGCCAAAAACTATGTGGTGAAGCCTGACTTGTGACACACCTTCCCATTTCCATGAGAGACATGTTCTTTCTTTCAGCAACTCAATGTTGTTCAGCACTTTAAAATGATGTTTTATCCCACATTCAGAAGACATGTATTCCCATCTCGATCAGAATGGAGGGCTCCTAATTTACATGCTAACAAATTTTCAACCACAACCAAGAACTATTTAAAGAACATAAACACTTCAAAATTTTCTTTCAAAGTCATGAAGTACAAGTAGTTCCCAAATGAAGGTGTTTTCCTAGGACCACATACATCACTATGAACAAGCTACAATTTATGAGAAGATAAAATTGAACCATCTTTTGCAAAGGAGGAATGGAACAATTTTCACTAAATACAACCTTCACAAACATGTTTACAAGATGCCTCAACTTTCCATAGATAGGACACCATTTTAGATTTTTGCAATTGAAGCAAAGTAGCAAAATTTAGATGACCAAAGCATGCATGCCAAAGCTTTGCATCTGAGATTTCATGAGAACTTTGAGCTACATATGTAGAATCATTCACAAATTTTGCATAGTCTATGAGCTTATGCAGACCATGACATAAAATGCCACAAGCAATAATAACATCATCATTTGAGAGATCATGAATTGTACATTTGTCAAAAAAATCAACAATCAAGACAAATTTGGCTAATGCTAAAATTGACAACATGTTTTTTTTAATACATGGCATATATAAAGCATATGAAATGTGAAAGAACTTCCATCAACTGTAGTCAAAATGATCTTAACAACCCCCATCACATGGTAAGAGGAGTTGTTAGCACATAGTATTCCTTATAGAGGCACAATCAAATGAGCTCAAAAAACTATGTTGTGAGGTAATAACTTTGCTTCCCCCACTATCAAAGTAGCAAATATTTAAGTCTACTACATATATATAGTGATCATGAGAAGATGGGTGTTGGAAGCAGCCAGAGGCACAGACGCCACGGAAGCATGTAATGACGGAGCAGGGATCCAGTCGGATCAATCTTTCAAACAAATATGTTTCTTATTATTTCTTCAAACATTCAACAGTGATTTTTATCACTAATTGTAACATATGTAACATAGAAAACCCCATTTTGTAATCCATAGCTCCATTTTGTGCAAGCCGAGGAGTCCTCGAGCTTGAGGAGCTTAGGTAGAATGCGCGTACCAATTTTCGTTATTTTTAGATACCGTTTACCCTTCCAAATAGCATCTACGACCTAATTTTTAACTATGCCGGTCACTAGATGTGAAACCGGTCAAAACTAGTCTAGAAACTATAAAAAGAGCTAGAGAGCTCATTTTTGAGGTTGGTTCATGTTAGCTAGTGTGAGCTTAGAGCTATTTTGAGCTTGTAATAGTGTTCTTGAGTAATAGAGCTAATTTCCCACCTTCCATTGTGTCTTGCTTGTCTCTTCATTGTGTGTGTGTATGTGTGTGTGCATCTTGGTGCTTCTCACCTTCACTCTCACATCATCTCACGTTCACGATCTTCATATCACTCCTATCTCTTCCGCGGATTGACATTAAGGAGGTGAAGCTTCTTAACGTGGTTCTCACCATTGTGCTAGAGCAACACCAAATTTGGCGCCGTTGCCGGGGATCGAGTCTAGGACGAATGTGTGATGGTAAGATTATAGCAAGAAGTGGCGTTGGAAGGTAAAAATTTCAGTTTTTGTTGTTGTTTTTACTTAGTTATTAGTGTTTTTCACCTCCCCCACACTCCATCTTCATCACCACATCATCATCTTCATCTCCAAAAAAATCAGAAAATTCACCATATCCACCCATACTCCTCATTTCCCCTCATTTGTGCATGCGAGAGAGTGAGAGAGAACTTTTGTGCTTGTGTGTACTTCTGTTTTCTTGAGTTTTCTTGCAGGTACAGAGCTCCAGTGCATCAGGAAAGCTTGGAAAAGGTAAAATTTTCAGTTTCTGTCAGAAATTGCCGACTGTGTCAGACCATCGCGATGGTCTGCAAAGTTCGGATTTTGAGGAAGGCGAGTTCACCAGCGTGTAGGCGACCCCTGCGTGTGTAGGAATCCATAGCTGCATTGCAAAAAATCACTATTTGGTGGACCATCGCGACGGTCTCTGACCATCGTGATTGTGTCACACCATCGCGATTGGCTCACGCCATTGCGACGGCTTGGCCGGACCATCGCGACGGTCTCTGACCATCGCGATTGTGTCACGCCATCGCGATTGGCTCACGCCATCGCGCCGACGGTGCCACGTGGCAATTCAGACCATCGCGACGGTGCACTTCAGACCATCGCGACGACACCCTCACACCATCGCGACACTTCAAAAAGTCAGACCATCGCGATTGGCTCACGCCATCGCGCCCAGACCATCGCGTTCAGACCATCACGATTGTCCACGTTGACCGTTGACTGACGCCATCACGACGGTGTACTCCCACGCCATCGCGATTGTGCAATTTCACGCCATCGCGACGGTGTACTCCCACGCCATCGCGATTGTGCAATTTCACGCCATCGCGACGGTGTACTCCCACGCCATCGCGATTGTGAAATTTCACACCATCGCGACGGTCCCATTTCACGCCATCGCGACGGTGCACCCTCACGCCATCGCGATGGTCCCAGACCATCGCGATCATCTCAGACCATCGCGATTGTGCACCCCCATCGCAAATTTTAGGGTTTCATTTTTTGGCCAATTTTGGGGCTATTTTTGGGAAATTTTTGGGTGATTAGACTCGTAGGAGACCCCTTAGCTCATATTGGGAGAAAAACCTCTTTGATAGTTTTTACCCCCCAGGGCCTGAATGGTCATAACTTTTTCATCCCAAGTCCGTTTTTTGAGCTTAATAGCTCATTAGAAAGCTCTTGACGAGTACTACGTGACCTCAACTGTTTTTTTCTTAAAGAATACATCTATTTTTTGATAAGCTATTTTGAGGTTGACCTAGTTTGGGACTAGAAAGCCAGGGGGCAAACATTGAAAAGTTGGGCAAAAAGGGAAGGGACTTAAAAGGTGTATATACTCAAGTGCTTGATCATCCAACTGTGAATTGGTCTAATATTGGATTTGCCCAGGTCTAGCAAGGGCAATCGAAGGCAACCAAGGCAAGGCAGTGAAGGGCATAAAGCTTGGGAAGCGCGGCTTCTTGGGCATCAGAGCAACCAGAAAAGCTGACTCGAGGTTGGAAGATTACTCAACCCCCTCAGTCAATTCTTAGCTTAGGATAAACGTTAGCATTGTGGATTAAGACGATAGGAACGCCTCAAGTTCAAGATATTTAATTCTTTCAAGTCTAAGACTAAAGTAAAGGTGTGTGTGACACGAAAACCTAAAGGAAAGAACATAAGTCTGACGGAACGAGAACTCAAAATTATAACGGAAAGTCGAATTCCTGACGCATACATTAAGAAAAGAATCTAAAGAAATTTAAAAAGAATCAAGACAGTAATAACAAAGAATCATTGACGATCTGAGCGTATACTGAGTGTGCAAGGAAGAAAATTAATGAACCTTAGATCGGGCAAACATATAGGTAAGTCAGACCGACGAAGCCTTAGATCATCAGAGGCAAGTGTAAGAACTACTGCACGATTGTGGGCTCAGCAATTGAATAGAAATTACCCCTACGAGAGCTCAGATACTAGCGAATCAGAAATGGCATTTAGCACAGACAGACCAGAAGGAGGGTCGAATGTAGCCTACTTAGAAAAGCCAGAAGGACCCTATAGAACGCAACTAGAGTTTCTCTGAACCAACCGATTAGGTGCTCGCATCTATGAGGATGGTTTGCGAAGGCAAGTGGTGCAAATGCACAATCCCGATCAACCCATTGGATTGGAACGTCCAGTGGTGAAATTCGAGAGAGACGCGTACATAGACAAGGAAGGAACGATGTACATCTTAAGTACGCAGCCAAACAATACCAACGAGTTTGGCGTGATTCAACAAGAGACGGAAGCAAAATCTCAAGGAAAAGAACCATTAGAAGAGCCTAGAACACCTAGAGGGAAATCTGTACTGACACGAGTACTAATCCCAGAATGGATCCCTCAGGACAACAGAAGCATAGAGTTGTTTGTAAATAAAGAAACTGATGAAGCCTTTTGGAGATACAAGACAAAACTACTTAGTGAGGTAGGTATCATCACGATATACGAGTTCAAGGACCCGGATACACTTGGAAAGGTTGTATACCTGGATGAGACTTCAGAAAGAGTCTTTGTGGTGCCTGACCACACTAAAAACACATACACATGGAGAGGTGAGTTGGTATTCCCTCCATCTAGAGCGAACATGAATACAAGTCAACAAGGGGCAGGAACATCCTCAGCCCATGGAAATCAAAGAGAGGGAAATAAAGAGAGACCGGAAGTAAGCTTTAATCACCCCATAGGGAGAGATAGAACAACCACGAACACTAATAGAGCAGATAGACAAAGAGATCATGGAATACTAGGTGGTAGAGATGATTTCCCTCTACCTAGACCACGCGAACACGCAAGAATATTGAGACCCACACAATTAGTAAAATCAATGAAGAATTATTTTGATGGGACAGGAGATCCCTATGACCACGTCGCAGAATTCAAGCAAGTGCTAAGAGCAGAACAAGTCGAAGACATGTTCATGCAATACAACGCATTTGGACTAACGTTAAAGAATACAGCTTTAACTTGGTTCCAACCTCTGCAACAAAGGCAATTTAGAGACATCCATCACTTTTTAGAGTCATTCATCACCGAATTCTCTAAAAGTGGGATTAGACATGACACGTCTTCGTTGATTCATAGCTTTAAACAGACCCCTCTGGAAACAGTAAGACTGGCAGGACGTAGGTTTAGACAATATGTTGAACGATGTCCAATGCAAGAGCTACCCTCACAAGCTAAGCAAGTGTCATTGTTTTTAGATGGCTTGTTGAGCTCTAAACTACGCTCCTATGTGTACCTAAAAGAACCCAGAACGCTAGAGCAATGTGTAAGAATTTGTATAGACATTGAGGACAACTTAGGAGACGAGTTGGAACTCTCAAAGGTTTATAAGGACTCAGACTGTTCATCTCTAGCATCCACAAAATTGTCTAGCTCAATAGAAGACCTAGCAGAAAAAGTGGCCCAGAAACTAGGAGTTTCTAGTAAACCTAGGGTGCTAACTAACAAGCGTTGTTACACCTGTGGTGGTGATCATATGGCAAATGTGTGTCCCAATGCACCACAACCTCAAGCCAGCCCTAGTGGCCAATATTGTACAATTGAGAGAAGATACACGAATCATACGGCTCAGGACTGCCCATACAACAAACAGACCGTGAGACAGAACTACCCGCAAGCATATCCACAGCCAGGTAGGTACCAAGGCCAATACAATGCTCAGCCCTATTACTATAGGCCTCCTCAGAACTACCCATACCAGGCTCAACAGAGACCTCAACCTGTCTTAGCTCAGCAGCCACCCCCACCAGCGAATGTCATCTCAGTCAAATACGCTGCTGCAGAAGAGAACCTAAGTAGGGCTTTAGTGCCTTCTTCACCTTTGATCACAGAGAGTGACCCACACTCAAACAGTTTTGACTCTACGCATGTAGATAGTCCACCCGCATATTACACAGAGTCACCAGAACACGTAGAAACATATCATTACGATAGTCCACCAGTGGAACCTAGTTGGGAGCCAGACTATGCTAATGTGATGTACACCAACCCAAATCCACGACCCCAATTGAGACAACAAAGACCACAGGGCCCTAGAGGACCATGCTTTAGGTGCCAAGGAGATCATTTCATAAAGGATTGTCCACATCCCCCGATAGCAGGACAATCACAGTACTATAACATCCAAGGCTTTTGCGCTGATTGTGGCAAAGAGCACATAATCAAAGATTGTCCTAAGAACCCTGTTAACGCTTCGAATGTGACACCGATCAACATGATAGGTATTGTAAATAACGCAGATGGATCCAACCCTACATACGTGCCTATCCAAGCTATAACAAGAGCCCAGGCGCTCTTACAGAACCAACAGCTTAATCAAGAGAAAGTAGCCGGAAGTAGTGAAGTTGCAGAATCTAGCAGTAAAAATACAAAATCTTGGAAGGATTCTAGAGAAAGGATAAAGAGAAAGTGGAGTAAAAAGATAAGTCAGTTTGAAGGAATCTAGAGCCAAAATCCAAGAATTGACTTCACATGACTTGAATTAAGAGAATCCAGCTCAGAAATCAGGATCAGTTTTAGCGGAACCCATACCAGAAAGTCTAGACATGATGTTTCGTTCATATCAGGCTAGATTAAAAGAGGGACCTCAGGTAGCGGAAATGAGTAAAAACTACCCTCGAGCTGATCTAGAAATTGAGAGAACTAAACTTTGCATGAAAATGGTAGAACTAGCACAAGCTTTGTTCGAAGCCTCTAGATATCTCAATTGGAATAACATGACAAAACCGGAATTACACTTTCAAGGACTAATGGAGAGGCTAGAATATTTGATTGAAAGCAAAGAGAAAAAGGATCAGCCTAGGAACCCTATTGCCCCAGAGACACAGGAAAGGAATGCGCCATCCCTGTCTCAAGTACCCAACACAGAAAGTCAAGACAATTTGTCTTCCATACATAGGTACTCACATGAATTTTTGAGAGAAATCCAAGAAGAAAAATGGAGAAAAGAACAAGGAACCCATCCTCCTATTCAAGAAATAGATGACTTGCAGGAACAATTTCCGCAAGACATCCCCTCTATTTACGATGATGTAGAGGAAGAACAACTGAGTGAACACACAAGATTTGAATCTAATTCTTTACAAGAATTACCTCAGTTCACAGGACCTTGGGAAGCAAAGTCTATTAGTATGAGAGCACCCACGATAATAGTGAGGAATGAAGAATCAGTAATCCCTAGAAACACGGAAGTGATCAAGAATACCAAAGTACAATGTAACCTTACTCTGGAGGAGTTGTTGAAGGTAAAACCAGAATTGTGGAAACATGTAGCAAATCAAGTCCCCGAGCTTGCTACTACTCCCTCACAAATAGGATCACATAAGAAGGTACCAGAAATACCCGTAGAAAAGATTGGAGATGTAAGCGAAGGAGAGGAAGGTAACACTTATCTTCCGATAACCCATCAGGGCTACACCACGAAAGCTATCCTAGATTCAAGAGCCGGAGTAGCCATTGCTACCACCGCTTTATGGAAACGTTGGGGTAAGCCAGCATTGAGACCCACCAGGATGAAGCTACAAATGGCTGACGGACACATAGAAAAACCATTAGGCTTACTAGAAGGCATATCTCTCACCACTTGTGGTGTGGAATTTGAGCATACTTTCGCCATTTGTGACTTTGCAAAAAACCATGCTTATGAGATGATATTGGGACGACCATTCATGCGTGAGTTGCAAATTGTACAAGATTGGGGAACTAATTCTTTGTACTTGCAACATTTAGGAGTGACTACCAAAGTCAATCTTAAAGACTATTCACATCGAGATGTATCCCCAATACAATGGAATACCATCCATAAGACACCAGTAGAGACGGAATCTGTGCACTCATTAGAATCAGATCCTTCTTGGTTGCATGAGGACACTCATTTATGGATGTGTAAAGTAGCCAAACAAGAGGAAGAAAGGTTAGAAGCCAGGACCTTAGGTGCAGAACAAAATCCACGAACTCTTCAAGACCCAGCTTACGCACCTGTAGTATTCCCAGATGAAGAGTTTGAACCCCATGGTTGGGCAGAAATCCTAGCAACCATGGATGTAGCCATCAATGAAGAACAATGGACACCCCACTGTGACAAGGATGGCTATGACATATCAGTTTTCACGATAGAGCCAATCATGTGCGATGCAATTTTAGAAGAGTGTGAACCTAACACTGATGCAGTTGAGGATGCAAGCGATTTTGATTTAGAATCAATTATCATGGACCCACCCTTTGCATCAGAGGAAGAATATCTTTTCGAAGTAGAGACTCACACTCAGAGACACGAGGAAATTACGAATGAGGTGAGGTTAGCCACTCAAGTGACTAACAAGAGTGAAGGCAAGAAAAGAAAGAAGAAAGACACCATGATAGAAAAAGAAGAATCTTTATTTGAAGTACCCGAGAACTTCAAGAAATATGAAATCGAAGATAGAAGAATCATGGTACGAATGCCTAATAGAGAGGCGAATGACGGACAAGTATATGATAACCGAGAGAAAACCAAGAAAATAATAGTTGCCATAGAAGGAGAAGAAGAAAGATGTACATACATAGGGCATGATTTGACGAAGGAAGAAGAAGAAGAGCTAGTTGCCCTATTGCGTGAATATAGAGATGTTTTTGCGTGGAGTTACAAAGATTTGAAAGGAGTAGATCCAGATATATGTTCTCATAGAATCCCTATGACTCCAGATGCAAAACCGACAAAACAGAAACCGTACACGTATAATGATAACTACGCTGCGAAGATTAAAGAGGAGATAGACCGCTTGATAGAAGCAGGATTCATTTACGAAATTGAGCATACCGAATGGGTATCCCCCATTGTGGTTGTGCCCAAGAAGAATGGAAAATTGCGTGTGTGTATTAACCTTAAAAAAGTTAATGCCGCCACGATTAGAGACAGTTATCCTCTTCCTATCACGGAACATCTATTGGAAAGAGTTGCGGGCAAGGAAGTTTACAGCTTTCTTGATGGATTCTCAGGCTATAATCAAGTAGCCATTGCTCCAGAAGACCAACACAAGACGGCTTTTGCCACTGAATGGGGCATATTTGCATTTCGTGTGATGCCATTTGGCTTAACAAATGCACCCGCCACTTTCCAGTGACTCATGTGTCATGTTTTTAAGGAATTCTTACGCAAGAGCTTGGAAGTTTATGTTGATGACTTATGTGCACATTCAAATGTAAGACAGACACATATCCCAGAGTTAAAGCAAATATTTGACAAATGTCGAGAATATCAGGTTTGTTTGAACCCAGAAAAGTGCGTTTTCATGGTCAGACAAGGCAAAATTCTAGGACACATTGTGTCAAAAAATGGAATCTCAACGGATGAAGAAAAGGTGAAAGTGATTGCAGATCTACCTAGGCCGACGAACATCAAAGAGGTACAAGCATTTATGGGCCATTGCGGTTATTATAGGAGATTCATACACATGTATGCAATCATAGCCAAGCCTTTGTACTCTCTTTTAACCAATTTCGAATGGACAGATGAATGTGAAAATTCATTCAATGAACTTAAACGACGCTTGTGCTCAGCACCTATATTGATAACCCCAGATTGGAGTAAGCCATTCCATGTACATGTGGATGCATCCAATTATGTCATAGGATGTGTGCTAGCACAACCCACGAATGAAGGTAATATAGATCTCCCCATAGCTTACGCGAGCAGACAATTGAACGCAGCAGAAAGAAATTACACCACGACGGAACGAGAAGGATTAGGGATGATCTACGCAGTAAAGAAGTTTAGGCACTACTTGTTGGCCAACAAATTCAAGTTCTTTACAGATCATCAAGCCCTATTGTACTTAGTCAACAAACCATGTAACACAGGATGATTGATAAGTTGGTTTCTATTTCTCATGGAATATGATTTTGAAGTCGTAGTCAGGAAAGGAAAGACACATCTTAGAGCTGACCACCTTTCGAGATTAACCTCAGGAGAAGCTCCTCAAGGAGTCGCGGATGATCTACCAGATGCATACTTGTTTAATCTTGAGATAGCACCAGAATGGGCTAAGCCTATAGTCCCTATTCTCACATATGGACCCAAGAATCCTAGGATAAAAATCAAAGAGGGAGAGATTACCAAGTCTCAGAGATACCAAATAATGGCAGGAAGTATATATAAACAGGATAATCAAAAGATTCTTGCTTGTTGTGTAGATGAATCAGAACATGTGAATTGGTTGCAATTAGCACATGTAGGTGCACTAAAGAAACATCACTCAAAACATCGAACATTACAGACTTTGCATAGACTAGTAGTATATTGGCCTACGATGGAAGCAGATGTCTACAGGTTGTGTAAAGAATGCCACGTTTGTTGTGAAAGACCACCAGTAGAGCATGCTACATTGTATCATGTGTCTCTCACACCAGACTGGAGTGAACAATTAGTGACATACTTGAGGACGAAGACATTCCCTCAAGGAATGACCTTAGCTCGACAACGCAGTCTAGAGCAGGAGGCTCACGACTATTCACTTATTGGCGATAACCTATACAAAAGAGGACGAGATGGATATCTAAGACAATGTGTTCATGAGAGCGATTATCTGAGCATACTAGAGACTGCACACCAAGGTGTTGCAGGAGGTCATTTTGGACCCGATAGGATAATCAAAGCCATCCTCTTTGTAGGATTATGGTGGCCCACTCTTCACATGGATGCTCATACCTATGTAAAGAGATGTGATGTGTGCCAAAGAACGCAGTTTCCTACTCGCAGAGATGAAATGCCATTGAAACCCATGATGGGCGGACGTGCATTTTCTAAGTGGGGTATAGACTTTGTAGGACCCATTAACCCCCCTGCAAAAGGTACACATGCGGAATACATTATTGTTGCCACAGATTATCTTACGAAATGGGTAGAGG
Source organism: Ceratopteris richardii (assembly GCA_020310875.1). Lineage (NCBI taxonomy): Eukaryota > Viridiplantae > Streptophyta > Polypodiopsida > Polypodiales > Pteridaceae > Ceratopteris > Ceratopteris richardii. Next base: position 109,912,507 of record CM035411.1, read on the forward strand.
CAAAAGCCACGAAAAAGAATGATGCACACACAACTGCAAAATTCTTATTTGAAAATGTCTTTACAAGATATGGATTGCCTATAGAGTTAGTGAGCGATCGAGGCACTCATTTTCTAAACCAAGTCATTAAATATCTGTTACAGGATTTTATGGTGATTCACAAGAAATCCGCACCATATCATCCTCAGGCCAATGGTCAGGCTGAAAGCACTAATAAGATCCTTTGTAACGTACTGACGAAACTCGTGAACAACAAACGTTCAGATTGGGACAAACAGCTACACCACGCTGTTTGGGCATATCGAGTGGCCTACAAGACCGTACTCAATGCAACTCCCTTTCAGATGGTTTTTGGTCAGAATGTTGTGCTTCCTTTGGACTTCTTGATACCGATCCTTAAGGTTGCACAAGAACATCAGTGGACCGGCCATGAATTATCAGCAAGGATAATGGACTTGGAACGATTAGGAGAAACCAGGTTAAAGGCAGCAGCAGGAATATATGCAGCGAAGAAGCGACAGAAAGCATATTTTGATGCACATGTGAAAGATAAAGGCCTAAAAGAAGGAGATTTAGTTCTAGTATATACGCTAAAGCAACACGCACGTAAGTTAGAAAAGCGAGGTTATGGACCTATGATCATTAACAGACTCTCAACAAGTGGAGCAGTACAATTAGCCACTTTAGAAGGAGATATAATGCCTAATTATATTAGTGGCTGTAGAGTCAGGCTATATCAGGAACCTCTTACTGAGGATATGCTTAGACGACTCATGTTGGCAAAGAAGCGTAAGGAGGAAGAAAATAGAATACGAGCGGAAGCTCATACAGAAGTAATAGAACGCATTAAACGCATGAAGTTAAGAAGACAAGGACTAGGGAGAGAACACTATAACCATCTGGAAACTACACCCAGATACCCCATGGCCATGTGTCAAGTAAAGTCAACCACTCATCCTAGTATAGTGGACAGGAGACCATTCATTACAGTCAGGCTAAAGCACGGCAACCCTTGCCAAGAGCTCAGGGCTTTAATTGACTCAGGTGCTGCGACTAGTGCGATTAGATGGTCCCACTATAAGGATCCAGGAATAGAAATACGGCCAATTGAGGCATACCTCATAGGCCTAGGAGGCATGGAAACCCCTTGCATGGGTGAGGTGGACCTTCCTATCCTCATTAAGGATGTGACCATGACAGTGAAGCTACTAGTGTGCCATGATGACGACCTGATAGAACCCCTAATCCTTGGCCAAGATTGGCTATACGATCACTCAGTGGACCTAAATCTTAGACAAGGCTCCATACAGATTGGAACCTTAGAACAGAAGCGAGTGATACCGCTTGACTTCCCTAATGGCATTCCGATTGAGGTTTGTAACCCTAGACCCTATGAAACACATGCGAAGGAAGACCGGAAGATCTTGGGTCAGACCAGTCCTGTTACGTCTACACCAACCCACTCGGGCTTGGCTAGGGACAATTGTCAATCAGAAGGACGACAGGAGATCTTCCCTGGGGCTTCCTGCAAACTAGAAGGGGCAGCTACCCAACCGCTAGGGCAGATGAACACAATCAGCGGTCAGGTGGGTTGCATCAGTGGCCAAATGAGCACAACACCCTGCGGTGCTCATCCTTCCAAACTTGCTGCGGACTGGCCTAGATTAAAGATAAAGAACGAATCACTTCCTAATGGGAAGGTCACGCAAGTGTTGGATCTCCCTTCTTTTCCAAAGCAGAGCGTCCATTGGACCTCTCAAACCCAACCTCGAACGAGTCAACCACAACGGAGGAACCCAGACCGACGACATCACCAGACAAGGCAAAGAAAGCAGAAGTATCAACATCACAGAACAAGTGGCACAAAACAAATATGGGTGCCAAAAGGACAGCAACCACAGGCTATTGGCAACACAGTAGACGAGAGCAGGACAAAGTTTCAACAGAAGCAGAGTCAACATCCAAAGTCCCCTCGATCTTCTTTCCCAAGTACCAATACTCGGCAGATTTGGATCGCCAAGAAATATCTTATCCATAGACCCACACCCATGCAGATTTGGGTACCCAAACAATGTATTATATCCCAACCCTCAAGCCATGTAATATGTATCCCTCAGAAATCTTTTCATCCTTCAAGACCACCAAACCCGATACCAATTTTTGTCCCTCAGCAGAAACATACCACACACTCCAAGACTCTTAGGAAGTGGATACCGAAACGTATCCAGACGTCTTCTTGTACCCCATTATCTAACAATTCTCCCACCCCGTTTAAACTCCACCCTTGTACTAATTCACCCTCAACCAAACCTTGTATAAATTCACACACCATAACCCCACATCATGCATAATAAAAGCTCATCAAGAAATGTATGAATAATCTGACCATGTAGGTGTCTAGAGACCTGCATTAGTTTTGCAAATAATCATTGCATCAATCACTTCACGACACTTGGCTACACGGGTTACACATCGGTTATGGAAAGGGATTGCGGTCTCACCCTAATGGGATCATAATTAATTTCCATACTAATGTGTCAATCTTTTGTAGCAGATCGTTTCCATTAGCTCATCAGTCATCATGCAAACCGAAGCAGAACCATCGGAAGCAGGCCCCAGCGTGGCTGCGGTACCCCTCAATGTTTTACGAGCAGAATCCCACCCGACCGCTCCACCGCCAGAGTTCCAAGGATTTCTGGGACCCATGCCAATCGATAACCCACCTATGGGATACACAGAGAAGATACACCGTAACTCTCATTGGTTTCAAGGCCTAGCTGGACCATTAGCTGATGCTGACTTCATTTTTGAAGCAAATATGACATTTGATGACCGCACATGGGGCAAGTATCAATTCTTCTCAAGAGAATTCGAAGGCCTACAAAACACCCAGGACTTAACTCATGTTTGGGCCAAAGCCGGCTTCACGGAGTATTTCAGTGATCCTCTGCCCAAACCTGACTTTTACAGGTGTTATTATTTAATCACCACTTTGCTGGCCTCAGAGAATAAGGACATCCCAGGAACCTTTATTTTACCTTCCTTAGTGGATGATCCACCTTACAAAAGATTTTATCTTTCGAAGGATTTAATCAGAGCGGCCATCAAGATTCATGGAACACACACTCCAACGGAGAAAGAACAGCTAGTCCCAGAGCAGATGAAACGTGGTGACGTAACTAAGTGGGAGGATATTTCTGCTATAACACCTGAGCTCTCTAAGCCATTATGGATATGCATGCAGCACTTTGCTTTCCCAGCTCAGGATCGTTTTACCATGCCCCACAAGAGAATCTGGTTCGGACTATATTTAGCATGTATTAGACCGCAAACGGTTGATCTAGCCAGCTGGATCATTGATCAGCTCTATTTGGCACAACATAGATGGGAGCGAAAGAAGGTAATCAATGGGTGCTGCACCCTCACCAGGATCATATATATGTGCTTGGTGTATGACTTACCCATAGAGCGTGCCATGACCAGTGAGGAAGTGAAAGCATTTAAAGGCACCACTAGGAAGGCTAGAAAGTCTAGCAAAGGCAGAGCCGGAAAGCGGATGAGAGGTACTATTCCGTGCCTACAAGTCCCAGAATCACCCTCTCCACAACCATCTCCAGAGCAGTCACCAACAGCAGCCACTCCCACAGTACAACCTATTCGCATAAGGTTATCTAGACCAGTGGTAACGGAGGGCACCACCAGTACTGTCGCACCCCAAGCAGCCACAACCACAGAACCTATCACCACAGCAGCTGAACTTCCCACCACTATTGGTGCGGAAGCTTTCTCTTTTCCAATACCGCATTTAGAACCAGGACAAGCAGAGCCACTGGACCAAACCTTTGATTTTGAGATGCCCGATGCATTCTCCAATCAGTTCCAGTATTCAGAAGGACACTTGTTTTCTCAAGAATTTGAAAGGCCTAGCTACCCTACTACTCCCAGGGATCTGCCACAAGGACAGATCGTGTCCAGCTCTGAGGACGAAAGGACAGCAACCGATGACGACGAAGGAGACGACGAAGCCAACCAGGGAACACATGACTCCCAAGAGCATGAACAGACAAATGGCCAAGGCTAACAAACCGACACACATGGCGATACAAGCACCCATGAAGATGAAACTTACGAGGCAGCAGCTTACACACTGGCTATCAAGAAGCTGTATAGAACTATGGAAAAAGTTTGGGCACACAAGAAGCTGACAGAGGAAGAGAGCCAAAAAATAATAGAACAAGAACTTGTCACAGGCGGATTCGAAGACGCGTATATCAAAGGATTCAAAGAATTAGTACAATCAGTAGGCTCCAACGAGGCACTCAGGTACTTGCAACGAAAGCCACTGCCACAGTTTGACCCCCACAGAGTACGATTACTTTCAAAGCCTGGCGAATACATTCGTGTACCAACCGGAGCACAATCTTCAGAACAAGCCAGGGAGGCACGCCTCGTCCCCGAAAGTTCGGTGGCAGTTGGAACCATCTTTGTAGATTCCCCACCCCGCGCTCCAGCCGTACAAACCTCAGTAGTCACTGAAGTACCGACCTCACCACTCGTCCATCCAGCTTCCCCTCTTCACCCTCCTTCCCCCAGACCCACATCTTCATTCGCCGGTGGTGTTGCAGAAACCGTCTTTATGACCACTCACCCCACAATTCCCATGCCCATTAGCCCTAATCTACCCCTTCCCACACCCACCTTTCTATCCAACCCATTCCTTCATCAATCTTTTCCATCTTTCCCCACAACCCAAGGACCCCTTTTCCCATTCCCCCCGCCGTTAACCTTCTCCCCCGTCTCACCTCCCCGACCCACTGTAACCCCTCTTTCCCCTTTCCACCAAGCCGCTCCAGCCAGCCCCCCTGTAAATTACCCCTCAACCTTTGTAAATCCTATATTTACACCAGCACGAGCACCCACGATCACACCAATATTCACGGTCACCGCACTAGACACGTCCACTGACATGGACATCTCACCACCCGCTGCACCATCACTACCTTCACTCACGGCACAAACATTTTTAGGCACATCACAATTTTCAACAATCACTACATCATCCACCTTCCCATCCCCATTCCCCGTTTCCGTTGCATCTACACCAACTGCATCTTCATTTAGCACCCCATTAATACTATCACCCATTGTAGATAATGCATTCCGACAGATGTTCATGTGTATGACGCAAGTAAGAGATGAGTTCACATCTCTTGGTGATAATTATCAGCAGCTGCAGAGGACAACCAATGACCTACAGTCGCAGCTTAATTTATTGTCTATTGAGAATGCCTCTCTGAACACTCGCTACCAGGAATTACGCGAGGCATATCACAAATTGGAGCTAGAAAGCGAAGAAAAGACCAAGGAAGCCACTGCTGACTTGGATAATTTATTAAGAGCCCAGACAGTCCGCAATGCAACGCTAACACGAAACATGGGCTTACTAAGAAGACACCTAGCCGCAGCAAAAGAGGAGAACCAGAGACTCCAAGAGCAGAATAGAGAGAATTTGGAAGCGGCATTGGACCATCCAGAACAACCCTTAAGTCCTAGCAGATTCAAGGCAATCCCATCTGAAGCAATGAAGTTGTTGCTAGAAGACCATGTTAGACTACTCGAGGACTATGATCGGATGAACGAAGAGCATCAGAAGTTAAAGGAAAATCACAAGCTACTACAGCTCAGAGAACCGGCACCACAACAAGTACAAGTAGCAGCAGAATTACCAGAACCTGTGGACCCCTCTCCTGACCTCCTAGAGGAACTCAACTCATTACGGGCCCAGGTAATCACTCTCCAGTCAAGAATTGACGTATATGAAGCGCCACCACGGCCCGACTCCCCACCGAAGATCCCAGCTGACGAAGAGAACATAACTATTCCGGTGGAGGAAACATTTGAAGAGGCGTACGAGCCACAGCCCATCCCAGGCGGACAAGTCACGGCTGACGGCCAGATGACGTATGAACTTCCGACCCCCGCATGGATGAAGACTGTGGAGGAAATGGGCAGAACCCACTCAGCCAGAGTCGAGGCCCAGCTACATGCTATGGCCATGATCGAAGAAAGAATTTTGCAATCTCCTTACTTTGCTCAATTGGCCCCACGCAGGTACATATCCGGGCATGAGCTTCAATACAAACCTTACTTCATGCTAATGGCCGAATACCAGCTGGCCATAGAGAAGCGAACTGGCAAGAAACCATCACATGCAACTCAATTCGAGCCTGAAGACTTGCCACTGGATGCGCAACAAGGCACTATTTATCAACCAGATTGGCATACACGTCTTTTACAGGAGTACTCTGAAATGATGAGCACATGGGTTAAGGCACCTTTACATTTGAAGTACAATCCGTGTTGGGGACCAGTGCCACGACGCCGCTCCTGGACTGCCTTCGCTATCAAGGTACAAAACAATAAGCAGTGCCAAGACTGGCTGAACTACCCATATTTCAGGCCACCTACAATATCACCGACAATTGGCTACATGATGGCAACGATTCGTCACTGGCTCCCTCGCTTGAGATATATGGATGATATCGCAGCGCATATGACTGTCAAGATCTTTGACATGATGCAAATGACATTTAAAGTCTTCCGGCGAGTCAAAGCACCCCATGTTAATACCCCGGGCTTTGAGCATGGCAACTTAGATCTCGCATATGACATGAGTACGACGCCATCGCTCCGGGTGTGTTATGCCTGGCACTGCAGAATAAAGTACCTACCGGCGTGCTACAAGCAAACATTCGAAGAAATGTTCACCACCGGTTTCTGGGAATACCACTCTGAAGTGTTCATCAGCAGGCCGACCCACTTATTGCAATTATTTGCCTGCGAACAGTTGGTGTATTCCACGCATTACAGACTCCCACCATCAGATGAACCACAACCCGTTAATTGGGAGAAACTCCAGGCAGACCTAGCCCAAGGCATTCGAGTATCTGAGCACACCCTCGCTCACGACCTCCTACAAAACTACATCCGGCAGACCCCACAACAAGGTTCTGTCAGGGACGACAGAAGCGAGAGGGAGGGGGGTGTTGGAAGCAGCCAGAGGCACAGACGCCACGGAAGCATGTAACGACGGAGCAAGGAGCCAGTCGGATCAATCTTTCAAACAAATATGTTTCTTATTATTTCTTCAAACATTCAACAGTGATTTTTATCACTAATTGTAACATATGTAACATAGAAAACCCCATTTTGTAATCCATAGCTCCATTTTGTGCAAGCCGAAGAGTCCTCGAGCTTGAGGAGCTTAGGTAGAATGCGCGTACCAATTTTCGTTATTTTTAGATACCGTTTACCCTTCCAAATAGCATCTACAACCTAATTTTTAACTATGCCGGTCACTAGATGTGAAACCGGTCAAAACTAGTCTAGAAACTATAAAAAGAGCTAGAGAGCTCATTTTTGAGGTTGGTTCATGTTAGCTAGTGTGAGCTTAGAGCTATTTTGAGCTTGTAATAGTGTTCTTGAGTAATAGAGCTAATTTCCCACCTTCCATTGTGTCTTGCTTGTCTCTTCATTGTGTGTGTGTATGTGTGTGTGCATCTTGGTGCTTCTCACCTTCACTCTCACATCATCTCACGTTCACGATCTTCATATCACTCCTATCTCTTCCACGGATTGACATTAAGGAGGTGAAGCTTCTTAACGTGGTTCTCACCATTGTGCTAGAGCAACAATGGGTCATAGCTACAAACAATAGCAAATTCCCATTCTTCATTGAGAACAAGATTAGTAGATTCTATTGCAAGTGTAGAGGCCTCTCCAAAAACCATTCCAAACTTTTTCTTCTTTGCCTCTTTGAAGCTAGTTTAGGATAACTCTTTATGACATGATCATCTAACTTATAGTACTTGAATTTTTTTTTCTTTTCTATTTTCAGGTTATCTTTGTCTTCCTTTTTTGACTATGCAACATTAGCACATTTCTGCTTACCAATAGATGAGCTCCATTTACATGCGCCCTTCTGGCTAGCTAAGAAAGCTTCATCTACAACACAAATAATTGGCCCCTTCTACCTAGATTGATCTTCTTGCAACAAAACAGAGAGTAACTCCTTAAACGTTAAGGCATTTGGATTGCCCTTCATTATCAATTGAAGAGTAGAAGAAAATCTCTTATATGAATCTAGAAGACCATTAAGAACAATTTGCACAAGGGAGCTATATGGCAAGATTTCATTTGCCAAATCCAACTCCTCCTTCAAATATTTGATCTTTGTCAAAAAAACTATCCATGGAATCTCCTTCATTCATATGCTCACTCTCCAATTGTTTTTGGAGGTAAGCAATAAAAACCTCATTTCTTGCCTAGGTTCAAGTTGTAAATGTATCTCGAGCATCCTTTGTTATCTTACAGGAGTCAATACAAGGAATAATGGCATGTTTGACAAGAAAATCTATCAATGCATGTGGGTGAGCATATCTACCATCCCAAAGAAGTTGCTCCATAGTAGGTGCAACAGTAACCACAACACAATCGAGAACTTGAAGATCATCAACTTCAACACCATTTGCATCACCTTCATAAGTGTATTTGCAGATGTAGTAGGATGTTCTTCAACACCCTGTAATATTTCATCGCCCTTTTGCTACCAATATAGGACACATCATATATATCCACAATGGGTAATTAGTACCATCCAATTTATCCTCAATAAAAAAAGTGTCTAGTGGTCCTAAGTGAGTTCACACACATCACTACGAAAATATATCAACAATAACAAGGAACTCTTTAAAGGAAATAAACACCTCAAACTTTGCATTCAATGGATAAACCCATGCATGCCTAGAAAATTCATCAATGAAATTCATGAAGTATAGGTAATTCCCAAATGAATCTGCATAGGACCAAAGACATCACTATGAGCAAGCTATAACTTATGAGAAACTCTAATTGAAACATCTTTTGGGAAGGAGGAACGTTGCATTTTGCCCACAATAGAGCCTTCATAGGCATGTTTAGAAGGTGCCTCAAGTGTATGCAAAGAGCACATCATTTTATATTTTTGTAGATGAAGCAAAATATCAAAATTTAGATGACCAAGGCATGCATGTTAAAACTTTGCATCTAATAGCTTGACAATCATGAGCTACACATGTTGAATCATTTACAGATTTTGCATATTCTATGAGATCATACAACCCATAGCATAAAATGCAAGAAGCATCAATAACATCACCATTCGAGAGATCATGAACTATACATCATTCATCAAAAAATTTGACAACCAAGCCAATCTTGGCTAAGGTTGAAAATGAAAATTGATTTTTTTATATTCCTAGCACATATAAGGAATTTGACAATGTGAAAGAATTGCCATCAATAGTAGTGAGAATGATATTTCCAAATCCCAATAAAAGATGAGAGGAGTTGTTAGCACATGTGATAGTATTTCATGTAGGTTCAAGCTCAAGTGAATTGAAGAAACTATGCTGCAAGGTAATAGGTTTGATTGCATCACTATCAAAGTACCAAACATTTGAGTATAATAAAGGCATAGATTGCTCATGAGAAGTTGATTTGTAGCTGCAAACAATAGTAAATGCCCATTCTTGATTCTTAACAAGATTATTAGACTTTCTTTTAAGTGTAGAGGCCTCTGCAATAATCATTCAAGCCTCTTTCTTGTTTGCCTCCTTTGTAGCCAATTTAGGACAAGAAGAAGGTTGTAGAACAACACAATAATGAAAGTATTACCAAGTAGTTGTATAAAGATAAGTAACCCGTTATGGTTATAGGTGTATATACAAGCTAGGAAGGAAAAAATCCTAAAGAGGGAAAAAAGTGCCCTCATAGTCCCAAGTGTGTTCACACACATCATTATCAAGATATATCAATGGTACTAACTCTAATGATGCAACTAATGATGATTTACCAGATACTTGCTTGTTCAACATGAAGATAGTACCCAAATGGTATGAGTACTTGTTTTATTAGTTCGATGGGTCCATCCTTATGTGAAATTCTCAAAAGAAGAGGCAAGGAATGCTAAGAACTTGCACATCAATGTTGGTTGCTTATACCATAGAGATACACATGGAATTATTTCTTTTTGCATGCCAAAAATGATAAATTGATGCTAGTATCTAAAGCTCATGTGGAAGCTTTTGTTCAGGTGTCTCCCAAAATCAAGCAAGTTAGGCAATGCTAATGCTTGTCGCATCTACTAAGTCATACCCACAATTGAGCATGCTACTTTGGACTATGTATTTGCATGTCCTTCATGGAGCAAAAACATAGTGGATTATTGCACCCATCCTATAAACATGACCATACCAAAGCAAAGAACCTTATAGGAATAGAGTTGAGACTATGTTCTTATTGGACATGTTATACAAGCAGGGAAAGGCTATGTTCCTATGTCTTTGTGTTCACTAAAATGATTCAATACCACCTTTCAAAGTCACACACTCAAGTGTTGTAGGTGGAAATTTCTCTATAGATTTGACAATACAAATGATTTTATTTGATGGTTTATGGTGGATTGACTTACACATGGATGCTAAAAAGATTGTGAGTAGGGGTGATACATGCCAAAGGGAAAAGTGCACATTTAATCATGATCAGATGCCACTTCAGCCAATGGTGATATGTTGTGCATTTGCAAAATGGAGAATAGACTTTATAGGTCCTATTATCCCACTTACCAAAGGGTCTCATGCATGGTATATTATAGTAGTAGCAAATTGTCTCACCAAATGGATTCAGGAACATGTCACTAAAAAGATTGATGCTCAAACAACTATGAAGTTTCTGTTTGAGCAAGAATTTACAACATTATTCAGAAAGCAAATGATAGAGCTACTCATTTCATGAGCAAGTATTTACTAGATGACCACTAAGATAATCAATGATAGATGTAAAAATTTTGTCAATGAAGCATAGAGGTCTTATTGAAAATATTTTCAGTTTTCCATAAAAAGTCATCTCCATATCGTCCTCAAGCCCATAGCCAAGCTGAGAGTTCCAACAAAGCACTATGCACTATCTTGACTTAAGTTTCTAGCAAAAACACTCAAATTAGGATAAGCAACTCCACAATGTAGTTTGGGCTTATTGTGTAACATACAAGACTACTTTAGGAGCTATTTCATTCAATCTTGTAGATGGACAACACAAAATTTGTCCTACTGACTTCCGTTGCAAGAGATTCTGAGTGGAATGGTGTAGCTCAAGTGTAAGCATCACCTCCTTTACTTGTCAATCCGTGGAGACATGAGGACCGGTATGAAGACCACAAGCAAGTGAAGGCACAAGTGCGTGAGTGAAAGCACACAAACATGCACACAAGGTAAGATCAAAGAGAGGAACAATGGAAAGCTTCCATCACTAAAGAGTTCTCTTACAAAAGCTCTATTCTCTATCAAGCTAACTTTCTAAACAAGCTAACCCCAAAAATGAGCTCTCTAGCTCTTTTTATAGTTTTTTGAGTAGTTTTGGCCCTGTCTAGACCTAGTGTCCGGCCTAGTTAAAAATTAGGTTCCAGGGCTTATTTGAGGGCTCAAACGAAGTCTAAAAATTATGAAAATTGGTAGGATGATACTTCTAAAACTCCTCAAGCTTGGGGACTCCTCGGCTTGAACAAAATGGAGTTACAAAAATAGAAAATGGTATTTACAATGGTTTTTAGTGATGAAAATCACTGTTTTTGTAGGGGATCCTTATGAGAAGTTGACATGTACTTCTTGGAGCTCCCTACTTGCTCCTTCTTCTTGTGTTTCCACCTCTTTGATGTTCTCCTGTGCTTTGTCCTTGACCTTCAGCTTCAACAAATGGTCATGCATTATCAGATTTGTTAGATAAACTTGATACACTACAAGAAACATGCCTATGGGAAACAAGTGGAATTCATGCTCATAAGAAAACAAAAAAAGCTTATTTTCATGCCCATATCAAGGATAAGAAGTTATATGAAGGAGAATTTGTACTTGTCTACACCTTGAAACAACATGCAATGAAGTTCCAAAACAAAGAAATGGACCCTACATGATACATTTTGCATCACCTAGTGGTGTCATCCAATTAGCCACATTAGAAGGCCATATTTTCCCCAATTATATCAATGTTTCTATAATAAAAGTCTACCAAGAACCCATAATTATAAGCATCTTAACATGATAGCAAGTTGCAACAAATAGGAAGCAATAAGAGAAATGCATGAGAGCATAGGCTCAAGTAGAAGCTTTACAGCCTATACAAAAGAAATGACTACTACTGAAACGTGTAAATCGGAACATGTGCTCCTTGAATCACAAGCCATTTGCATGGCTATGCGCCACGTGCATTACAATGCCAAGACAAACAAAATTTCAATTGATTGCACATAGCTATTGAATTAGGGCACTCCCTGATGTACATGATCAAATTTTCAATTGACATGGGTGTTGTACATAATGTGATAAGCTTGTCTCTCATACAAACCTTAAGAGAAAATACCAAACTCATAAAATGCTATTTGATAGGCTTGGGAGGTACACAAACCCCCTCCACTTGTAAAGTTACATTTACCATGCATCTAGAGAAGACCTAGATAAATGTGAAATTTTTAGTCTTTGATGAATTGATTGAAAAATTGACACTTGGTCAAGATTGGATATTTGAAAATTCAGTAATAATAAATCTATCCAATGGCACAATGATCCTCAAGTGGTAAGGAAAAGACATACTCATACCCCTTTTCACTTTTTCCTCAATCAATGGCTTGATCCCTAAATATACTCCAAAGATACTTGAATCCCCTACTCAACAAAGACCAACATTGCACTTACCACCTATAGATCCTTGTTAAATCCAATAGAAACAGAGATGAATACAACAATGACAAGAGAACGCGAGCATGCCTCACTCTCAAGTGGCTACACAATGAACATCTCAATCACAAATCTAAATGGCCAAAAAACAAGTAAGATCATCCAAGGATTCTCCTCATATCCAAAAGACGAAACAAGCCTCATGTAAAAAACCACTTTGATCATACAAATCACCACCATGCAATGATTCAAGACCTCTTATTAAATATATTTGGATTCCCAAGTCCATTAAAGCTCATCAAAATCTCTCAAATCTATTACGGGTTCCCAAATATATTTTTAACGCTCAAAATAGCATAATAAAAAAGAATTCACAAAAACAAAATCAAGCTCACATATTTAGTAAAAATAAATGACAATACCTACATAAGCAAATAAAACAATATTCACTATGTGGATTTGGAAGAAATGTCCCATTCCTATCCCAAATATTCTTCATCTGTCACTGAGCCATAGAGACCAATCATGGTCTCTGAGCAACAAAGACCACTCACCCTCAGAGAGCATGCACAACATTTAAAATCATTTCTTTTTTTAACTTCATGATCCATGTGTACCTCATGCTCTTGTAATTCATGCATATGTTTTGAAACTGCAACCATAGTAGTTGTATACATGTGCATATACGTTATTATATTTTCCATATTCAACTCCAAGAATGGCCATCCAACACATCAAGTTCAATTAATATAGCAAATCAGGCATAAAGACCTTATTTATAAATGTGGACCCCTTTGTGCAAAAAATACATTCTTAATGTGCAACCATGTCTTTTGCACCACCAAAAGTTCTCTTGAACTATACGGTATGCATCAAATACAGGGCCACATTACATGACCTTGCATAACACACAAATGTGATAATTCCATGCATGAGAGTGATCTCTTGTAATGTGAGGATACATCACCTATGTACTTTGTTTTGATACTCACTTTTTGTTTCATGTGAGGATACATCACCTATGTACTTTTTTTTATCCTCACTCAACAAAACACACAAGCTACATGGGTAGTGGCATAATTATCTTTATTTGGAAAATTTCAATGAATCCAAAATACATTATGCTAAGTGCAGTTGATGACTTCCTACTTCAAAATTTACAAGCACATTACATGAAAAATAGGTCAGTTAAGAAAAGGTAAATGCATTGCTCTTCATGGAGTAATCGATTCAAAAGAGTTATGACATATCATGGATCCATTCTTTGAACAGTATGGAAATCTTTAATGTTTATTTGATTATGCTAGTGTTTTGCAAGCCTACTTCTCAATATGATTCATGGTTATTATCAAAGAATGTAAAGTAGTGCAACTCATAGAAACACACAGCATGAATATGTTGATCAATTACAAGTCTGTCAAACCTAGTCTCTCCCTTCAAACCTAATACAATTGATAGGGAGGAGGAGCCATGCATCATGATGTGCAATACTTCCTGTCCTTTGTATGCCTCAAGCCAGAAGCTATGTGGTAAATCATGACTTTTGACCATGCACCTCACCATTTCTATGAGAAACCTATTCTTCCTTTTTGCAAATCCCATTTGTTGAGGTGTATACAACACTCCACATTTATTTTTTCTACCATGATCAACTAGAAATACATTAAACGTAGAAGACATATTGTCCTCCCTCAATTAGAATAGAGGTGCCCATTTTACATGCTGATACATTTTTCAGCCATAAGCAAGAATTTTTTAAAGCACCTATTCACCTTGGAATTTGGTATAAGTGGATTAATCCATGCATGCCTAGAAAATTGATCAAATGAAATTCAAGAAAGTAGGAAATTCCCAAATGAAGATGTCTGCATAAAAGCACAAACATCAATATGAACAAGCTACAATTTATGAAATACTCTAACGCAAGCATTTTTTGGGAAGGAGGAAGGCTATATTTTGCTCGGAATATAGTTTTCATAGACATGTTTAGAAGATGCCTAAAGTTTTGGTAGAGAGGATACCATTTTAGATTTCTACAGGTGAAGCAAACTAACAAAATTCATATGACCAAAGCGTGCATGATGGAGCTTTGCATCTGAGATAACCTGAGAATTATGAACTAAAAATGCTGAATCATTTACAAATTTTGCATATTTATATGAGCTTATACATCCCACGACATAAAATCTAAAAAGCAATAATAACATCTGAAAGAACTTGGAGAAGCTTCTAGGAGGTAGAAGAGTGACTTTTGAAGTGATGAAGTTTGGTCTAGCCAACCGGCACAAGACCAGCCCTTGAGCTTATAGATACTCAAATAGACCTTATGGGAATGCGATAAGTGCAAAAAAATTCACTATGCACTTTGGAGCATGAAGGAGAAAGAGTCGAATCAAAACACATAGGTTCACGCATCTATCAGCTCAAAAACTTACTATCTTTGGAAGATACAATGAAGTTCAAATGCTCATAGCGACTAGCATGATTACATATTAGATAATCCTTTTATGGGAGTGATACACATAGGGTTGAGTGTATAGAATCCACTAAAGTATAAGGATTAAGCAAAATATGCTATAGGAATGAATCAAACACTCAATGGTGGTACTTCCTATTTTTCAAGAATACGTAGAGATTGACCCCGAGACAAAATAACTGAGATTTTTCCCAATCTACTAAATGCTATGAAAATTTACAGGCATAAATTAGACACTAATACCTTTCCAATGAGCCCCAATTTGGAGCTCTATAGAGAGAGCAATAGCCTCTGCAAGCTTATTTTTGGCAAACAAGATGATGCAAAGAAATGAAGGAGCAAGCCAATGATGGTCACAAGTGTATGTATATTGCTTCCATATATTTTACAAGTGTTTTGAAGTCTTTATATAGACTCTAGAAGTAATCCATGACTTCTACAAGTGGACTTTGAATTCAAATGAAGGTGGGAATGGTTGTTGGAGGGAATCAATTCACTTTCCTACAATCTAGGAAAAGTGAAGATCTAGTTTTATCTACTTTTAGGTGATTGATTGATTGATTGAATGCAACTCAACCACCACAAATTCGTGGAATTTGGGCTCTATCTTTCTACTTTTACATGTGTAAAGCTCAAGGCTTTTACAATGGTAAAAGATCCATGAAAAATCTTTTAAAACAATACAATAAGTGAGCATAAGAAAAAGAACTCTCCAACCGATACTCCTTTGACATAATCCAACCATAGTTTTTGATGTAGATCAAATCCACCTCAAGCATAGTGTAAGCTTGATGCTCCAACAATTGCCCCTCAAGATGAAGTATGCTTTAGTCTTCATTCTCTAATAGGTTGAATATCTGCCATAGCTTTGAATCTATAAAACTTTATTGCATCAAGTGCCTTCGTCATCATATCTGCTACTTGCTTTTCAGTAGGAACAAAAGAAATATCTATATCCTTTGCCATGAGCTTCTCCTTGATGAAGTGGTAATGAACCTCTATGTGTTTGCAGCTTTTTGCATGGAAAATGGGGTTTGCCGCTAGATGCATGGAACTTACATTATCTCCAAATATATGAGGTTAGGAACTCACAAGTCCCAAATCTATATACAATGCTTTTAACCATATTGCCTCTTGAGTTGCTATGGTCAAACCTCTGTACTCTGCTTTAGTTGAGGATAAAGCAATTGTTGGTTGCTTCTTGGAACTCCATGACACTAGCTTTGAACCTGTGAATGCTAAGTAACGAGAAGTACTTCTTTTGCCATCCTTAGCTCCTGCCCAATCTACATTTGAATAGATTTTGATATCCAAATTTGAAGAGTAAGGATAGAATATACCTTCATTGATTGCACTGTTGAGATACTTAAGTACTCTCTTAGTTGCATCCATGTGTGGAACTCTTGGTGAGTGCATGAACTGACTAAGCACTCCGACACTATATGACATGTCTACTCTTTTATGAGTAGCATATATCAAGCTACCTACCAAGCTTTGATATTCTTTCATGTCTTCAATTTTCTCTCCTTCATAAACACTAAGTTTATGATTTATCTCCAAAGGTGTACCTGCATGTTTAGTATTCTCCATTTTGAACTTGAGAAGTAGATCCTGAATGTATCTCCTCTGAGTCAAATACATTCCTTCATCTGTGTATATCACCTGCATACCTAGGAAATATGTGAGCTCACCTAAGTCACTGATTTTGAACTCCTCTTGCATGTGTCTCTTGATCCTTTGAATGCCATTCAAATCATCACTTGTCACAATAATATCATCTACATATACACATAGATAGATAACCTCATTGTGATCCCTTTTGATGAATAAAGAAGAATCTGAGTTGCTAGCTTTGAACCCTTGATCTTGAAGATATGTAACGAACCTTTAATTCCAAGATCTAGGAGCTTGTTTCAATCCATACAATGCTTTGTTAAGTCTACAAACATAAGATGTGTGGTTAGGGTTTTCAAAACCTAGTGGTTGTGACATGCATACCTCTTCACTTATCCAACCATTTAAGAATGCATTTTTCACATCAAGTTGGAGGAGTCTCCAATTCCTTGTAGCAGCTACACTTATCAATGTTTTGATTGTGGTCATCTTTGCAACTAGTGAGAATGTTTCCTCATAGTTTATACCATGAGTTTGAGAGCATCCTTTGGCAACTAATCTTGCCTTGTACCTACAAACTGATCCAGCTGCAACCAATTACCTTTTGATTTGACGACATTGGAACCAAATCCCAAGTGTCCATCTCCTTCAATGCATCTATGTCTTCTTTCATGGCCTTTTCCCAATTAGGGTTTCCCTTTGCCTCTTCATAGGTTGATGGTTCTTCTGAAATTGAATCTTTTTCCAAGTAGATTGAATGCTTTGTAACAAATGTGGAATCATATCCATACCTTTCTAGTTGTTTCTTCTCTCTTACTGATCTTCTAAGTGCTTGTTTGGAGCATTCTCCAACATCTTGCATCTTTGCATTGCCTCTTGACTTCCATACCTTGTAATCCTTTTCTCTTTCGTCTTGTTCATCATCTGTATCACTTCTTGGATCTTGAACATGTGCATCATGCTTACTTCCTAATTGATGAGAATCAGAATCAAGATCATATGGTAGAGTTACCTTTTGTTTGTCTTCATCATACCAAGACCTGTGTTCTTCAAACACAACATCTGTAGTGAATTGCTTGGTTGAAGGATTGTAGAACATGTAACCCATCTGAGTTGAACCATATCCAATAAAAACTTCCTTTGTTGCCCTTTCATCTAGCTTACCTCTTATTTGTGATTGTACATGAACATAAGCTAAACAACCAAACACCTTGCAATGTCCAAGACTTGGTTTATAATGTGGCCATTTCTTCTCTTCAAGCATTGTTCGGGTTGATCCAACCAATGTCTTGTTTCTCCTCTCTGCAATTCCATTCAGTTGAGGAGAGTACCTGGTAGTCACTTCCCTTTTGATACTTTTTCCAGCAAGAACTCATCAAACTCTTCGGAG
The DNA here is from genome assembly GCA_020310875.1 of Ceratopteris richardii. Lineage (NCBI taxonomy): Eukaryota > Viridiplantae > Streptophyta > Polypodiopsida > Polypodiales > Pteridaceae > Ceratopteris > Ceratopteris richardii. Next base: position 109,930,754 of record CM035411.1, read on the forward strand.
AATTATTCTCCCCCTCCATCAGATCTGAGCTTTATGAGTGATCTACCTGTATGATTCTCCACACGTGCTAGATACTTTTTGAAGCAATCAAACACTTCATTCTTACTTTTGATGAAGTATAGAATAATCCATCTACTATGTTCCGTAATAAATGAGGCATAATACCTTGATCCTACCAACGAAGGTTCTTGACTTGGTCCCCATACATCTGTATGTACTAAATCCAATAAGTTTTTGCGAATGTAGCCTTTGGGTTGAATGGTTGTCAATGATCATCTTATTTACCTTCTTTGTGGCTTAGATTCATAAGAAACAATGCATCTTCATGTGGTTGATCTTCTGAATAATTGTTGAAGTCCCTTCTATTATAGCCTCTATTGTCATTGTTGAAGTTGTGTCCACCTCTGCCTCTATTGGTGCCATATCCACCTCTTCCACTTCCTTTCTGGGCCTTCCCATTGAACCAACAATTCTGAGTAGTGTGGTTGGTCTTATTGTAGATGGCACAAGGTTGAACATTTTGACCTTTGGCTTTTTCATGATTTGGTCATTTCTTCTTCCCTTTCCACTTGCTCTTGCTTGCGAAGTTGGCTTGGGAAGTCTCCTCTTCATCTTCTTCCTTCTTCTTGCCTTTCAGCTTCTTATCCTTCTTATCTGCACATAGAGCACTAGTTGAATTACCATGATAGGAGTTACCTTCCTTTAAGCTATTGTTGGCCTCTTGATTGAAGAGTTGTCCAAGAAAGATGTTGAAGTCTGGAGTTTGCACATCCATGATGAGATCATAAGCCGTTGTGAAGGATTGCCATTGCTTATCACTTCAAATCCCATTGCAAATCTGCCTCATGATAGCCTCTTCTTCAATCAGCTCTCTGATGGATGCTAACTAATCCGCAACCTCCTTGACCTTGGTAACAAAATCTATGATGGTTTGTTTAGGTGTCTTCTTTATTTGGTTGAACTCATTCCAAAGATGATTCTTTCTTGATTTGGTACTAGCAAAAAAGAAAGTCTCGAGAGCATCCCAAGCCTCTTGAGATGTCTTGCATCCTCTAATATGTGGTAATAGAAAGTTAGAGATAGAGTTTAGTATGTATGACCTTGCTTGAGCATCCCTTGTGCACCAAAATGTGAGCTTATATGCCTCCTCTTGTGTAGGTCCTCCTTTGGATCTTTGAATAGGCATAGCTTCATCACTTGCTATAATTCCATAAAGATTTCTGCCTTGCAAATAGACCTCCATTCTGATTTGCCAAGCCATGTGGTTGTGTTAATCAAGCTTGTTGCTCTAGCATAATGGTAAGCACCACCTTAAGAAGCTCCACCTCCTTAATGTCAATCCATAGAAGAGATAGGAATGATATGAAGATCATGAACGCAAGATGTAGTGAGAGTGAAGATGAGAAGCATGTAGATGCACACACACATACACACACACACATGTAAGAGACAAGCAAGACACAATCGAAGGTTGAAAGTAGACTCTATTGCTCAATAACACTTTTACAAGCTCAAAATAGCTCTAAGCTCTTCTTAACTCACACAAGCTAACCTCAAAACTAAGCTCTCTAGCTCTTTTTATAGATTCTAGACTAGTTTTGACCGGTTTCACATCTAGTATCTGGCATAGTTAAAAAATAGGTTCTAGGCACTATTTGGAGGTCTAAGCAAGATCTAAAAATATAAAAAATTGGTATGCTTGTTCTACCTAAGCTCGTCAAGCTTGAGGACTCCTGGGCTTGCACAAAATGGAGCTAAGAAATACAAAAGTGGGTGTTTCTATGATACATATGTTAAAAAAGTGATACAAATCACTGTTTGAGGTTTTGAGAAAGTAATATAAAACATATTTCTTTGGAAAAAATAGACTACATGGCTCCCCACAACTCTTTGTAGCCCGCCTTCACATGCTTCCTCTATGTCTGTGCCTTTGGCTACTACCAACACCCCCCTCCCTCTCGCGTCTGTCGTCCCCAACAGATCCTTGTTGTGGGGTCTGTGTGATATAGTTTTGCAAGAGGTCATGTGCGAGGGTGTGCTCCGTGATGCAAATTCCTCGTGTGAGATCAATTTCTAGTTTTTCCCAGTCTATATCCTAAGGTTCATCGGGAGGTGGAAGTCGGTAGTGCATGGAATACACAACTTGCTCGCAAGCAAATAATTGAAGTAGATGTGTAGGCCTGCTGATAAAAACTTTGGAGTGGTATTCCCAGAAGCCTGTCGTGAAGATCTTTTCAAAAGTCATCTTATAACATGCAGGTAAGTACTTTATACAACAATGCCAAGCATAACACACTTGGAGCGATGGTGTAGTGCTCATATCGTATGCCAAATCTTGGTTGCCATGCTCAAAGCCCGGGATGTTGACATGTGGTGCTCTGAGGTGGCGAAATTAAAGATATTAAAAATAGTATGCATCAAATATCTTGACAGTCATGTGTGCTACAATGTCGTCCATGCGGTGTAAGCGGGGGAGCCAGTGGCGAATTGTGGCCATCATATATCCAATTCTAGGGGGTCCATGGGGTGGAGTGAAGTGAGGATAATTAAGCCAGTCCTGGTAGTGCTTCTTATTTTGAACTTTGATGGCGAATGCCTTCCAGGAGTGGCGTCGTGGCATAGGTCCCCAACACAAGTTGTAATTCAAATGCAATGGTGCCTTGACCCAGGTGTGCATCATCTCTGGATACTTTTGTAGCAACTCCATTAGGGGAAAAGGTGAGCCTTGCATGGGCCTTGTAAGGATTCCTAATTTTCAGGAATTAAAATGGCTAATCATGTGGATTAAGGGGTTGGAAAAAACCACTAGTGGTATTGTAGATTAATATAAAGAATTAAAAAAAGAATGCTCAAGGAGGGAATTCGTGTGTGTTTCTAACCCTTCGATTTGTTGATTGGATGGCCATGATCATTTGAAAAACATGGGCAAAAAAAGACAAAAGGAGAGCACATACTCTGGCAATAAACGACAAAATAACAACATTCACAAATAAGAGAGAGAAGAAAATTTCGATCTTCGCGTGGAATTCAAGCCGTCGGATTGATTTTCTTTTGTATGCTCAAGATTTAAACCCAACCCACTGTAACTAAAGGACAAAATAGGAGTGTAGACTGTCAAAAAAAGACAAAAACCTGAAAATGCGTGCAAGCAAAGTGACGCCGAATTCGGATCTGCGTAGTTTCTTCTACATTCGATGTGTGTGAGAATAGATGGTGGAGATTGAATGTCTAGTAATCCATGTAAATTGCATCCATTGATTTGCTTCAAGATCCAATGGCCCACATTTAAGGCGCCTCTTCTTCTTTGGGGATGAACCACATCCATTAGATGCAAGCAACATCTAAGGGCTAAAATTTAAAGTGACCCATTTCTCAAGAAATGATCTTAGCCATTGAATCTTGAAGGGCATCCAAGGGTTGTGTTTGAATCCCATGGCTTTCAAAAACTACTTGAGGAACAAAACCACGAATTTTAGCATGTTTATGTGGTTTTGACTGGGCCAAACCAAGGGAAGCCTATACCAAGCCTAGTTGATTAAGGGACTAGACTGTGGCCACCACCCTCCTCTGATTGGTCCATTACTAATCACTCTCTAGTCTAAAAGGCCCATGCAGGGTTCACCTTTTCCCCTAATGCTTGGTGCCATTTCGGTTGAAAAAGTTTATCTTTCTGCACTTCCAATGGCAGGTCGTCAGGATCGAACTGAGTTGCATGGGTTGGTGTCTTTCTCGTCTCTTTTTCAATGGCCAACTGATATTCTAGCATCAACATGAAGTATGGTTTATATTGAAGCTCGTGGCATGCAGAGTGGGTTTTACCAAGTTCTTCCACTGACTTAAGCCATGCGGGTGTAGGAAGCTCAAAAGTGTCTTGGCCTTCTATCGTGACACGTCCGCCTGGTATTGGTTGTGATTCATAGGCCTCTTCGTATGTTTCCTCCATCGATATAGAAACAGTTTCTTCTTCAGCTGGAATTTCGGGTGGGGAATCTAGCCTGGGGGGCTTGGAGTGAGCGGCAATATGTGCTAAAAGATCAAGTACCTGCGCTCATAAAGTATTGAGTTCATCGAGAATCTCTTGGGGGTGATTGCAAGAACTCGTTGTGGTTGTTGAGCAGGTGTTCGTAACAAGAGAATTTTATGATCGTTCTAAAGCTTTTGATACTCCTCATTGATCTTATCACAGTCCTCTAGACGTCATGCATGATCTTCTACCAATATTTGCATGGATTCGGAGGGTACTGCTTTAAATCGGTTGGGAATGAGGGGTGCATCAGGTCTATCCAAAGCTGCTTCTAGGTTATCGTGATTCTATTCCGATAGCCGCTGATTCTCCTCCTTAGTAGATGTGAGGTGGCGTCTTAAGAGTCCCATATTTCTAATGAGCATGGCATTTCTTATGGTTTGAGTCTGTAACAGATTCTCTATATCCGTGAGTGCTTCCTTAGTCTTTTGTTTGCTCTCTAGCTATAAGGCATGATAAGCTTCTCATAACTCTTGATATCATGCATTGAGGGAAGCGTTCTTGATGGTTAAAGAATTCAACTATGCCTGTAATTGTGTAGTGATGTGCTATAGTGCTTGGTAGCTGCTACCAAGAGATGAAAATTCATCTCTAACTTCTTTCATACAAGAAAAAAAATTTTGGAATGTAGTGTCGATCGTGGGTGACAATATCAAGCGTGCGGTGAGTGAAGATGATGTGAGTGTGGGTGTTGATGTAGTGGGAAGGGAAAGGGGGATGGGAAGGTGGATGTAGTGGTGACCGTGGAGAAGTGCGATGTGCCTAAATGTGGTGGGGAAATAGATAAGGTGAGTGGTGGTGCGGTGGGTGGTGAAATGTCCATATCACTGGACGTGGGGTCGAGTGTGTCTATGGGTAGAGGCTATTTCAACTACTGTGTACCTTGTCAATAGACTACCATCAAAATCACTTCAAGGTATGAGTTCTTATGAAGCATGGCATGGAAGGGGAGCTATATGGGGAAGGTTAGGTGGAATGGTTTCAAGAAGATTTGGGGGTGTCGATGTGACTATGGCTTCTGCAACGGTACTTGCTATGACTGTGGATGGTCAAAATGAGGTGGGGTGTACTGGGGAAACTGGATGTATGGGAGGTGAAGGAGGAGCATATGATGTGGTGGAGATTTTGACTATGGTGGTGGATATTACAGTTGAAGGCTGAGGATGGGGAGTCGATGACGATGGTCTCTTCTTCTAGTTGGGTTTCTATCGTGGTTTCAGGGATGAGTCCAGCTTCCTTGGCATGATGCAAAGATTCTGCATCTATGGGTACGCGGATGTACTGAACTGGTTTGGACATTAAACAGATGTGTCATGGGTCAAACTTTGGTAGTGGCTTCCTCTTCAAATAATGGAGTGCTTCTATGGTTCCCACAGGTTTGATTAATTCCTTGAAACCTTGAATGAAAGATTCTTCAAATCGGCCACTAGCTAGTTCTTGCTCGAGAATTGCTTGACTCTATTCCTCGGATAATTGTCTACGTGCCCAAACTACTTGCATATTGCGGTATAATTTCTGAAGTGCCAAAGTGTAGGCCGCGACTTCAAACGTGTCGTCTTCATGAGTACTTGTATCACCTTGGGCATCGGTTTGCTACTCTTGCTCTTCATTTTGCACATCCTCTTGAGAGTCATGGCTATCCTGACTGGCTTCTTCATCACCATCATCATCATCGGTCTCTGGTCTCTCTTCTGCCTCTAAGGTGGAGACTATTAGATATGATCAATGCCTCACCCTTATGTAGCACCACCATTGTTCATAACACTCTATTTTGTAAGGCCCCCATTATGAGGAGAAGCCATGTGAGAGTGTTGGACATTGGTAGGTTCCTGACTTTGTGGTCAGATGAGGTCTAGTGTAGACCGTAGATGGATAGTTAGGAAGGTTACTTGTAAGCCATTGGATTTGGGATTGATCCAATGTGAGGATCAACCTAAATCAAGGGCTAGAAACAAAAGTAGCTTTCTTAACTTGGGGAAGGGTCTAATTGATGTGGGCTATTGGATCTAGACTTGATCCTAAGTGTGGATTAAGCAAGATCAAGGGCTACAAACAAATGGTTGTTGATCCTACCTTTCTACCATTGGATTCACCTCATAGATCAATGGTGGAGATTATTTTGGGCATGGATCAAGCTACCACGACCTTAGAACATGGGTAGGCCGACTTAGGCTTGGAGGACCTTATAAAGATGGTCCCCTTCCCATGTAGGATTATCCTTTGTGGTGTTTGGAACCATTAGGGTATCCATCTTAGTGCCCATTGTGTTGGCCTATAGCCCTTCACCTAGATTCTATCTAGATCACCATCTAAGCTCCATATAGGGAGTGCATGGGTGGATAGAACCATCTATATATTGTTTAGTGTTTGAGTTCCATTGTATTAGAGCTATGAATTTTGAGTTGAATTGAGTTGAGTTCATCTTCTACTCATCTTGTGTCTACTTTCCATTACCACCATATCTCTTGTGTTATTCCCATGAGTAACTACATCTCTCTTTCTATCTAACCTTGATCTTATATGTGTGTTGTGGTAACCTCTACATGGCATTAGAGTTACACCACTAGCCCACGACTCAATCATTATTCATTCATTTTTCGTTTTTCTTACATGGTATCAGAGCATAGGAAGGTTTAGAAGATTGTAGAGATCGTGGAGGCCAAGGAATCAACTCTAGCATTTGTGGAAGGGATGCTTCAACAATCAAGCTTGTGAGAGGTAAATGCTTCAACTCCAAAGGTTGTGATAGATAAAGACTTCAAAAATGGAGTTCTTGGGAGGCAAAGGCTTCAACACTAGAGTTCTCAATAGCTACAGGCTTCAATGCTAGAGTTCTTGGGAGGCAAAGGCTTCAAGGCTTCAAGTTCATGGGACAAAAAGGCTTCAACACTATGGAGGTGTTAGCATCTAGAAGTGGAAGTGGAGTTCGTGCAATGGATTTGGAAATGCAAACACTATGGGTTCATCCACCAACCTTCAGTGAAGGCAAGTTAGATGGTACAAATTATTTTCTTTGGAAGTTCAAGATTACAGTTATCCTTGATTCTTATGATCTTTTGGAGATGGTGATGGGAAGTGAGCAAGAGCCACAACCTACCTTTGACCCATTGGATCCGAGTAAGGTGATTCTCCCAAATGCAAAGCGTCTACAAGCTTGGAAGATAAGGAATGCAAATGCACTATATTATATAGTGAACAATTGTGTGGAGTCTATTCTACCTCTTATTCAACATACATCCAAGGCAAGTGAGGCATGGAGTATATTGAGGAGTCACTATGAGGTAAGAAACCAAACATGCATTCAAAATTTAGAAAATCAATTGGAAGCAAAGATGTTTGCAGAAGGAGAGAAGGGGAACGCATCCATTACTCAGATCAAGAAGCCATGTGATGGAATGGCTTGTGAAGGGATAGAGAAGACTGGCATGGACCTAGCTCAAAGGCATCTCCAAGATTCTCCACCAAACTATGATGGAAGGGTAACTACTCTCAACACTCAGGTGAGACCTCAAACTTCGATATTTGAAGAGTTCTATTCACTACCAAGGGAAGAGGATTTGGAGCTCAAAACCCAACAAAAAAGCAACAATGGAGATGCTACATTCTCCACCAATGCATCAGGTAAAGGTGGTTCCTCAACCAAAGGTAAGAATGCAAAGAGGAGGAGTAGCAAGAAGAAGATTCAAGGACAATGCTTCCATTGCAAAAGGAAGGGACATGCAATTGCAGATTGTCATGTCAAGAGGATAGATGAAGTGAAGGAGGAGACAATACATGGAGCCAAATCAAAGGTGGTATGCTCCTCAACACAAGAAGAATCAATTGTGGATTCATGGGTACTAGATAGTGGTGCATCTCATCAAATGACCAATGATATAGGTCAATCTAGTTCTATGCAGCCTCAGCAAGAACCCATCATGGTGATAGGGACAATATGGAAGAAGATGCAAAAGAAAGGTAATGTTATCCATCACTTACTTACAGTGAATGGAATGAAGGAACCTTATAGAGCTTGTATGATGGGCAAGCCACACAGAGAGACATTCCCACAAGAAAGCAAGAGTAGGTCAAAAACTCTTCTAGTGTTGGTATGTGCTAACTTGTGTGGTAAGATGTCTAAACAGGCCTTGGGAGGATCTTCCTACATTGTGATCATCGACGACTATAGCAAGAGGATGTGGATGTACTTTCTTTGTGATAAGGCTGAAGCTTTTGGTAAGATTAAAGAACAACCACAACTTGTTGAAAATGAACCAGGGAAAAGTGTGAAGAAGCTTGGAATGGGAGGTGGTGGTGAGCTCAACTTAGAGGAGTTGGAAGGTTTTTGCAAGTGCAAAGGGAAGTGTCAATCAGTGACACCTCACACATCACAGCATGATGGCATCATGGATTTCAAGAGTCACACCATTGTTGAGATAGCAATGTGTATGAGGGAAGGCATGAGGTTTCCTTATCAAAACATAAAGATTCATCATGAAGCCTACATTGGTAAGAATCCATTTGTCTTACACTTTAGAATTTTTGAGAGTATGTGCTATGCTCTTGTCCCAGGTCAAAGAAAGAACAAGTTGGAACCAAAAAGCAAAAGATGCATCTTCTTAGGTCATAATGAAAAGCAAAGGGCTTTCATATTGTATGACCACGAGGCAAAGAAGATCAAAGGGAGTTGCGATGTGGTGTCTATGGAGCAGCCACATGCAATGGAGGAAAAGAAAGGATTTTCCACTTTATCATCAAGCGAAGGAGTAATTCACTATGTACCTAACCCAAGAGTCATCCCTACCTATGAACAGGAGGAAGCATCATCATCAGATGGTGAGAAGAGATTCTACCAACCTAAATTCACCCAAACAGATTGGTTGTCACTGCAATGGGTGAAGGAAAAGCTCTATGGTCAGAGTAATCCTATGCCAACTACTATTAAAGAGAAGGCAGAAGGACCAAGGAGATCAGAGAGAATAGAGGAGCACCAGTGGGATTCTACTCGCATTGTCAGTATAGCCATGATGGTTGTGATTATGAAGCAAGTAATGAAGCCGATAACTGAAGATGAAGCACATGTAGATCCAGCATGGAAGAACGTTATGCAAGCCAATTGTGTCAGCTTAATGAAGAATGAAGCATGGGAGGTCACTAGCACCAAGTGGGTCTGGCAAGTCAAGGACATGATAGAAGGAATCTTGGAATGCTATCAAGAGACATTGGTAGCACAAGGACTTTCACTAGTGAAGGGTTTTGATTTTCAAGACTTGTTTGCTCTAATGACCACTATTTGCAGCATACTAATGGTAGCAGCTCAGACGAAGTGGGAAGTTTTCATGTTACATGTCAAATCAGAATGTTTGAATGTTGACCTCAAGGAGGAGGTACATGTGTCTCAGCCATCAGGGTTTGAGGCTCCCCATTCAAAGAGCACATTATGTAAATTGAAGAAGGCATCTATGTGATGAATCAAGCCCTAAGATTATTGTATGAGTAGACAGACATTCGGAGCTACATGAAGGTCTTTGGTAGTCCTATCTACTTATGGAGTACCATACAAGATATCAGTTTTCTAGTCAGAATTTTGAGAAGGCTTGGGAATAGACCTCATGAAGGACATTCAAGAGTTGGCAAGCAGGTACACTTGAGAAGGATGGTGGAAACAGTCTACTATGCAACCATAAAGAATGCAACAGGTGCCCTCACCAAAGTGCTTACAAAGGATCTACTTCAAATACATCTTCGAAGACTAGGCATTGGACCAAGAAGATAGTTCACCTTTGGGTGGACATTGAGGGGGGGTGTTAGACATGGTCAATGCTCCACCCTCATGGAAGACTTGGCATCAGGCCAAGAAGGTAGTTCACCATTGGGTGAACATTGAGGGGGGGTGTTAGATATGCTCAATGCCTCACCCTTATGTAGCACCACCATTGTTCATAACACTCTATTTTGTAAGGTCCCCATTATGAGGAGAAGCCATGTGAGAGTGTTGGACATTGGTAGGTTCCTGACTTTGTGGTCAGATGAGGTGTAGTGTAGACCGTATATGGATAGTTAGGAAGGTTACTTGTAAGCCATTGGATTTGGGATTGATCCAATGTGAGGATCAACCTAAATCAAGGGCTAGAAACAAAAGTAGCTTTCTTAACTTGGGGAAGGGTCTAATTGATGTGGGCCATTGGATCTAGAATTGATCCTAAGTGTGCATTAAGCAAGATCAAGGGCTACAAACAAATGGTTGTTGATCCTACCTTTCTACCATTGGATTCACCTCATAGATCAATGATGGAGATTATTTTGGGCATGGATCAAGCTACCACGACCTTAGAACATGGGTAGGCCGACTTAGGCTTGGAGGACCTATAAAGATGGTCCCCTTCCCATGTAGGATCATCCTTTGTGGTGTTTGGAACCATTAGGGTATCCATCTTAGTGCCCATTGTGTTGGCCTATAGCCCTTCACCTAGCTTCTATCTTGATCACCATCTAAGCTCCATATAGGGAGTGCATGGGTGGATAGAACCATCTATATATTGTTTAGTGTTTGAGTTCCATTGTATTAGAGTTATGAATTTTGAGTTGAATTGAGTTGAGTTCATCTTCTACTCATCTTGTGTCTACTTTCCATTACCACCATATCTCTTGTGTTATTCCCATGAGTAACTATATCTCTCTTTCTATCTAACCTTGATCTTATATGTGTGTTGTGGTAACCTCTACATGGCATTAGAGTTACACCACTAGCCCACGACTCAATCATTATTCATTCACTTTCAGTTTTTCTTACAGAGACTACCTGTTCTTGTGGTTGATTAGGAGGGGTAGTAGGATAGCTTCGACGTTCATACTCCTGTGAGAAAAGCTACCCTTTTGAAAATTGGAACTCGTTGGAGAACGCATCATGCATTTCGAAGTCGAATGTGGTGTTAGTGGGTTCTGCCTCCAAGTTTGATATGGGGAAAGTAAAGGCTTCTACACAAATGGTGGTGGGAATTTCTCCTACTGTAGTAGTATCTTGCTGAGTGGTGGTTGCGTGAGGAGTTAGGGCACTAGTAGTGCCTTTTATGATGATGGGTCATGAGAGGTGGATACGTATTGGTTATACAGGTGTGAGGGTTCCATTGGAGACTGTTGGGGAGATTGCTATGGTGACGGGGACTCTAGAACCTGCAAGCATGGGATAGAACCTCTCATGCGCTTGCTTGCCCATCCTTTACTACCTTTTCTGGTCTTTTTGTTGGTTCCCTTGAATGCTTTTATTTCTTCACTGGTCATAGTGTGTTTGATGGGCAAATCATAGTCCAAACACATATAGACTATTCTGGTAAGGGCACAACAGCTATGGATGATGTGTTTTCATTCCCATCTTTGTTGAGCTAAGTACAATTGATCAATAATCTAGTTGGCAAGATCTATGGTTTGGGGCCCTATGCATGCAAGATATAATCCAAACGAGATACGTTTCTGAGGGATAGTAAAACGATCTTGTGCCGGGAATGCAAAATGCTGCATGCAAATGTGCAACGGCTTTGATAGTTTGGGTTTGATGGCCAAAATATCCTCCCACTTCAAAACATCACCGTGTTTAATAGGCTCCGAAATAAGCCTTTCTCGCTCTGTCAGCATGTGAGTCCCGTGGATCTTAAGCGCTGCCCAAATGAGATCTTTTGAAAGGTAAAACTTCTTGTATGGAGGATCATTCACCAGTGATGGAAGAATAAATGTTCCTGGCAAGTCCTTGCTCTTTAGGGTTGCAAGTGTAGTCACCAAGTAATAGCACCGATAGAAGTCAGGTTTGGGCAATGGATCACTAAAATATTTGGTAAAACCAGCTCTAGCCCAAATATGCCTTAACTCTTCTGAATTCTGGAGCTCTTCAAATTCTCTCGAGAAAAATTGATATCTGCCCCATTTGATACTGTCAAAACACATCATGATATCATAAATAAATTTGGCGTCTGTAAGGGGTCCTACTAAACGCTGGAACCAATGAGAATTGCTATGAATTTTTTCAGTGTGTCCCATAGGAGGATCATCAATGGGCATTGGTCTCAAGAAACCCTGAAACTCTGGTGGTTGTGACGTAGGATATGACTTAGCTAGTAAATTGCCAAAATTGACCACTGGCATACTGGGGCGAGCCGCAGATGGTCCTTCAGCTTGCATGATGACTCGAAATAAGTGCATAGGTGATCTGCTACAAAAGGATAACACATTAGTATGGAAATTAATTAGGATCTCAATAAGGTGAGACCACAATCCCTTTCCATAACCGATGTGTAACCTGTGTAGCCAAGTGTTGTGAGGTGGTTTATGAAATGATTTTTTCAGAAACTAACGTAGGTCACTAGACACCTACATGCTTTAGATAATGCATACATTGCTTGTGATGAAATGTTATTATAAGTGATGGTGGGTTATTTTGCGTGAATTTGTACAAGGTTTAGTTGTAAGTGAATTATTAAAAGGATGAAGGTTAGTCGGGATAGGTGTTATGTCAGACATAAAGGTCATGTGGAGGTGTATGGATAAATTTCGGCATCCATTTCCTAAGAGTTAATGGGTGGGTGGTATTCTTCTACTGAGGTACAAAAGATGATTTTGGTGGTTGTGGTGTCGATGGATGAAGTGATTTCAAAGGGGTATATATTACATGGCTTGAGTTTTGAGCTATAATACAATGCTTGGGAACCCAGATCTACGTGGGTGTCCTTGTGCTTGTGATGTGTTAGTTTGTTGATTAGTGACGTGATTATGTGTGTGATTAATTATGTGTATCGTGAACGATGCTTTCTTCTTCTTTCACGCATAGTTTAGTCACTAATCTCGTGCTAACGAAGCACCATCGCATCTGCTGAAGGCTTCTATGCAACATTTGGCTCTCATGAGATGCTCCTCAGATTGACAAGTATGAGTTGTGATGCTAGAACATCAACAACTTTTGGCACCGTTGCGGGGGAGCGTTCTTTTGTCACTTACGTGATGGGTTTTGGCGTGAAAGAGATGTGTACGCAAGTTTTTCATGACGATTTTTTAGTTCTTCATTTCATTACGCTCTTGTGAGCATTTGCTGCTTGCAAGATTTACAATAACTTGTTGAGATGAGCCATCTTTGGTATGATTAGAATCCCCCTTTTGGGTGATTAGTCTACCATGTGTGGTGATCCATCAAGTTGCGAGTAGCATAGGAGTAGCTTTTATAAATTTTTAGTTTATCATGTTCAAATTTTTCATTGACATTGTTGTTTTTTCTCTAATCATGTGTAAAAAAGCTTCTTTTTGGAGTTCTTCTACAAAATTCAAGGGAGTTTCACCTACATCCTCATCAAAGAGCTTGGTAAGAGAAGAGGACCATCATGACTTGGAACACTTGGAAAACGAAGGTATGAGATTTTGAATTTTTCATGGATATACATACGTACCCTTTTGAAGCTACCATGAACTTCATGACATATAACTTTCCTGGTAGCTGTGGCAAAACTTAGTAAGATACCTTCATACACACTTGGAATTCTTCTTAGAAATCCTACTCCCAAGGCCGATTATAGTTGCATCTCAAAAGCCAAGGAAAATCTCATAAGAGGCATGTCATCCAATGGAATTGTCACCCCACATCATTGAAAGTTTGGGAAAGAAATTCAATAAGGGAGTCTCATAACCGTCTTGACTAGAGATAAGAAAGTCAATAGACTAATATGTAGTTACGGCCCGTTTGTTTGCAATTCTTCAAAAAGATACCGGTAACCCTGTTGACTGCCTCTTGATTTATGAGAAATAGCGATTCAACTAAGAAGGACTTGGAATAACTTGTTCGAATAGAAAAGAAATAGCAAGTCTTACTTGGATTTGTCCCAAGTCGATTTTAGCATAGGGAGATGGGATAATTCTAATAATAACAATAGAAAATGGGATGGTGCTAAGCGCATTGAAGACCTCAGGTATAGAAGAGGGTAGACGGGTATGCTGAATTTTGAGGAAGGGAATAATTCAGAAGTAGATTGTGTTCATCATTCCTACAATAGGTGGGACAATTGTGAGTTTGCCTTCTAAGGAAGGGTGGGAACTCAGCTGGTCAGTACGGTCGGCATGGAAAGGTGGATGGCAGCCTGGGAGGAAGAGAGTTGAATCGACTACAACACAACAAGAGGGATAGAGCATAGCCAAGTCCTCTGGCGGATTTCATTTGACTCGTATTTATATCTTCGGTGAGTAGTTGTGCCTCAACATCACCACAACATCACCAATGGTTGTGTCTGTTCAAAACAACACGGTAAAAGACAGGGTACGAGGAAGCTAGTATTCCACCAAAGATTTGGTGGATGATACGGATGTGGCTGCTTCGCTGCCTTTTTTGCAAGTGCAGGAAGCTAAGAAGATGGAGCAGCACATGTACTAGGACATGTACATGAGAGTGAAGGGTAACCTGGTAGAAGGCAGAAATAATCTTTGAAAAGTTGGATTCTATGCAGAGGATGAAAAACGGCTACTTGTGTGTGAGTCCTTGCAACGAGGGAACCTGGGAGTTCAGCTATTTCAGCAGACATCCACAACCCAAACTTTGGGACATCAGGATAAAGATTGCTCTTCGTGTTGCTAAGGGCATGGAATTCCTACACAACAGGAAGAGATCTGTCACTTATCGGGACTTCAAGACACCAAACACACTTTTGGAGAGGAACTAACTAGTCTTGCTGTTCAGATCGCTTCGCTCCCTCCTCAGACGAATGTTGCTCATATCCTAGTAGGACACAAACACCAACTCATACGTGGTTCATTGTCTGCCACCATTGATGAATTAGGGTATCTAGGCCTAGAGTGTCAAGCTCTTGAGGCCTTTCAATGGAAACAACAATGCAGGTACCTGTGGCCTGATGAGAGAACATTGTGTGGAGCCATCAAAGTATTTACAAGGGGAAGAGAAGAAGGTACAGCGTGGAAGCGGTTGTATTCTCATGCTCCCTCTTCTTTGTTAGCATTTGAAGCTCTATGTAATGGGCACATAGCCAACAACCTTCTATTTCGCACTCCTTATGCCAAGCAGAAAGCAGAGAATAGTGGGATGATCCTCAATCAGGGACTCTATTCAGAGTTAGTATTTCTAACAAGTTGCCTCAATAAGGTGAAAGAGATGAAATTGCTAATTGAAGAATTGGGGTCATTTGGAGGGTTGCAGCTTGGCTTGGAGCACTGCACATCCATCGTGGCTGCTGGTATCAGATGGTTATGACCTCGCTTTTGGATATGGGAAAGCAGAGGGAGAACCTGGCCATCTACTGGGAGATGGGAAAGAGGGGCTTTGCTCCTCACCTTCTAGTATACACTGTGCTATTCGGCATATGTGTGGAACTAAAAGATGTGTCCAGGACATTGAGGATGCTTTCTCATATGAAGAAGTCTAATATTATGCCAATAGGGAGTATTTACAGAAAAATTGATCAAACTCTGTGATCAAGATGGTAGATTTGGAAAAGCCAAAGAACTTGTTGAGGCAAGGAGAAAAAAAGGGTTGCCCCTCCATGATGTTGAAGCACATATTGATGTGTGTTTATAAACTATAGGAACCCACACAAACATCACACACAATTCAAAAACAGGACTTATGGCTACGTTGCTCCAGAGTATGTCATGATTGTTCATCTGAGTACTAAAAGTGATATTGACAGCCTTGGTATGGTGTTGCTTGAATAATTCATTGGCAAATGATCCATGGATAAAACAAGGCCAAATGGAGAAGAACAATCTCACAACAGGGGCTCAGCCATACTTAAAACAGGATAGGCTTCCAAAAATAATTGATCCTAGGTTAGAGCACAACTATTCTGAAGATGCCATTAGAACAGGGCAGCTAAACTTCAACCTACAAGATGGATGCAGCACACTTGCAGAGATAGCGCGAGCAACAACAAGAACACATCAGGCTGGACAGCTAACTAAGGCATTAGAACGAGCCAACAGCCTCATTGGGCTAAGGAAATTCATAAAAACAATTCAAGTGGCAGAGCAAAATGGGTGGGCTGTTGTTCTTACACTTGCTAAAGAGAGAATGGGAAGCGGTGAGCTTGAACAAAAGATAAAGATGTAGATGTTTTGGCATTGACACAATGCAAGCATTATGTGAAGTCCAAGGAGCACATGGAATAAGTCAAACTGGCTCAGGAGGATTCTCTCGAGACAAGCACTTTGGCATAATTATGTCTATAGAGCTTATGCACACAGGGCAACAGATGAGGCTTGCTATGGGACACCTGTAGTAATAATTTACCGGTAAGAACCCAATATTTGATTTGGGGAAATTTTAGAAAGACTCTTCGAACCAATGTGATTCCAAGAAGGCTACATATCTAAGGATACTATTATATATGTTTCACTGCATCGAAGATCATCACTGTTCTATTGTGTTTTCCTTATATTTAGTACATAGTACGTACTCTCCCCAACATAAATAGAAAATAGGTAATTAGCTGGTGAAGAGATTGGGAAGGAGGACACTTCTCGAGAGGAAGAAGGGGGTGGATCTGAGCTTAAAGAAGCGGAAATACCTCCCCTACAAGAAGCCTTACTAAGAGCTCACTTAAGAGTCCTAGAAGTCGATGCCAAACTAGGGGAAACTAGTTCATCAGAAAATCTCAAGGACATAATGGCATATTGACTCGTGCCCACTTCTCAAGTAGGTTGTCTAATAGGCAAACAGGGAAAAATTGTATCCCATATGCGCAATGAATCTGGGGTTCACATCAGAGTTCTTCCAAGGGATCAGGTCCCTCCTTGTGCTACAGCTCTGGAAAAAGTTGTACAGAATACTGGAAACCTTGAAGCTGTTAAAATGTCTTTGATATCTCAATTAAGAAGGTAGTAGCCTTCCATCATACATCAGAGGCCAATGCCAAAAGTAGAAGGTTTGATGGTCTACAAAGCTCTAGCAACATCCCCATCACCTGTGCATCCACTAGGATAAACGTCTCGGCTCATATTATGATAAAGATGAAGTGACCTTTTGGATGACGCATCCAAAACAAGAACATTGGCTCCATTATTGGTAAAGAGTGTACTATACTGCAAAAATTACGTCAGGAAATCGGAGCAAACAAATCAGCATCGATGTCTTTGCAGCATCTGAAGACGAACTTGGCTAACTTAGGAAATTCCCCCAGAAGGCTGTCGCTGAAATTTGAAAATGGCGCCGCTTGCCTCCAATGATGCTCTCCGCATTTCCTACCTAAAATGAAGAAACTGCAACTTGCGCAGGGATTCCCTGATTTGTAGTGTTCGGCAAGCGAATTTATTCAGTTCAGTTAACCGGTGATTAAGCAATCCGAGTTGTCCTCTGTTAAATTTGTGTTGCGCTGAGCTGGCTACAAGGAGACTCTCATCATCATGCCTAGGCCTTTGGTTCAGCCGAGGCCTACTCTCCCAGACTTTAACTTTGAAATTGCAACTCCTTTGGTTCAGCCGAGGCCTACTCTCCCAGACTTTAACTTTGAAATTGCAACTGTACAAGGAAGGGCATAGTACCCATGGGACCCCCCTTATCCCACAAGAACAGGGGTTTACAAGACTGAGTTAAACGGCGGTCAACACTACCACAGGGATAGACAAACGGTGGCACTCAGCCACAATGCAACATGATTTCAGATTACATGTCCCTTACGTGTTGCTGCCAGGGATTGAACCCTCGCCCCCGCCTCAAGAGGCGAGAGGCCCAACCACTAAATGTGAATGTTTGTGCTCGTGGATCTAGCAGAGTAGATTGCCCCAGATCTACTTGTTTTTTTTTAATGTAAAGGAAGTTCGGCATTAGCCTACTCTCCCGGACTTGAATTAAATTAAGAAACAAAGGTACAAAAGACGGGGACTAGTGCCCTCGGGACCCCCCAAATCCCACAAAGCAGGGGAAGCTTGAATGAATCCTAGGTTGCATTACAGAGAAGGTTAATCACCCTCTCATCGCCCTCATGCGGGGCCCACTTGGGTTTGAGCTTGTTGTTGATCCACAGGAGGACTTGGTGATGCCTAAAGGGGGGGGACTTCTTACTGTTAACAATCCTTTTGCCAAGGAGGAATAGTGATTTCTCAATCGACCACTCCCTGGGGGGATTGCCGAAGTTGAGAGCACACCTCTCCCGCCAGATTTTCCACAGGACTTCCCCTCTGATGGCGTTCCAGAGTGTCGCTGAGCAGCCGATCGCTTCTCCCAAGAGGACTTGTTTCCAACTAAGCTGTTTTTGAAGTCTGATTTTCATTCCAACCGTCTGCCAGATTCTGTAGGAGTTGGGACAGGTAAGGAAGATGTGTGGCATATCTTCGATAGCCCGGTGGCAGCGTTTGCACCAGGGAGGGGTCCCACAAAGTTTGCGAGCCTTATGGTTGGTCCAAATTCCTCGATGAAGAATTTGCCATAAGAGGACAGACTTCTTAGTCTCTATAAGGGGGTGCCAGATACCCATGAATTTCATGTCCCACCGAAGCCGCGTCCAAGACAAGCACCACTTCTTGTTGAGGCTGATCTGGTGGTCAGTCGTTTCTTTGATGTTCGGGATTTTGAGTAGGTTATTTCCGTTGTGCCATTTGAGACCAAGCGAGTTCGGTGTGTCGTGTCCCATGAGGAGGCGAGTCTTGTGACGATCCCATGCGAGGCATCTGCTTTGCAAAGTGTTCCATTCTTCGTAGGAGATGTTAATGCGAGGGTCAACATCCTCGAAGTTGATCCAGCTGTTGGTGTCATGTTTCCAGAGGTGTTTCCATTTTTTGAATCCTTTGTTCCATAGCTTCTTGGCTTTTTGAATGTTCCACCACTCCACCCTCCGGATGCCATGTATCGGAAACCAGATAGAGTCGTTTTGTCTGATTCCGGCCGCCCACTTCCAGTCCTCACTAATTCTTATGGAGCTTTTGACTTTATTCCAGCCCTTCCAAAGGGAGCACACGAGATTGGAGCCTTTCGGGAAGACGGGGATCGGGGAAAATAGCAGGGTCATGATGTCAAGATTCTTCCAGTTCGGGGACCCCATGAGGGCCAGCTCATCCTTGTTTCTGAAGATCAGTTTGGCCCACGAGGCCTCCCTATTGCACCAAGCCTTAATCATCCATTTGGCTGCCAGTTTGTTAGCCATACACCCAATGTCCAGGATACCAAGCCCCCCGCTATCTCTAGGGCTAGTGCAGATGGCCCATTTGATTTTAGGCACCCCCCTTCTGTTATGATCGCCCGTCCAAAGAAAGTTTCTACAAATTCTATTCAGTTTGGACAAGCCCTGCTCATTCGGTCTCCAGCAAGAGAGGAAATAGATTGTAGAAGAGAGGAGGAACGTGTTGATAACCATCGCCCGCCCAGCGAGATTGATTTGCATACCTCTCCAATAGTTAAGCTTGTTTTCGAGTTTGGCCAACACCCAGTTCCAACGCTGCTCCATAGAGACGCCAAACCCCAATGGGATTCCAAGAAGTCGAAAGATTTGACCTTGCGAAATGATTTGACAGCCATGATCAATGAGAAGGCCAGGATGATGTCCCACAATACCCCTAAAGGCGGTCTTAGAGTGGTTGATTTTGGATCCAGAAGCGTCACAAAAGGTAGCAAGACACCTCCAGAAAGTCTCCAGGCTGGTATTATCATTGTGGACGAACGCGTTCATATCATCGGCAAAAAGTCTCATGATGACTTGACTGTGGTCGTGAGGTAGCCGGAGGCCTTTGATATTGCCAGCCTCCACTTGATGTGCCACTAGTCTGCTCAGCCCCTCAGTGGCGATGGCAAAAAGAAGGGGGGCCAGAGGGCACCCTTGTCTAATAGATCTTCTAAGATGGATCGCCTTCGAAAGTTTGCCGTTAACGTTAATTTGGGTCGTTGCGTTTCCGAGAAGGGTCGCGATCATCTTGGTGAATTTCTGACTACATCCGAGATCTTGGAGTGACTGCAGGATGTAATCCCATTCTAGCCTGTCGTAGGCTTTGTCAAAGTCGATCTTGAGGAAAACCACATCTTGATTAGACTCATTTGCAAATTGAATACCTTCCCAGATATCCATAATGGTTTCCAAGATAGACCTGCCTTTGATGAAACCTTTTTGGTCCTCACTAAGCCAAGATCTCAGGTGGCACGAGAGTCTGTTGGCAATGACTTTGGCGATGATCTTGTAACCTGTTTGGAGCATCGTAATAGGCCGCCAGTTCTCGATTCTGTTCTTTTCCCCCTTCTTGTGTATCAACTTGATAATTCCGTTATTTAGACAAGAAGGAAGAGCACCAAACTTTAGCGCTTCTTGCCAAACCATCCAAAGAGGGGTGGCAACCACCAGCTTGAAGGACTTAAAGAACTCGTTAGTGAGTCCGTCGGGTCCCGGGCTTTTACCGAGAGGGAGGGCGTCAATGACCTCAATGATTTCTGATTCAGAGATAGGGGCATGAAGCAGGGAGTGGAGGTTGGGTGGTATCCTCCGGGGGGAGACCCTAGAAATGGCAGCCATACAGTCCCTTCTATGGTGGGAGAGGGGGTTCGAGGTTCCCAGGAGTCTCGTGAAGTGCCCTTCGATGATGCCAAAATTATCTTCTTCCGAATTGGCAACATTGCCGTGCGGATCTAGCAGTAGGGGGATCGATTCTCTGTTGTGTTTCCTTTTAAGGATACGGCACATCTCTTTGGTGGGTTTGTCGGCTTTGCCAGCCCACCACTCCTAGAAGAAGATTTGCAAGTTTTTCCTTTGTATTTCTTCCTCATATCTCAACAGTGCTCTGACTTTTCGGAGACCTTTCTGGGCTTGGTGTTTTCCTTTGTTCACTTCCTCCTCGAGCCGCCAGAGTCTGTGGTTTCACTCATGACCACTATAAAGAGGACATTTCATGCTCACCCTTAGTCCCATGGAACCCATAAACATTACTTATTCACTATTTATGGGAGTTTTGCTATTACACTTCTTTTACGCTTCAAATTCCCTTTGTATCAAACCCCATCCCTTAATAGGTCTTAAGTTTAGAATCAATGTTACTAATTGTCCATTCACTTTTACTCCGTTCATTTACTAAAGATTTTTCATCACCCAAATTGTTACCTACCTTGGCCGAGTTATTGATGCAGATGTCGAGATCCAGAACAAGTAGATCCTGGCGGTATCGTCGGTGGGGTGTCGCCGGGCGCCCGATCGCCAGGGTGAGGACAGAAACGATCGCGCGTGGGGGGAATTCATCAACCGCCGATCGCGATCGCCGGGAGCTCTAAAACTAGAGAGAAAAGAAAGATTTTTAGAAAAAAAGAAGAGAAAAAAAAAAGAGAAAAAGAGAGAAAAAAAAAAAAGGGGGGGGGGAAAGAAAAATGAGTGGGGATTCGAAGAAAAAAGGAAGTTAGAAAAGAAAAAAGGGGAGGCTTATTGTTTGACGCTCGTGGGCCCCATGGATGTGGCTTCTTCCTCTCTCGTGAAAAGTAATCGGGCCCCTCCCCCTGGGGAGCCCGATATCCTGGCCGCTCTGCTGGAGGGGGGGTCGTGTGCCGCCCCCGGGGCATCCGAAAGTGTTGAATCCCCCATTGTTTCCCTCAGTAGACCCGCAGTTCTGTCTGCTCAGGAGGAGCTCAAGAAAATTTGCCTCGTCGGCCAAGTGTTTGGCCCTAGGCCCCCGCTCGAAACTGTGCGACAATGGCTTCGAAAAGAGTGGTTCCCTCGCGGACTAATTGTCAGCAAATGTCAGTTCTTACCGGCGAGCCACATGCTGCTAGTCTTTGAAAATGAAGAGATGGCGTTCCAAGCCCTAAGCGTTGGCACCTGGCAGTTCGGTCGAGCGACCCTGTGCCTCTTCAGATGGTCCCCGGACTTTACTCCCGACAAATCGAAATCGCTTCGGTACCCTCTTTGGGTTGAGCTCCCTAACCTTCCTTACTTCTTGTACAACTTCGTGTGGGACGTTGTCTCTCCTATCGGCAAGCCGCTGGCCTCACGCGAAGACATTGGTGGTCTCATCTATGAAGGTGCAAGACACTCGTTCAATGCTAGGTGGCACCCCCAAATCTGTGTCGAGGCCGACCTTAGCTCGACGCTTCCATCAATGATTAAAGTGGACATGGGCGAAGGAGAGGTGTGGGAGCAGGACATCGCCTACAAAAACCTTCCCAACGCGTGCTTTCGCTGTGGCCAACAAGGTCACAGGATTAAAGATTGCCCTTTCAGGCAAAAAAACAAGCGACCCCAAGAAACCTCCAAAACTGCTCAAGACAACATTGGCGATTTGACCCACTCGACCAAGGAAGGGGAAGGCAAGGGCCTCCTTAATCCACAAGTTGATGCTAATGGCTTTATTGAAGTTAGAAGAAGAAGGAAAAGAAGCCCTAGGGCCATCGGTGAGAGAAACAACCAGCCACTCACCCCTTATAGCAATTTGTATTGCAATCTAGGAAAGGAGATCAATGAGCTTGACTACCCAGGTGGGAAACTACTTGAGGTAGACACCTACGACAAAGCCCTAGAGATCCCTGACAATAAAGAAACCCCCCAGGAGGGCTACACTACAAGCAAAGAAGATGGTTTCACCACTAGCAACGAAGACAACATGGATAGCGAAAGTTCCATCATTGGATCGACAATCCCGGAAACGGTCCCGAGCACGGAGCCCAAGTCTCCCCAGCAAGGGGCATCCCGCAAAGGAAAACAGCCGATGGAGTTACCCTGGAAAAGCCCCCACAAGAACAGATTTCTAAGTCGGGACCAGATCCCAGCGAAAAAGAAAGACGAAGCCAAGAGAAGAAAGGACAAAGCTCCCTCCCGCAAAGAGGGATCAATACAAAAATGATTGTCATCTCGATAAATGCTCGAGGGCTAACCGACCCCTCAAGAGCGACCATCATTGGTCAATGGCTTCGCGACATTAGCTTAAACCCAGACTTTATATGTATTCAAGAGGTTAAAATTGACGGAGAAGACCTCCAGAAACGGCTCAGACAGGTCTCCTCGGCCCATGTGTGGATCCCAACGAAGCACCAGCGGGGGTCTGGAGGAACGGTTATCGGGGTTAAACAACTCTGGTTTGAAAAGCTTGAGAATTCCACTGAAGATGTAAGTCACCGTTGGATTGCTGTTTCTTTTGGTGCTCCTCTTTGTGTTACTATGGTTTCTTTGTACGCGCCTAACGGGGATTTGGAGAGACTGAACACCTGGGCCTCCTTAGACTCGCTTCCCCACAACGTGCTTATATGTGGTGACTTCAACATGGTGGAGGACCCTATGGACAGATGGATGGGCAAGGGCAGGGTCATCGACAGTCGGGAGAAAGAAACTTGGGACATGACCAAACTCCACTTGGATCTGGTTGAATTCAAGGACTCGAATGGCTTTTCTTGGTCGAATCTCCAAGCGGGCGAGGACCTGAGGAAAGCTAGACTCGATAGATGCTACATCTCTCAGTGCCTTACTCATTAGTGGGGCCACCCTACCATCACGCAACGCACCGACCTCACTATCTCTGATCACTACCCGATCGTTATCACTTTTCAACATTCCAACAAGATCCAAAAGGCTCCGTGGTTCCATGCCAACGCAACCACCTTCTCTCTCCCCTCCGTCCACCAAGAAATTGCCGATGTGTGGAAGATGACGTTCGCCTCTGGCTTGGCCCCAGCCAAGTGCTGGAGAAGTGCGGTCGACAAGTCTCGTAAGATCATGATCAGAACTAAGAAGATGCTCGAGACTGTGCGGCGGGCTCGTAGGGAAGCTCTTTACCACAGACTCTGGCGGCTCGAGGAGGAAGTGAACAAAGGAAAACACCAAGCCCAGAAAGGTCTCCGAAAAGTCAGAGCACTGTTGAGATACGAGGAAGAAATACAAAGGAAAAACTTGCAAATCTTCTTCAAGGAGTGGTGGGCTGGCAAAGCCGACAAACCCACCAAAGAGATGTGCCGTATCCTTAAAAGGAAACACAACAGAGAATCGATCCCCCTACTGCTAGATCCGCACGGCAATGTTGCCAATTCGGAAGAAGATAATTTTGGCATCATCGAAGGGCACTTCACGAGACTCCTGGGAACCTCGAACCCCCTCTCCCACCATAGAAGGGACTGTATGGCTGCCATTTCTAGGGTCTCCCCCCGGAGGATACCACCCAACCTCCACTCCCTGCTTCATGCCCCTATCTCTGAATCAGAAATCATTGAGGTCATTGACGCCCTCCCTCTCGGTAAAAGCCCGGGACCCGACGGACTCACTAACGAGTTCTTTAAGTCCTTCAAGCTGATGGTTGCCACCCCTCTTCGGATGGTTTGGCAAGAAGCGCTAAAGTTTGGTGCTCTTCCTTCTTGTCTAAATAACGGAATTATCAAGTTGATACACAAGAAGGGGGAAAAGAACAAAATCGAGAACTGACGGCCTATTACGATGCTCCAAACAGGTTACAAGATCATCGCCAAAGTCATTGCCAACAGACTCTCGTGCCACCTGAGATCTTGGCTTAGTGAGGACCAAAAAGGTTTCATCAAAGGCAGGTCTATCCTGGAAACCATTATGGATATCTGGGAAGGTATTCAATTTGCAAATGAGTCTAATCAAGATGTGGTTTTCCTCAAGATCGACTTTGACAAAGCCTACGACAGGCTAGAATGGGATTACATCCTGCAGTCACTCCAAGATCTCGGATGTAGTCAGAAATTCACCAAGATGATCGCGACCCTTCTCGGAAACGCAACGACCCAAATTAACGTTAACGGCAAACTTTCGAAGGCGATCCATCTTAGAAGATCTATTAGACAAGGGTGCCCTCTGGCCCCCCTTCTTTTTGCCATCGCCACTGAGGGGCTGAGCAGACTAGTGGCACATCAAGTGGAGGCTGGCAATATCAAAGGCCTCCGGCTACCTCACGACCACAGTCAAGTCATCATGAGACTTTTTGCCGATGATATGAACGCGTTCGTCCACAATGATAATACCAGCCTGGAGACTTTCTGGAGGTGTCTTGCTACCTTTTGTGACGCTTCTGGATCCAAAATCAACCACTCTAAGACCGCCTTTAGGGCTATTGTGGGACATCATCCTGGCCTTCTCATTGATCATGGCTGTCAAATCATTCCGCAAGGTCAAATCTTTCGACTTCTTGGAATCCCATTGGGGTTTGGCGTCTCTATGGAGCAGCGTTGGAACTGGGTGTTGGCCAAACTCGAAAACAAGCTTAACTATTGGAGAGGTATGCAAATCAATCTCGCTGGGCGGGCGATGGTTATCAACACGTTCCTCCTCTCTTCTACAATCTATTTCCTCTCTTGCTGGAGACCGAATGAGCAGGGCTTGTCCAAACTGAATAGTATTTGTAGAAACTTTCTTTGGACGGGCGATCATAACAGAAGGGGGGTGCCTAAAATCAAATGGGCCATCTGCACTAGCCCTAGAGATAGCGGGGGGCTTGGTATCCTGGACATTGGGTGTATGGCTAACAAACTGGCAGCCAAATGGATGATTAAGGCTTGGTGCAATAGGGAGGCCTCGTGGGCCAAACTGATCTTCAGAAACAAGGATGAGCTGGCCCTCATGGGGTCCCCGAACTGGAAGAATCTTGACATCATGACCCTGCTATTTTCCCCGATCCCCGTCTTCCCGAAAGGCTCCAATCTCGTGTGCTCCCTTTGGAAGGGCTGGAATAAAGTCAAAAGCTCCATAAGAATTAGTGAGGACTGGAAGTGGGCGGCCGGAATCAGACAAAACGACTCTATCTGGTTTCCGATACATGGCATCCGGAGGGTGGAGTGGTGGAACATTCAAAAAGCCAAGAAGCTATGGAACAAAGGATTCAAAAAATGGAAACACCTCTGGAAACATGACACCAACAGCTGGATCAACTTCGAGGATGTTGACCCTCGCATTAACATCTCCTACGAAGAATGGAACACTTTGCAAAGCAGATGCCTCGCATGGGATCGTCACAAGACTCGCCTCCTCATGGGACACGACACACCGAACTCGCTTGGTCTCAAATGGCACAACGGAAATAACCTACTCAAAATCCCGAACATCAAAGAAACGACTGACCACCAGATCAGCCTCAACAAGAAGTGGTGCCTGTCTTGGACGCGGCTTCGGTGGGACATGAAATTCATGGGTATCTGGCACCCCCTTATAGAGACTAAGAAGTCTGTCCTCTTATGGCAAATTCTTCATCGAGGAATTTGGACCAACCATAAGGCTCGCAAACTTTGTGGGACCCCTCCCTGGTGCAAACGCTGCCACCGGGCTATCGAAGATATCCCACACATCTTCCTTACCTGTCCCAACTCCTACAGAATCTGGCAGACGGTTGGAATGAAAATCAGACTTCAAAAATAGCTTAGTTGGAAACAAGTCCTCTTGGGAGAAGCGATCGGCTGCTCAGCGACACTCTGGAACGCCATCAGAGGGGAAGTCCTGTGGAAAATCTGGCGGGAGAGGTGTGCTCTCAACTTCGGCGATCCCCCCAGGGAGTGGTCGATTGAGAAATCACTATTCCTCCTTGGCAAAAGGATTGTTAACAGTAAGAAGTCCCCCCCCTTTAGGCATCACCAAGTCCTCCTGTGGATCAACAACAAGCTCAAACCCAAGTGGGCCCCGCATGAGGGCGATGAGAGGGTGATTAACCTTCTCTGTAATGCAACCTAGGATTCATTCAAGCTTCCCCTGCTTTGTGGGATTTGGGGGGTCCCGAGGGCACTAGTCCCCGTCTTTTGCACCTTTGTTTCTTAATTTAATTCAAGTCCGGGAGAGTAGGCTAATGCCGAACTTCCTTTACATTAAAAAAAAAAAGCCATTTTTCACAAAACAGGGGGTAAGGAAATTGGGTGCTTGTTGAAAATCATAGGCTTTTTGAGCTACGCTTTCACGTGTCTTATTGAAAAATAAAGCGAAATAGATAGTGTCACTCTGGATGAATATCATGATCTTTCTTGTCTATCGACCATTTTTGTGTCATGTCGAGTACAAGATGTTTTTTTGTTAAAATACCATATGTATATGCTATACAAACTCTTTTTTGTTATTTTTTAGGAGAACCCCATTAGAAACTTATTTACACATATCAAAAAAACATTCAAAAAACACACAAAAAAACCCAAAACAAATATAAAAAACACTTTTCAAAAATTATCTCAACATGGGAAAAAAGAAAGCTAGAAAGAGAATGGAAGTGGAAAAGAACACGCAAATAGAGGAAAAAGAACACTTGGGAAATCATATGGAAAACAATGAATCAAAATCAATAACCTCATCTGAAATCAAATCACTTGAACTTGAAGTTGATAGAGCACAACTTATATTTGTGGATGCTCAATTAGGAAATTGTTCTAGAATTTTTTATGCTACAATTAACCTAAGATGTGAGAGGAATTTTGTAAGTATTGATGTGGTGCCCTTCATTAGTGTGAAGAGATGGATAGATATGTGCTTAAAGATGAAGTGCTGCTGCAAAATCCTTGATCTACACCAGCCAAATGAACTCTAGGAGTATGTGGTGGGCTCTTTTATCTTGTCAATGGATGTGTTAGACACCCTATGTACCTTGGAAGATCAATCTCAAAAAGATAGATCAAAACAGATGAGCTTGAATTAATTCAGAGGTGGAAAACTTGCTATTTTGATTCATACACATGTCCAATGTTTTGAATAATTCTCTGAGCACAGTAGCAATTAGCTTAATTCCTTTTGGGGAACTCTAATTAACTTAGAGAGCTAAATTTCAAGATTAATCTCATCAGAAATAGTGAATCACACAATGAGAATGAAGTTTAACAAGTTATGACATCATCCCGATTTTCACGGGCTGCAACATTACTTAGACTAGTGAGCAGAAAAAAGATCGTAACTCAAGCTTCAAATAGTCAATGATTATGAAATTTTCTATGCCAATACTAGACAAAATACTGAATCCAAAAAGCTTTGAATCATGCAATTTGATGAAGTACACGCAGAGAAGCAACTCTGACAAGTTGACTAAAAAAAATCAAAAATCTGCAGAGAAGTGAATATGGACAAATAGGGTTGACTTCAACTGAACATAACTCAAGATTGAAAACTCCAATAGCAATGAAATTTTGTGAGCACATATTAGACTCTAAAAAAAAACTTTAGCAAGTTAAATCATTGAAAAGATCCACCAGACCGAGAGAAATCATCTCTGCAATCTGACTAAAAAATATGAGAAGCATAACAGTAAAGAGTAGACTCACACAACGATGAAGATATAAACCTGTATGATCATAAATATGAATGTATATTGATTGTAGAATACAATGAGTTATAGATACATGTTTGTTCCTTGTATCCACACTTGATATAGCATATAACTCACCTTATGGACACCTCAAAAAGTGAGACTAAACTTCCATGTATATATAGAGAGTTTTGGAGCCAAGATTTGAATTTGAATCTTGCTCACCTAAAAGTAGTTTCCTAATTTTTAGAGATTGATTGATTCTCCAACCTCCAAATCAAGAATTCGTGGCTTCTCTCTCTATTTTTATCAAGTGAACTCAACTACTTTGATTCCTCTTACTTTTACATCAAGTAAATTATCAAACAATTACAAGGGTGAGTTAACTTAGATTTCCATACATTTTCTTCTCTTAGAAACTCAAGCCAATACTTATGCTTGTAATGGATTTGTTCCACTAGCTCCCCCTCAAGCCAAGTATGCTTGAGGTCTTCAATCTTCAAGAATAACCTGCAATCCAATCATAGCCTTGAATTTGCAAATTTTTGTACCATCCAATGCTTTGGTCAAAATATCTGCACATTGTTGATGAGTGGACACATATGATATTTGGATCTCTTTGCTTAGAACTTTCTCTCTTACATAGTGATAATGAACTTCAATATGTTTAGTCCTTGCATGAAAAATAGAGTTAGCAGCTAAATGAATAGAACTCATGTTGTCACCAAAAATAGTTGGAGTTCCAAACGCCAATCCAAGATCTTTGAATAATGTCTTCATCCACATAGCTTCTTGTGTAGCTATGGCAAGACCTCTGTATTCAGCTTCAATAGAAGAGAGAGCAACTGCGGGTTGCTTCTTGGATGACCATGAAACAAGCTTTGAACCTGCAAAGGTAAGATAACGTGAAGTGCTCCTTCTATCTTCTTTGGAGCCCGCCCAATCTGCATCAAAAAATAGCTTCAACCCTAAATCAGATACATAAGGGTAATAAAGTCCTTCATTTATGGTTCCTTTGAGATATTTGAGTATCCTCTTAGCAGCATCCATGTGTGGTTTCCTTGGTGTGTGCATGAACTAACTTAGCACACTCACACTATAGCATATATCTACCCTTGTCAATGTGGCATAGTTGAGACTACCCACAAGGCTTTGATATGATGTGATGTCCTCTATGAGTTCACCTTCTTGTGAGCTCAATTTATGGTTGACCTCCATTGGAGTACCTGCAATTTTACAATCCTCCATCTTTGAATTTTTCTAACAATGTATCCTTGATATACTTCCTTTGAGTGAGAAATAAACCATGATCTTTGTAGAGAACTTCCAAAGCTAGGAAGTAGGTAAGTGATCCTAAATCACTTATATTGAATTCTTCTCTCATATGATCTTTGATCTTCTTCATACCATCTGCATCATTTCCTATCAATATAATATCATCTACATATACACATAGGTAGATGACATCAGAATTACTCTTTTTAATAAAGAGTGAAGGATCTACCTGGCTTGGTTGAAAACCTTTGTCCTGCAAGAATGAAACAAGTCTGAAATTCCAAGCTCTTGGGGCTTGCTTGAGACCATACAATGCTTTGTTAAGTTTACAGACATAATCAGGATAAACTTTATTCTCAAAACTAGGTGCATGTGCTATATATACCTCTTGTGTTATCTAGCATTCAAGAATGCATTCTTTACATCTAGTTGAAGTGTCTTCCAATTCTTGGAAGAGGCAATACTAATCAAAACCCTAATAGCAGGCATCTTTGCCACAGGAGAGAAGGTCTCCTCATAATCAATTCCGTGAGTTTGTGCAAAGCCTTTTGCTACAAGCCTTGCCTTATACCCGTTTATGGAACCATCAGAATTCTTCTTGAGTTTATAGACCCATCTTGAGCCTATTACCTTCATAGATGAAGTCTTCGGCACCAAATCCGAAGTGTTGTTTTCCTCAAGTGCTTCAATTTCTTCCTTCATTGCATGCTTCCATTCTGATTTTGCTTTGGCCTCTTCAAAGGATGATTGCTCCTCTTGATTTATGTCTTGTGCTATGTAAATAGAATGTGTGATGATTCTGCCTCATGTCCAAGTTTGTGCAATTTTGCTTTACCTTTAGACTTCCATGCTTTGATTTTTTCCATCTGAGTTTCTTCATCATCTTTTGAAATATCTTGTTCTTCAATCTTTGGTTGATGTTCTCTGGCAAGCTTTGGAAAATCTTCTTCAAGGTCATATGGCAATTTGACCTTCCTGCATGAATCTTCATACCATGAATAGTTCTCATCAAAAACTACATCTCTGCTTACCAAGAATCATTTCTTGGTAGGGTTGCATAACCTCCAACCCTTTTGATTGTTGTCATATCCAATAAATACACACCTTTCTGCCTTTGGATCCATCTTGCCTCTAACCTGTGAAGGAACATGAGCAAAAGCAATACATCCAAAAATTTTACAATGATCTAAGCTAGGTCTTCTTCCATTCCAAGCCTCATATGGAGTCATCCCCTCAAGGGATTTTTAAGGCAACCTATTAATCAAGTAAGTGGCTGTAGATACAACCTCAGCCCATAGATAATTAGGCAAATGCTTTTCATTTAACATGGACCTTGCAGCTTCAACAATTGTCCTATTCCTCCTTTCTGCCACTCCATTTTGCTCAGGTTTGTACCTTGTAGTTACCTCTCTTTCGATTCCACTTTCTTGAAGAAAAGAATCAAATTCATGGGAGAAGTATTCTCCCCCTCCATTTGACATTAGCCTTTTTAGTGATTTACCTGTTTGATTCTCCACAAGAGCCAAATATCTTTTGAAGCATGAAAAAACTTCATCTTTGTGTTTCATAAAGAATAGGATAGTCCATCTGCTGCAATCATCATACCTTGATCGAGATATTGAAGCATCCTTGCTAGGTCCCCATCTGTATGAACCAACTCCAAGAGATCTCCATGCATATAACTTTTCTTCATGAATGGTAACTTGTGAGACTTTCCAAATTGACATGCACTACACTTATAAATCATGTGTTGTTTCGATAAGTTAGGGAGTCCAAGTACACTTTGGTCCCTGCAAATTTGCTTTAATGATCTTTCACCAATATGTGCCAATCTCTTGTGCCATACCTCTAGTTCTGTGAGTGTTTGATTACCATAGTTGAAGAGAGCTATGTTCGTTGTGTCTTGCAACTCAAAAGTGAATAGTCTACCTGTTTTTTCTCCCTTTGCTATTCTTCTAAACCCTTGGCTAGGGTCTTCCACATATGTTCCTCCTCTTGTGAACCTAACTTGCAATCCTTTTTCTACTATCTGTCCATCTCCACAAGGTGTCTTGTATCATCTCCTATTTGTACCTCGTGCTTGTTCCTTGGATCTTCTAAATCTGATAGGAGGGCCACATTTCCTGCCACATGATTTGAACAACCTGAATCTATGTAGAAAACATGCTCATCAGATTTACCTTGTGGCATAGCCATGTTCATGATTAATAATGAATCCTCTTTGTTTGAGTCTTCTGTGTAGTTATTGAAGTCTCTCCTTCCTTTGTAGCATCCTTGATAGTTTGAATGATTGTAGTTGTTGTAGTTGTCATGATAATTGTTGAACCTTTCTCTTGAGTAGCCATAACTTCCTCTGTTGTATCCTCTGCCTCTTTGATTCATGGAATTCCTAAAGCAATTTTCAGTTGTATGATTAGTTAATCCACAAATAGAACATGGGTTGGAGTCTTGGGATCTCCCTCTGCCTTGTCTTCCTCCACTTCCTCTACCTCTGCCATGTCTTCCTCTACTTGCATAGTTAGCTTGATATGTTCCTGCTTCATCATCCACTTTCTTTGACTTTCCTTTGTTTTCTTTGGACTTGCTTTTATTAGTATATAAAGCTAAAGATTGATTACCTTTAGAGCTTTCTCCATTCTTGATAAGTTTTGCCTCTTGAGTGAGTAGTTGTCCAATGAGTGTATTGAAATGAGCTACATGCATATCTATGTACAAATCCATAGCTGTGGTGAATGCTTCCCACTTGTCATCTGCTTTCAATCCATTGATGACCTGCCTTACAATTTGCTCTTCATCGATTACCTCTCCAATGCTTCCCAACTGATCAGCTATGTCCTTGACCTTTGTCAAAAAATCAGTCACATTTTGTTTGGGAGCCTTCTTGAGGGTTGCGAAATCCAGCCATAGTTGATGCTTCATATCTTTGGTACTTGAAGAGAATGTTGGGGAAAACTTCAGCTCTAATGCCACTGTTGCGGAATTACTTTCACCCTGAAGGTGGGTTTCGCGACAAAGCTTGAACTCTATCAGGCCTGCAGAAATTGTCGCGCCACCGTAGTAGAATGCTAAACTAGAGTGATTTAGAACACCTCTGTAATCAACAGTAGCTCAGCCTAATTAACGTCGCCTTAACTGTGTTATCCTGCGACACAAGTTCCACCGGAACTTCACCAGACTGTAACTGGACTGACACCGTAATCGTACCGGAACTTCACCGAAATGAACTTCTGCTTTGGTTATAATTACTTCAGGTGAACATACAAGAAGTAAGAAAGTGATTCGTGAGCTTTCTCCACTTAATGAACTCTTCTGAAGTCTTAAGAAAAACTTCACAGTTCTGAAGTGCTTCTTTCCGGTTAGATTTTGTACTGCATGCACATCTCCTTTTCACCAGAAACTGTGACCAGCTTAAAATAGAGACGTCTAGCTACAAAATGAGCTATCTCTCATACAAAGCTTCGAACTCTGCTGCGAGTTATACTTCGTTGTTCTACCGAAAAATCTTGTTTTCTGAGAAACTGTAACTGACCAGAAATTACTGAAATATGTTTACTGAGTAAACTGTTATTCACCGAAACATGTGTTTACAGAGAAGGTATTGAAGCATGTTTAGTAACGAGTCGTGACAGTTAACGATAAACGGAAACTTCCTACCGTAACACGAAATAGCTTCAGATTCTTTACAAGTAAAGATTACGCACAGACATCCACATGAACATGTGTTTTCGATTAGAGAAGATGTGTACAAGTAAGCTTGGCCTCTTCTCGCTCAAGCTACAGAAACTCTCCTACAGTGAGTAGTTTCTTATTACCATCTCTCTTCAGATGAAAAGACCCGACACTTCAGGCTTGTGTTATTCATCTGTACAGACGCGATCTATGGCTAACTCTCTCTTCACTCATACGCGCATCTCACACGCATTATCTTCACGCGTCTCTTCCTGAGTCTTCTCTCTTTCTTCTCTATATCTGTATCGAGTTCTTCAAATCTTGCTGTATATATATACACTTTCCTTTGGCGCTCCTCTGCGCTGTCACTCTTCAATTCACGTTATGTGTGCCTTACGCGCCCGCCGCGGTTAATTGCTCTGTTATGCGCACACTGCGCACTAACTTCGCATACTGTACACCTGTGCACTGATTTTCCAGAAGATTCTGTTTCTCTCTTTGTCTGTTGCGTCAAATTCGTGAGTGTTTCCTTAACAGCTCCCCTTCAATCACTAATTTGACATCTTCCGGTCTTTCATATATCTTCCTTTCTTTTATACCTGCCATCTCTTTGAATCTGTTTGTCTTCGTTCCATCCAAGCTTTTAGTCAGAATGTCTGCAATCTGATCTTTCTTAGGAGTGTAGACAATTTCTATTTCTTTCTCCATTACTTTTTCCCTTAGGAAATGATACTGAATCTCTATGTGTTTTGTTCTTGCATGAAACACAGGATTCGCTGCAAGATACAGCGAGCTCATATTATCTCCATGTATGATCGGTATACTTTGATCTATACCCATGCTTTTAAGTAAAATCTGCATCCATATCACTTCTTTTGCTGCTTCTACCAGTCCTTTGTATTCTGCTTCTGTTGACGATAAATCTACTGTGTGTTGCTTCTTCGAACACCAGCTTACCAGCTTATCTCCTAGGTATATCATATACCCGTGCGTTGATCTTCGGTCATCTTGACTTCCTACCCAATCTGAGTCACTATATGCTCTGAGCTTTATATCTGACGTAAAGGGATAATATAATCCTTCCTTTATAGTTCTTTTGATATATCTGAGAACTCTTTGTCCTGCAACCCAATGTTGCTCTGTCGGACAATGCATAAACTGTGAGAGAACTCCCACCGGAAAACTGAGATCCGGTCTTGTTAGTGTAGCATATATTAAGCTTCCTACTAACGATTGATACTTCTTCATATCTTTAAATTCTGTTCCACTATATTTGCTGAGTTTATGATTTACTTCAAGCGGTGTTGAAGCTTCTCTGCAATTTTCCATATTGAACTTCTTCAGTAAGTTCAGGAGATACCTTTCTTGCGTGACATATACACCATGATCTGTATATGTGATTTCCATTCCTAGAAAGTATGATAACTTCCTAGGTCACTAATCTTGAATTCCTTTTCTAGCAGTTTCTTTACCTCTGTGATTCCTGCATCTGAGGTTCCTGTAATTATTATGTCATCTACATAGATACAAATGTAGATCATTCCCTCTTCTGTCCTTTTGATGAGTAGACTTGCATCTGCCTTCGAACTTTGGTATCCAAGTTCGTTCAGATACTTCACGAGTCTGTAGTTCCAAGCTCTTGGAGCTTGCTTCAGTCCATAGAGTGCTTTTCTTAACCTGCAAACAAAGTTTGGGTATCTGGAACTTATAAACCCTTCCGGTTGTTCCATATAGACTTCATCTGATATATATCCATTCAGGAATGCATTCTTTATATCTAGCTGACTTAGCTTCCATCCTTTTGATGCTGCTATAGCAATCACTGTTCTTATGGTTGACATCTTTGCCACCGGACTGAACGTCTCGTCATAGTCTATGCCATGCGTCTGAGCATAGCCCTTGATAACCAGTCTTGCTTTATGTCTGGCTATCCTTCCATCTGCAAGTTTCTTAACTTTGAACACCCATTTATTTCCGATTACTTTCTTACCGTTCGGTTTAGGAACAAGCTCCCATGTCTTGTTCTCTTCCAGTGCGGTGAATTCTTCTTTCATTGCTTCTTGCCATTGCTTCTTGCCTTTGGCTTCGTCATAGCTCTGAGGCTCTTCCTCTTCTTTAACCATATATGCATAATCTTGTTGAGTTATATATGATGTATCATACGAGTATCTTTCCTATTGTCTTCTTACTCTGTTCGACCTTCTTAGCTCATATTCTTCATGTGCATCTGAATACATGTCTTCATCTTCGTTTATTATACCTGTTCCGGTCCTAGACGTACTTGCCTCGTCTTCTTTGTTTACCTGTACGATTGTTTTACCTTTTTCTTTTCTTTTTATCTCTTCTTCAAATTCTTCAGTTGTATGACTCTGATCTGCATACCAGCTTTTCTGTTCATCAAATGTTACATCTCTGGAAACAGTAAAATGTTTGGTTAGAGGACTCCATAACCTATAACCCATCTGTTTTTCATCATATCCGACGAATACATATTTCTCTGCTTTCGGTTCAAGCTTATGTCTGAGTTGAGACGGTACATAAGCATACGCTACTGATCCAAACACTTTGCAGTGATCAAGTGTTGGCTTCTTTCCCCACCAAGCTTCATAAGGGGTCATTCCTTCTAAGGCTGTACATGGTAACCTGTTTACCAAGTATGTAGCTGTGTTTACAGCTTCAGCCCAAAGATAATCTGGGCAATTTTTTTCTTTTAGCATAGCTCGTGCAAACTCGACTAGAGTTCGGTTTCTCCTTTCTGCTACACCATTTTCTCTTAATACCTGCATTCCAAAGATAGTCATTGAATTCTCGAGAGAAGTATTCTCCCCCTCCATCAGACCTCAGTCTTTTGAGTTTTCGTCCTGTGAGCCTTTCAGCATATGCATGAAAATGCCTGAAGGCTCCAAACACTTCTGACTTTTCCTTCAAAACATAGAGAGTTATCCACCTTGTTGCATCATCAATGAATAAAACATAGTACCTTGATCCGCTGATTGATCCTTCTTTCGTTGGTCCCCATACATCTGTTTGTATGAGTTCCAGCACATTGTCATGTTTGAATCCTTTCTTCTGGAAAGGTAACCTGTGGGCTTTTCCCATTTGACAGGCTTCGCATTTGTGAATCATATGTTGGTTCTGTACGTTCGGTAATCCCATTACAGACTGATTCGCTATCATAGCTTTGATTCCTTTTTCGTGAAAATAACCTAATCTCTTGTGCCAGAGATCAAGTTCTGTAATTACCTTTTCATCATGTGTGAGCAGCGCTTGGCCAATGTTCCCTTGTACTCTTAAGGTAAAGAGTCTTCCTTCTTTCTTACCAGAAACGATATGATAATATCCGTTCTTGGGATCTTCTACAAATACTCCTTTGTTTGTAAATCTGACCTGAAAACCTTTCTCAACTATCTGTCCCACGCTAATCAAATCTTTCGGTATTGTTGGAACATACAAAACATTAGTTAGCAAATCTGCTCCACTTTTGCATTTCACTTTTCCAATTGATTGTACTTTATGTCTCGTATTGTCACCTGTTTGAACAGTGTGACTAGAACTACCTTTCTCTAGTTCTGACATTAGTTCTATATTTCCTGACAAATGATTAGAGCATCCAGAGTCAATATAGAATACCTTTAGATCTTCATTTTCTGATGTGCTGATTGAGTTCATCATCAATGATGTATGACTTTCATTCTGCGTGTCGTTTGCGTAGTTGTTGTAGGTGGTGTTGTAGGATTGGCTCTGTCCCCAACTTCTCACTCCACCTCTACCGTAGCCTCCTCTTTGGCTTTGTCTTCCTCTTTGGAAGTTACTCTGATTTCTTCCGCTACTGCCTCT
The DNA here is from genome assembly GCA_020310875.1 of Ceratopteris richardii. Lineage (NCBI taxonomy): Eukaryota > Viridiplantae > Streptophyta > Polypodiopsida > Polypodiales > Pteridaceae > Ceratopteris > Ceratopteris richardii. The sequence continues at coordinate 109,967,682 of CM035411.1, forward strand.
GCTATTGTTGTTTTGATTTTGATTTGATCCTTGTTGATTGTGCCAACAATCATGCGCCAAATGATTACTGAGTCCACAGATCCAGCAAGCTTTCTTGGTGGTATTCTGGCGGCTTCTTCCTCTTGCTTTTCCTCTGCCAGTGCCTTTACCTCTTGCGTAATAGGCCTGAGAACTCGACTCTTCTTCATCTTTTGACTTACCTTTGTCTTTCTTCTTGTTCTTCATGTACATTGCAGAGCTCTGTCCTTTGTCTGCATCTCCTTTCAGGTCTTGCTCATATGTGAGCATCAAACCAAGCAGCTGATTTAACTCTGGTACAAAATGATTTAAGGAGAGTTCAGTTGATAGTACGAAAGGTTTCCACCTTTCATCTCCTCTCAAACCTGTGAGCACTTGCGCTATCAATCCATGATCTTCGACTTCTTCATTTATGGATCCAAGACTATCTGCTAGATCCTTCATTTTAGTGACGTAGTCACTGATGCTTTGACTCGGCTTCTTTTTGAACGTTGTGAACTCGGACCATAGGCTGGCCTTCCTAGCTTTCATAGTATTTTGGAAGTGATCTTCCAATGCACTCCATATGTCCTCTGCTTTCTCCAGACCTCTAATGTGCGGTAGCAGATGATCTGAAACAGTGTTGTAGATGTAGGCTCTTGCCGTCGCATCTTTCTTTTGCCACAGCTTCAAAGCTTCTATCTCTTCCTTTTCTGGTTGGCTATCATCTTCAAAAGTCGGCTTCTTTTCTTCTCCGGTCATGTACATCATTAACTCCTTACTCATAAGTAAGGCTTCCATGCGCATTACCCATGCGGGATAATTATCTCTGTCCAGTTTATCAATTTGGACATGATCTGCCATGATCTTCTTCCTCTCGTGGAATGATCCGGCTCTTATACCAATTCTTGGAAAACTAACCTGCTCTGATACCAATTGTTGGGGAAAACTTCAGCTCTAATGCCACTGTTGCGGAATTACTTTTGCCCTGAAGGTGGGTTTCGCGACAAAGCTTGAACTCTGTCAGGCCTGCGGAAATTGTCGCGCCACCGTAGTAGAATGCTAAACTAGAGTGATTTAGAACACCTCTGTAATCAACAGTAGCTCAGCCTAATTAACGTCGCCTTAACTGTGTTATCCTGCGACACAAGTTCCACCGGAACTTCACCAAACTATAACTGGACTGACACCGTAATCGTACCGGAACTTCACCGAAATGAACTTCTGCTTTGGTTATAATTACTTCAGGTGAACATACAAGAAGTAAGAAAGTGATTCGTGAGCTTTCTCCACTTAATGAACTCTTCTGAAGTCTTAAGAAAAACTTCACAGTTCTGAAGTGCTTCTTTCCGGTTAGATTTTGTACTGCATGCACATCTCCTTTTCACCGGAAACTGTGACCAGCTTAAAATAGAGACGTCTAGCTACAAGATGAGCTATCTCTCATACAAAGCTTCGAACTCTGTTGCGAGTTATACTTCGTTGTTCTACCAAAAAATCTTGTTTTCTGAGAAACTGTAACTGACCAGAAATTACTGAAATATGTTTACTGAGTAAACTGTTATTCACCGAAACATGTGTTTACAGAGAAGGTACTGAAGCACGTTTAGTAACGAGTCGTGATAGTTAACGATAAACGGAAACTTCCTACCGTAACACGAAATAGCTTCAGATTCTTTACAAGTAAAGATTACGTGCAGACATCCACATGAACATGTGTTTTCGATTAGAGAAGATGTGTACAAGTAAGCTTGGCCTCTTCTCGCTCAAGCTACAGAAACTCTCCTACAGTGAGTAGTTTCTTATTACCATCTCTCTTCAGATGAAAAGACCCGACACTTCAGGCTTGTGTTATTCATCTGTACATACGCGATCTATGGCATCTTCTGAGAACTTCTAACTCTCTCTTCACTCATACGCGCATCTCACATGCATTATCTTCACGCGTCTCTTCCTGAGTCTTCTCTCTTTCTTCTCTATATCTGTATCGAGTTCTTCAAATCTTGTTGTATATATATACACTTTCCTTTGGCGCTCCTCTGCGCTGTCACTCTTCAATTCACGTTATGCGTGCCTTACGCGCCCGCCGCGGTTAATTGCTATGTTATGTGCACACCGCGCACTAACTTCGCATACTGTACACCTGTGCACTAATTTTCCAGAAGATTCTGTTTCTCTCTTTGTCTGTTGCGTCAAATTCGTGAGTGTTTCCTTAACAGAGAAGAAGGCTTTAAGTGCATCCCACACTTCCTGATATGTCTTACAACTTCTAATATGAGGCAACAAAAAATCTGAGATAGAGTTGAAGAGATAAGACCTTGCAAGTGCATCCTTGGAGCACCATATGCTCAATCTTTCTTGCTCTTCTTGTGTTGGTTGACTTTTATTCCTGAAACTTGGCATAACTTCATCTCTAGCCACATAACCATATAAACTTCTACCTTGGAGATAAGCTTCCATCCTTACTGACCAATCTGAGTAATTACCTCTATCCAATTTGTCAACTAATGAAGGAAATCCATCTGCCATCTTTGCTCTGATACCACTGTGAAGAGATGGATAGATATGTGCTTGAAGATGAAGTGGTGCTATAAAATCCTTGATCTACACTAGCCAAATTAACTCCAAGATTATGTGGTGGGCCCTTTTAGCTTGCCAATGGATGTGTTAGACACCCTATGTACCTTGGAAGATCAATCTCAAAAAGGTAGATCAAAAGAGATGAGCTAGAATTAATTCAAAGGTGAAAAACTTGCTGTTTTTATTCATACACATGTCTAGTGTTTTGAATAATTCTCTGAAAACACCAGCAATTAGCTTAATTCCTTATGGGTAACTCTAATTAACTTAGAGATCTAAATTTCAAGAGTAATCGCATCACAAATAAAGAATCACACAATGAGAATGAAGTTTAACAAGTTATGACATCATCCTGATTTTCACAGGCTGCAACAGTACTTGGACTAGTGAGCAGAAAAAAGATCATAAATCAAGCTTCAAATATTCAATGATTATGAAGTTTTGTACGCCAATACTAGACAACATGGTGAATCCAAAAAGCTTTGAATTGTGCAATTTGATGAAGTACACGCGGAGAACCAGCTCTAACAAATTGACTAAAAAAAATCAAAAATCTGCAGAGAAGTGAATATGGATAGACAGGGTTGACTTCAACTGAACATAACTCAAGATCGAAAACTCCAATAGGAATGAAATTTTGTGAGCATATATTAGAATCTAAAAGAAAACTTTAGCAGGTTAAATCATTGAAAATAATGCACCAGATGGAGAGAAATGATCTCTGCAATCTAACTAAAAAATCTAAGAAGCATAATAGTAAAGAGTAGACTCACACAACCATGAAGATATGAACTTGTATGATCATAAATATGAATGTATATTGATTGTATAATACAATGAACTTACAGATACATGTGTGTGCCTTGTATCCACACTTGATATAGCATATAGCTAAGCTTATGGACGCCTCAAAAAGTGCAACTGAACTACCATGTATATATAGAGAGTTTTGGAGCCGAGATTTGAATTTGAATCTTGCTCACCTAAAAGTAGTTTCCTAATTTTTAGAGATTGATTGATTCTCCAACCTCCAAATCCAGAATTCATGGCTTCTCTCTCTATTTTTATCAAGTGAACTCAACTACTTTGATTCCTCTTACTTTTACATCAAGTAAATGATCAAACAATTACAAGGGTGAGTTTACAAGTGAACTCTTAGATTTCCATACATTGTCTTCTCTTAGAAACTCGAGCCAATACTTAGGCTTGTAATGGATTTGTTCCAACAAGTAGTGAACAAATTCTTCCAACCAATTGTGATTTTGAGCATAGTTTGGGCATGATTGAAACAAGTGTGGTAAAAAATGAAGTATGTTCTAAAGAAATTTTCTATGTTTTGGATTGTATGCATGAAGATGTCATGTAAGGTTCCATTTGGTTCACAAAATATCGAGAAGAGGAAAGAGCCTTCATTTGTGAAAATTTTGAAATCCCCACTACTCATGATGTATTTGATGATCCTAATATGCATCCTCATTGTAACCAATGTGGTCATGAGCATTTGTTTGTGGATTGTCCATAACATCTGCATAAACACTCCCACAAAGGAAACATCAATCATGATCCTCATGCTGAAATAAATGGAAGTTGCCCATCTTACTTTGATTTACTTGAGTCACAAGAACTTTTGAAGAAGGGAGCAAAAGAGGATTTCAAGTGCTTGGAGGATGTGGAAGGGCCCTCCCTTCCTCTAAGTTTGGAATCTTCTCATGAATTCAAGAGCAAGGAGGGTCTACACTTGGATCATCAAGGAGGAGATAAAAAAAGAATTTGTATGAGTTCTATGGAAGATAAAGTGATATCTATGGTCAATCATGAAGATTCTTCACCCATTTGTATATCTAGAGATTCTACATGTGGTAAGAATAAATGCATCGTTGAATCTCTAGATCGATCTCAAACCACACAACCTTATGATCCATTGCATGAGCATGATGTATGTATAGAAATTCAACCTTTGTTGAATTCCCCATGTAAAGATGAGTTTTTCCCTAAAGACTCACATAGAAGGCCCAAGAGACCCATACATCAAGAAGAAGTCACATTTCCCTTGTAATGTCAAGAAAATTTGGGTGGCCAAGCAACTACTTAGAGCCCAACCAAATCGCACTATGATATGGGTACCAAAGAAATCCCTTGTACAAAATCAATCCTCTCACAAACAAATCCATAATCCATGGTCTAGACCCATCATGCCTTATCTTCAAGAAAGACCACTTCCAACCAAAGGATCCAAAGAAATCAAGCCAAAACTCAAAAAAGATCCAAGGAGAAACTTCAAGGCAAAGTCCAGCAAAGCAACGACATATTGGCAGCCTAAAACCTCTTCGTGCACCATCCATGGGTGTCAAACCCAACCTTGCCCAATGCACAACATATGTTCAAGATGCACACCATGTATGCACGCAAATAAGGCCTCATCCAAAGGCCAAGCATTCGGCACACTAAGTTTAACCTAGGCACAAAGAGGGCACATGTATATACATTGCAAAAATTTGCTTTTTATTTTTCTTTTTTGAGGTTGATGGACAAAGCTATCATCCATTTCAAATGGTTGATGGAAAAGAGAAGGTTCTTGAAGTTGGACATTTGGAGAAAGCCTCATCATCACCTCACCCTTGAGCACTTTGGTCAAGATCCATCCATTTTTGCACCATTGTTTTTTGTATGCATTTTTTAGAGTATGCATAAGATAGGATCTCACCGTAAGACCATGCATTGGCACTTTTTTGTTTTCCACCCATGCACCCTTAGTCCACACTCATGCACATGAAGAGATGAATTAATTTCATATATTTGTATCTATCATCTAGATTTTCTCATTTCATTCTCATACATCATCCATCCATTTAAAAAAAAAAGAGAGAAGAAAAAAAAGGAAGAATAAAAGAAAGAAATACAAAGCATTCTAGCATATTCTTCCCATCTACATGAGGCAAAAGACCCAAGGTAAAAGGCAATCAACTCCAAATAAACATGCAAAAAACAGGATGAAGAAAAGCAACAAAGAAAAGCACTCCAACGGCGCAAGGATCATGCACGCGAAAGGAACTTCTATATGCTCTTCCACAAAAAGCTCCATACTTGCAAAAGCTTTGTCGAGCAAAACAAAGTCAAGGAGGGGGGAGTGTTGAGGAGGCAACATATATCTCTTGGATCCACTCTTTTTCATAATCATTTGTACCTTTTTCTACCTTTCATTTAGTTAATAAGCACTCTTGTATAGGTGTGTGTGTGAGTGCCACACTAGAGAATAAGTGGGATTCATTCTCCTTTCAGTTTATAAATCCCACATAGCATGCATTTTTCTCATTTTGTATATAAAGAGGTATCACTACCGCTCATTTTGGGGAGATCATTCTTAGAAGTAATGAGATTATGCTAGTTTGTAGAATGCTCGGATATCTCATGTTGTCGTTATGATGTGCTTGTGTATTTGTTCCTTTCTTGCCTTGTGCTTGTGACGTGTTAGTTCATTGATTAGTGACGTGATTATGCATGCGATTAAGTGTGTATATCGTGAACGATTCTTTCTTATTCTTTCATGCATAGTTTAGTTGCTTATCTCGTGCTAATGAAGCACCATTGTCTGCTAAATGCTTCTACACACATTTGGGTCTCATGAGATGCTCCTCGGATTGATAAGTATGAGTTGTGATGCTACAACATTAACAACACCCATACTTGTTTCATGCCACTTGCCTTGGGTTACCGGCACTACTTCCATCTTTGTGTCATCTGGTATGGTCATTGGTTTGGATTCCTTAGTCATGGTTGACTTCTTGGAGGTCATGGGTGAGGGGTTTGGTTGACGCTCTACTTTGGAAAAGAAGGGAGTCCCAAAACTTGCAAAACTTGCCCATTAGGAAGTGAGGCATTCTGTACAATAGATCTAGGCCAATCTGTAGTTAGTGTGGAAGGATGACACCGAAGGCTATTGTGCCCTTCTGTCCGTTGATGCAGTCCATATGACTGCTGATGTAAGCCACCTGATCGTTGATGGTCCCCATTTGTCCACTAAAGGAAGACCCATGGAAGATCTCTTGACGATCTTCTGGCTGACAACTATCCATCGCCAAGCTCTCATGGGTTGACTTTGGAAGGAGCATGCTTAGCTGATGGATTTGACAAAGATCTTTTGGTCCCCCTTCGCAATCATTTCATATGGTCTAGGGTTATGTACCTCAGGCAGAGTGTTGTTAGGGAAGTCAAGCAGTATCACTTGTTGTTGGTCTACGGTCTTGGTTTGCAAGGAGCCTTGTCTAAGATTTAGGTCCACTGAGTGATTGTATAGCCAATCTTGGCCAAGGATTAGGGGTTCTATCAAGTCATCATCATCATGCCACACTAGGAGCTTCACTATCATGGTCACTTCGTGTATGAGGATAGGAAGGTCCACCTTGTCACGAGGAAGGAGATAAGGAAGAGAGCTCACACACACACTCTCACTCTCAAGGAGAAGCACACACACAGATTGAGGCAAGGAAGAATGATCTTCTTTCTTCTTCTATTACATAAAAGGAATGTACAAGAATGACCTTAAAAACAAGTATAAAGATCAGTACATAAGGAAAAACCTAATGTTCGCAAATGAGTGAGCTGGCAAGAAACAAATGTGCCATCACTCTCGATAGATAAATCTAATAAAGCTCAATGAAGTATCCCTGACATATACCGGCATGACCACTATACATGTTAGAGAAACGAAAAACTGGTACGTGTCATCCTGGATCATCACATGTTGAGCTTGATATCTCAACACTCCCCCTCAAGCTCAACGCTATATCCTGTAATCCAAGCATCTCCCGAAACTTCTTCAACTTCTCAGCTCCAAGTGCTTTGGTGAAAATATCAACAACCTGCTCATATGTTCTCACATAAACAAGATCAATATCACTTGCTAATACCTTCTCTTTGATGAAGTGATAATGTACCTCGATATGCTTTGTTCTAGCATGGAAAATAGGGTTCCGTGCTAACTGTATGCTGCTAAGTTTATCACAATAGATAGTGATAGGCTTTTGCACTTCCACACCTAAATTTGCAAGTAAAATCTCCAGCCATGATGCCTCACATGTTGCCATTGCAGCACCTCTATACTCAGCCTCTGTACTCGACAAAGCAACAGCGGGTTGCTTCTTACTGCTCCATGTAATAGCTGCACCTCCAAGTGAGAAAAGAAAGCCACTAGTAGATCTTCTATCTGGAGTACTACCAACCCAATCTGCACCGGTGTATCCATGAACCTGCAAATCTACACCAGCTTCATAAAACAATGCATAATCCAAAGTAGCACTCACATAATGTAGAGTGCGCCTCAGAGCATCGAAATGTGGCTTCCTGGGAACCTGCATAAACTGACTTTCAAGTCCAACAGTATAGCTTAAATCAGGCCTTGTAATTATAAGATATAAGACTTCCCACAATTTTCCTGTACATAGTAGCATTTTCCAATGCTTCACCTGATGTAGTATCCAACTTCAAATTCTGATCTAATGGCATAGAAATTGCCTTACAACCAGCCATACCATACTTTTGCAGCATATTCAAGGCATATTGCCTTTGCGACATCCATATACCTGTTTCTGTATGTATAAACTCAATGCCCAAGAAATAGCACAGCACACCAAGATCTTTCATGTCAAATTCCTGCACAAGAAGTTGCTTTACCTCTTTGATGCTTTCTTCATTATCAACACCTACAATGAAGTCATCAACATAAATGGCCACAATCGTGATGCCATCATCAGCCTTCCTTGCATATAGTGAATGATCTGCATCACACATAGAAAACCCAATGCTGGTTAAGTAATCAGCAATCCTTGCATGCCATGCACGCGGAGCCTTCTTCAGCCCATACAAAGCCTTTTGCAACCTGCAAACATATTCTGGATGCTTTGAATCTTCATATCCTTGTGGCTGGTCCATATATACTTCTTCCTGTAAATCACCATGTAGGAAAGCATTCTTCACATCCATCTGATGCAAAGTCCATCCTTTTGCTATAGCTAATGCAACAAGTGTCCTAACAATAGACATTTTAGCTACAGGGCTGAATGTTTTCTCATAATCAATGCCATATGTCTGTGCATATCCTTTAGCTACCAATCGTGCTTTATACCTGCTTATGCTACCATCAACATTATGCTTTACCTTGTAAACCCATTTACAGCCTATGGGTTTCTTTCCTTGTGGCAATGGAACCAGCTTCCATGTATCATTTCCATAAAGTGCAGCCATCTCCTCATCCATAGCTTTTTCCCAATCTGCAATTCCAATTGCATCTTCAAAGCAAGAAGGTTTAGTATCTTGTATTACCTTTGTCATGTAGGCATAATGATGAGCCATGTAACTATCATATGTCAATCATTGCACTGAATTCCTCATCCTCCCAGATCTTCTTTGTCCTGGGTCACTTCTCCTTGTATCATCTGCATGTGCCCTTCTTACTCCTGGAGTCTTCACAGAGGGCAATCCAATTTCTTCATCAAGACTCTTTTCTGAACTGCTTGAATCTCCATCAATGTCTTCAAAACCTACACATGTTTTATGACCAACAGAATGCTTTTCTTTACCTTTCTTGGATGTATGGAATTTGCTGGATTGAAATTTCCACGTAATCTTCCACTCCATGGATTTGAGTTGGAACTATTGCTTGGTGATGCATCTGGTCCACTCAAAACCTGAGATTCTACACTTGATTTTTCAGCATTTTCTTTGCCATTTGGTTCAAGACTCAGTCCTTCTTTGGCATCTGCATAGAAGCTTGACATTTCATCAAATACCACATCTCTGCTCACCTTTACCTGTCGTGTGAGTGGGTTATGACATTTATATCCCTTTTGCTCAAGGGAGTATCCAATGAAGATACACTTTTCTGCTTTTGGATCAAGCTTTTTCCTCAATTCATCTGGGATATGTACATATGCAATATAGCCAAAAACTTTCAGATGTGATAAGTTTGGCTTTTTACCTATAAACTTCTCTTCAGGTGTAACTTGATGTACAGTAGCAGTCGCAGTTCTGTTCATGATGTATAGAGCAGTATGCATAGCTTCTGCCCAATAACAATGAGGCATATTCTTCTCAGCCATTAAGGCTCTTGCTATTTCTGTAATATGTCTATTTTTGTGTTCTACAATGCCATTCTATTGTGGTGTGTACCTGCATGAAAACTGACGTTGAATTCCATGAATTTTTAGGAAACTGCTGAAGTCATTTGACATGTATTCACCCCCTCCATCAGATCTTAACGTTTGAATGTACTTCCCTGTTTGCTTTTCAACCATAACTTTAAAATTCTGGAAGTGAGAGAACATCTCGCTCTTCTCTTTCACGAAATATACCCATACTTTGCGTGTGTTAAAAGGGACTTCCGTCAAGTCGCTTTTAATCTCTTTCGAGTTCTTGGGGATGGTAGGGGTCTGACAGTGCAGAGGCCCTTTATCTAATTTTCCCAAATTAAATAACTTCTTACACAGTACTTATCCCTCCAAGACAACAACCTACGCGATGCAGTTACTCTCTCCGATTACGGTTATCGTTACACAATAAAATTATCACGCGAGTTAATCACACAAAGTCAAACAAACTTATTACTGTGAATATGCTTTTACTCTGTTAAAACCTAATACTGCAATTCAATGAACAAATATACTCAAATATCTGCAAACTCTGCACACAGCATCTTCGGCATCGTCGCCCAGACAAACAGTTTGGCGAACCCATCTCTCTACCCGAGAGTCACCGTAATGCCCTTTCATTAATGGATAAAAGGTCACAACTAATCGCTACGCCCTTTCGGTGCGTGCGATATATGAAAAATAAAATTACATTATTCCCATCCTGTGGCCTAACACTGGCACGCACGGTGGATTCAAACGCACAAAGAAAAATAAAACTAAGGCTCATCAACTATGCCCTGTATATACATAGTTCTGGCTAACTTAAATATTCGGGTGATTTTTTGTTTCAAGGAATCCAGCATAATCTTCAAAGTTTCTGGCTCTACGAGTTGTGCATCTGTTCTGACTGAGCTTGCTGCAATAACTTGACTGATCAGTGCATCGGTCTGCATCTGCAAAAATGCTTCTTGTAAATAGAATTTGTCGGCGATGGCCGCATCTCGTCTGACCTTCATATCAGCAATTTGACCATCAACTCGGGACAATCTTTCTGCTTGAAATCCCAATTGCTTTTCTCTGCGTTCCAGCTCCTGAGCTTGATATTGGATTGTTTTATAATATGCATCCCTTTCTTTCATGATTCCTGCTAATTCTTTCTTAAGCTAAATTGTCAGACCCGTTAATGCTTTTAAGTCACAATTCGCCTGAAAAAGATTGGCCGATGCGGTCTTTAATTCTGCAGTAGTCTGCTTGGCCACGTCAGCCATTTCTTGTCCTTTTTGCACTACCTCATCAACCTCCACATGAGTTTCTTCCAGCAAATTGTCGAGAGCAACCCGAGCATCTTCCTTGTCCTACACTAATGGTTTTAACTGGTTGTTCTCTTCATCGCGAGCGGATAAAAGGACATTCTGTTTATTTAACTCTGCAAGTGTTGCATCGCGTTGGGCAATTAGGTTGTCCTGCTCAGCGATCCGGGCTTGAAGTTGTTGAAGTTGTTGAAGTTGAACCTGCAGGGCATGGTTCTCTACCTTGACCGCATTTGCTTCTTCCTGCAACGGAGCGATGTCGGCTTCCAGCAAGTCAACTTTACTTTGCAATTCCTGCCTAATTCTCTTGGTTGCGAGTTTCAATTGAATAGGTAACTGCTGGGAAAATTGGATCAGTAGGCGACCCATAGATTCTAGTTCATTAAACATCAGAGTCAGAGGAGGAAGAGCAGGAAGTGGTTGGGATGAAGAGGCTGAGAACAAAGGAGGAGAGGGTGGTGGAGAGTAGTCGGGAGAAGAGGAGGGAGGAGCGGAATTGTCGACTGTAGACCGCAATTTTCCGACGCAAAGCAGTGGGAGTATTAGGAGGAAGACAACCATCCGTGAGGAAAGTTAGTAATGTATCATAGTATGTAGTAGCAACAGGGGGTTCTGCATAGTCTTCACAAGTTGTCTCGGTAACGTAAATGGCCGGTGTAGTGTCATCAACCCCTACCGGAGACTCACTGGAATCCAAGCGAGATAAAAAATCCGCCAAGGCATGTGCTGTACCGGGTCGATGAATAACTTCATAATCAAACTCTTGTAATAGTAAAATCCATCTGGCCAATCGACCACCTAAATGCTGCTGCTGAACCAAGTACACCAGAGAAGCATGATCCACATGGAAAGTAAATTTACGGCCCAGCAAGTAATGTCGAAATTTCTTAACAGAGTATACCAATCCCAGGCATTCTCGTTCTGTCATAGAGTAATTTTTCTCTGCAAGAGCTAAGCGGCGGCTCGCATGAGGACACTACCAATTGCAATATCTGACGCAATATCAATTTGTTGCATGAGGACACTACCAATCACAATATCTGACGCATCCATGAATACATGGAACGGTCGTTCCCAATCAGGTGGTTGCAGGATCGGTGCCTGCATCAATAAGACCTTCAACCGATCAAATGCACTTTGGCACTCTGGAGTCCAATCATACTTCCGCGGAGCGCTGGCCATAAGCCGATTAAGTGGTGTCGCTAAATGAGCTAACCACCGTAAATGTCTGCCATGCCACCGTATTTGGCCAAGAAAACGCATAACTTCTTTCGGCGTCTTTGGGACGGGTGCCTCCAACACGGCGGCTACTTTATCCAGATCCACTGTATTCCGTGTTTAGAAATGATATGACCAAGCAGTTTACCACAGGAGACCGCAAAAACTGATTTGGTAGGATTCAAACATAATTGATACTCTCGGCATTTTTCAAAGCAGCACCATAAATGATACAGGTGTGCTGAAGTGGCTCCAAATAAGGAAAAATCATCCAAATATACTTGCATAAACATGGTCAAGTAGGGTGAAAAGACTTCTTGCATACATCTTTGGAATGTACTCGGGGCATTTCGTAAACCGAACCACATTACGATGCAAGCATAGACACCCCAATTAGTGATGAATGTTGTCTTTGGTATATCTTGTTCTGCCGTCCTCACTTGATTATATCCACTGTAGCCATCCAAAAAAGAATACATTTCATGTCCTGCTACCCTGTCGAGCATTGTATCTAGAAAGGGGAGAGGGAATGGATTCGAGACAGTGGCTGTGTTAAGTTTCCGGTAGTCGACACTGATACACAACTATTTATTTTTCTTCGGGACGATTACTATTGGAGATATCCACTCAGCATGCTCAATTGGCACAATAAATCCCACCTTCAATAAACGATCAAGTTCAACCTTAACCTGCGCCGCATAATTAGGATTCATCCTGTAGCTCGGTTGTTTAATGGGTTTCCCATCCGGTTTGAGTACCACTATGTTGATAAATCCTTGGGTCAAGGCCCTCCATGTCTTTGTAGTCCCAAGGGAAAACATCTAAGAATTCGCGAAGAAGTTGTACCAAATCATCTTGGAATTTCGCTGCTAATCCTGCCTTGATTTTTACAGGCCTTGGGTTAACCGTGTCTCCTAAGTTGTACGTTACCAGTTGATCTTTCGGTACATAAAACTGTCGGGGCTTCACCAAATCATCAGTTGGTTGCAAAAATTGTTGTAAGGTCGGTTCATCCATTGCTATCCCATCATCTGCTTCTACTTCGCTGGTCATTGGTACGACCGTACAAACTGCCGGACTCCAATTGTCTACGACCGATTGTAAATCCACAGTACCTAATGGGAACAGATCCTTATTGGTCTTGAGGAAAGCCTCTTCCTCATCATTAGATAGCCCATCCAACATATGGACTGGCTCTGCTACATATGGCCGTGCGTGCAGATCACAGGGTTGCATGGCATCCAGTGCAACTACATATTTTTGGTGATTGTTCTTAAAAATTAACTCTTGAGCTTACCAATCCTACATAACTTTGGCTTGCTTGACCCATGGGCGACCGAAAAGTAAGTTGTAGTCGAGGCTAGATTCAGGTAACTCCAAGACTACAAAAGTCATTTTAAATGTGGTTCCCTGCAGGGAGATTGGGATGTTACGTACTAATCCCACCGGATGGACTCGTGATTGGTCTGCCATTCGCACAAAAAATTGCACGGGTTCAATTTGGACTCAACCCAATTTCTTGCAGAGTGCGGCTATTGCTATATTTACGCCAGACCCGCCATCAATTAAAACTTGGGTAATCTTCTGGTTTTTATACCAGACAGTTATTAATGGGACTAAATGATCCACCGTAGAATCCATCTCCGGTTCTATGGTCGTAGTTGCTGGAGTACATGAAGGTCCGGGACTAACCTGCTGTTGAAATTGCTATCGTACTCTTGGAACTAAGGCGAGAAACTGTCCCAAAGGGAGTGTGATTGACGCCTTAGATAAGATGTCCCATGCCAGGTCAGTTTGCACTGTGGTGATCACCGATTCTGATGATGATTCTAATGTTGTTGGGGCAGAATTCTGTTCACTCGATCTTGCCTGTGGCGGAGGGACCTGTGTTACCGAAATTGGATCAGGAAACACAGCCGGCTCCTTAGTTGTCTATTGACTAGCCTTTGCAAACATCCGCTGCTGCTCACGAATTCCAGGCTCGAAAACTTCAGCTGCTGGTTGCAACTGTTTACCTGATCTCGTCTGAACTACGGCTACTTGTGACTCAACTGGGGAAATATAAACCATGTTGGTCATCGGACTTTGTCGTTCCTTCTTCCTTTTATCGTACTCTGCTGCTTCCTTGCAAAATCTACGGATATGACCAACCTCGCCACAAAAATGGCACCGAGGAGGTGGGAGGGAAGTAACTTCCGCCGATGTACCTACTTGCCATCCATTTTGATTAAAGTTGTTACTTCGCGGTCCTCGATAGTTCCTGTATCCCTGCTGCTCGTTGGGTCGCAATTGTGGTGGCACATAATGGGTTTCTGGCTGACTTGGTTCCTGTATTATAGCGTGTACGACCGCTCTACCTTGCACCTTTGCATTATATGCACAAGTTTTCGTTGAGTGTCCTGTTGTATTACATATGGCACAATATATCTGGTTGAGGGCACATGTAGAACTCGTGTGACCTGGATTGGATAGATCCTCTGCCCCATTCTTACTTGCTTTCAGCCATTCCAGATCTTCTGTAAAGCCTCCAACTTTATGCTCCAACTGCAAGGCCATCGCAATTACTGCGTCCAATGTCATTCCGCCCACACAACGAATGATCATTATTTGTTTTAACTATGGATTCAGGCCGTTAATGAACCATTGTGTGATGACATCATCTGGCAAGTTAGCATGTGCAGGAGGCAGTTGCCGCAAATGGGTTCTGAACAGTGTCGCATACTCCTGGACACTCTGGTGTAGTTTTTGTCGATTGTTCTGCAAATAGTCAAAGATTTCGGCAAGGTTCTTCTTCAAACGGAACCTCTATAAAAACGCATCTCTCACATCATCATAGTTAGCGAAATGATTAATATCATATTGAGTCAACCACCTTGGTACTTCATTAACCAATGTGGCTTGAAATACAATGGCCTTGAATCAACATACCAAATATTATCATTCAATTTTGAAACACCAGCAGACATCGTATTCATCATGTGATGTTGAACCATAAACAGCTTCTCAGAATCATCTGCACTTGTGGATGCATAGTTGTTTTGCTGCCTTATGTTATTTTGATTCTTCAACCTGCAATCACGTTCAAAGTGTCCAGGTCTACCACAATTCCAGCATCCTTTACTATCATTACCTGAATCATTTCTTTGGAAATTTCTGCGACCTCTTTGGCTCCCTCTGCCTCGAAACTGTCCTCTTCCTCCTGCATGATTCTGTTGTTGACCTTGGTCTTGGTTACCGTTTCCTCTTCCACTTCCAAAACCTCTACCTCTGCCTCTTCCTCTGCTAGAGTAGAATACCTGCTCAGAACTGGGCTTTCCTTGGGAGTTTGAATCCTCACCAAGATTCTTCTCTTCAATAATCAACATAGATACCAGATCAGAAAAATTCGGAATATTTTCCCTGGTCTGTATGGAAGTTCTGAACTGCTTATATGCAGCTCCTAAACCACGAAGGCACACTTCCACCTTATCATCATCATCTACATTCACGCCAATAGATGCAAGTGACTCACATATGCTTTTGATTTTTAGAGTGTAGTCACTTATCGACATGCTCTTCTTTTCCAATGTATGCAACTCGTTCTTGAGTTGCAATTTTCGTGCCTTTGTATTAGTCTCATACAAAGTGACCAAACTCTTCCAAGCCTCTTTTAGAGTCTTGGCATCCTGTACGTGTCCAATCATGCTATCTTGTATGCTAACAGATAGCCAATACATTACCTTTTGTGCTCCTTGATTCCATTCCTCATATGTTCTTAACTGGTCTGCAGTCCGATTCCTTTCTGGTAACTACAGAGCATTTTCATTCTCTCCTTCGATGTACTTCCAGTAGCCTTTTCCCATCTGGAAATTCGTCATTTTGAATCTCCAAGCATGCAAGTTGTTCTTGTCCAGCTTATCGCTCATAAGCTAACTCATTCCATCTGCGTTTGCCATTTTTGCAACAATTCACAACACTGCAAAACACTACAAGCAGCACTTCTGCTTGAACATTATTGCACTATGACGTGACAGTTCGATCTCAGAAAAACACAGTTTTCGTGTATCAACAGTACATGGAATCGCTTGAAATTCTGGATCTGGAATCTATGAGTGTCGTCAAACACAACGTAAGTTACAGTTTCTGAAACTGGCCTGGTTTTTTTGTGGGCCCCACCTTGCAGGTTCGAAACGAAGGTCGAGATGGCTCTGAAACTTTGATCTGACAAAAACGAGTGAGCCTAAAGGGATAAATCACGAAAATATTTTGAGGTCTTCTACCTTCATGCCGATTTTCGTAGCAAACGAAAGCCGTTTGTGAAATCGTGTTTTCTCCACGCCTTGCCATGTAGTCTTCACCGTCGCCTTCTCCACGAGCTCTCTATAGCCACGCTGGCTCTGATACCATGTCACGAGGAAGGAGATAAGGAAGAGAGCTCACACACACACTCTCACTCTCAAGGAGAAGCACACACACAGATTGAGGCAAGGAAGAATGATCTTCTTCTTCTTCTTCTATTACATAAAAGGAATGTACAAGAATGACCTTAAAAACAAGAATACAACAAGTGCAATATATAAAGATCAGTACATACGAAAAAACCTAATGTCCGCAAATGAGTGAGCTGGCAAGAAACAAATGTGCCATCACTCTCGGCAGATAAATCTAATAAAGCTCAATGAAGTATCCCTGACATATACCGGCCTGACCACTATACATGTTAGAGAAACAAAAAACTGGTACGTGTCATCCTAGATCATCACATGTTGAGCTTGATATCTCAACATACCTCACCCATGCAAGGGGTTTCCATGCCTCCTAGCCCTATGAGGTATGCCTCAATTGGCAACATTTCTATTCCTTAAGTTTGACAATGGGACCATCTAATAGCACTAGTCATAGCACCTAAATCAATTAAAGCCCTAAGCTCGTGGCGATTGTTGCCGCATTATATCATGACTGTAATGAATGGTCTCCTATCCATTATGATAGGATGAGCAATTGACTTTGCTTGACACATGGCCATGGGGTATCTGGGTGTTTCTTCTAGATGGTTATAATGTTCTCTCCCTAGTCCTTGTCTTCTTAGTTTCATGCGCTTAATGCGTTCTGGAGCTTCTACCTGAGCTTTCATGCGTATTATCTTTTCTTCCTCCTTACGCTTCTTTGCCATCGTGATTCGTCTAAGCATATCCTCAGTAAGAGGTTCTTGATATAGCTTGACTCTACAACCACTAATGCAATTAGGCATTATCTCTCCTTTTAGGGTGTCTAATTGTACCGTTGCACTTGTCGATAGTCTGTTAATGATCATAGGTCCATAACCTCACTTTTCTAGTTTTTTTGCATGTTGTTTCAATGTATACACTAGGACTAAGTCACCTTCTTTTCAGCCTTTGTCTTTCACATGTGCATCGAAATAGACTTTCTGTCGTTTCTTTGCTGCAAGTATGCCTGCTGCTACTTTCAATCTGGTTTCTGCTAATCATTCCAAGTCCATTATTCTTGATGATAATCCATGGCTGGTCCACTGTTGTTCTTTTGCAACCTTAAGGGTGGGTACCAAAAAGTCCAAAGGAAGCATAACATTTTGACCAAAAACCATCTGAAAGGGAGTTGCATTGAGTACAATCTTGTAGGCCACTCGATATGCCCAAACAGTGTGGTGTAATTGTTTGTCCCAATCCGAACATTTGTTGTTCATGAGTTTTGTCAGTACATTACAAAGGATCTTGTTAGTACTTTTTGCTTGACCATTGGACTGAGGATGATATGGTGTGGATTTCTTATGAATCACCATAAAATCTTGTAACAAATATTCAGTGACTTGGTTTAGAACGTGAGTTCCTCGATTGCTCACTAGTTCTATAGGCAATCCATATCTCGTAAAGACATTTTCAAAAAAGAATTTTGCAATCGTGTGTGCATCATTCTTTTTTGTGGCCTTGGCTTCTACCCATTTGGTAAGATAATCTGTTGCAACTATAATATATTCCGCATGAATAACTTTTGCAGGGGGGTTAATGGGCCCTAAAAAGTCTATACCCCACTTAGAGAATGCAGGTCCTCCCATCATGGGTTCCAGTGGCATTTCATCTCTGCGAGTAGGAAACTGAGTTCTTTGGCACACCTCACATCTCTTAACATAGGTATGTGCATCCATGTGAAGAGTGGGCCACCATAATCCAGCAAATTGTATGGCTGTGATTATCCTGTCAGGGCCAAAATGTCCTCCTGCAACACCTTGGTGTGTAGTCTCTAATACGGTCAAGTAATTGCTCTCATGAACACATTGTCTTAGGTATCCATTGCATCCGCATTTGTACAAATTATTTCCAATAAGTGAGTAGTCTTGAGCTTCCTGCTTTAGACTTCGTTATCATGCTAAAGTCATTCCTTGAGTGAATGTTTTCCTCCTCAAGTAGGTCACTAGCGGTCCACTCCAATCTGGTGTGAGAGACATATCATAAAGTGGCATGTTCTACCGGTGGTCTTTCACAATAGGCACGACATTCTTTACATAGCTTATAGACATCTCCTTCCATAGAAGGACAATATACTCCTAGTCTTTGCAAAGTCTGCAATGTACGATGTTTTGAATGATGTTGCTTTAATGCACCTACAAGTGCTAGTTGCAACCAATTCTCGTATTCGTATTCATCTACACAAGAAGCAAGAATTTCTGATTATCTTGTTTATATATACTTCTTGCTATTATCTGGTATCTTTGTGACTTGGTAATCTCTCCTTCTCTGATCCTAATCCTAGGATTCTTAAGTCCAAATGTGAGAATAGGGACGATAGGCTTAGCCCATTCTGGTGCTATTTTGAGGTTAAACAAATATGCATCTGGTAGGTCATCCGCTATTCCTTTAGGAGCTTCTCCCCTAGTTAACCTTGAGAGATGGTCAGCTCGAAGGTGGGTCTTCCCTTTCCTGACCACTCCTTCGAAGTCATACTCCATCAGTAATAGAAACCATCGTATTAGTCATTTGGTGTTACAAGGCTTATTAACTAAGTATAGCAATGCCTGATGATCCATGAAGAACTTGTACTTATTCGCCAACAAGTAATGCATGCATCTCTTTACTACATAGATCATTCCAAATCCTTTCTGTTCTGTAGTGGTGTAATTTCTTTCTACTGCATTCAATTGTCTGCTTGCAATCACTATAGGAAGATCTATATTGCCTTCATTCGCAGGTTGTGCCAACACACATCCTATGGCATAGTTGTATGCATCCACATGTACATGGAATGGCTTACTCCAATCTGGTGTTGTTAATTTAGGTGTTGAACACAAGCATATCCAAATGGCCCATGAAAACCTATACTTCCTTTAAATTTTTTGGCCTAGGTAGGTGTGTAATTACTTTCACCTTTTCTTCATCCATAGAGATTTCATTCTTTGACACAATATGTCCTAGAATTTTACCTTGTGTGACCATGAAAACACACTTTTTTGGGTTCAAGCAAACATGATATTCTCAACATTTGTCAAAAATTTGTCTTAATTCAGGGATGTGGTTAAGTCTCATGTTGGGATGAGCACATAAGTCATCCACATAAACTTCCAAATTCTTGCATAAGAATTCCTTAAAAACATGACACATGAGTCGTTTAAGGTGACTGGTGCATTTGTTAGCCCAAATGGCATTACACGAAATGCAAATATGCCCCATTATCTGGCAAAAGTTGTATTATGTTGATCTTCAGTAGCAATGGCTACTTGATTATAGCCTGAGAATCCATCAAGGAAGCTGTAAACTTCCTTGCCTGTGACTCTTTCCAATAAGTGTTGTATGATAGGAAGAGGATAACTGTCTCTAATCGTGGTGGCATTAACTTTTTTAAGGTTAATACCCACGTGCAATTTTCCGTTCTTCTTGGGCATGACCACTATGGGGGATACCCATTTTGTATGCTCAATTTCATAAATGAATCCTGCTTCTATCAAACGATCTATCTCTTCTTTAATCTTGGCAGTCTAGTTATCATTGTATCTATATGGTATCTGCTTAGTAGGCTTAGCCTCTAGAGTCATGAGGATTCTATGGGAGCATATATCTAGGTCTACTCCTTTCAAATCTTTGTAACTCCAAGCAAACACATCTCTATATTCTCACAATAGGGAAATTAACTCTTCTTCTTCTTCATTTGTCAAATCATGCCCGATGTATGTACATTTTTCTTCTCCTTCTTCTATGGTAACTATGATTTTTTTGGCTTTCTCTCAATTATCATTTGCTTCTCTGATGCCTGCTTCTCTCTTGGGCATTCGTACCATAATTCTTCTATCTTCTATTTCATACTTCTTGAAGTTTTCAGCTACTTCCATGAGTGGTTCTTCTTCTTCTTCTGTCTTAGGTGATTTCTTTCTCTTCTTTTGCTTACTTTTTGTATCTTTTGTGAGTGACTCCGGTTGTTCAGTTTGACTTTCCTTGTCCTTTTCAGGGGTTTTGGATTCTACAAAATAAAGATATTCCTCTTCTGTCAAACAGAAGGGTTCCATGATAATGGATTTTAAATCCTTTTCACCACTCTCGTCCAAATCTTGGGTCAATTCCATGCACTCTTCTAGGATAAAGTCTTCCTAAACAGGTTCAATCATAAAGATGGAAATGTTGTAACCATCCTCATCACAATGAGGATTCCATTGTTCTTCATTCACTCGTATGTCCATCGTAGCTAAGATCTCTGCCCAACCATGAGGCTCGAATTCCTCGTCTAGAAACACTATAGGTGCATAGGCAGGGTCTTGAAGAGTTTGTGGATGTCCTTCTGAACCTAGAATTCTAGCTTCTACTCGTTCTCCCTCTTGTTTGGCTACCTTACACATCCATAGATGAGTGTTCTCATGGAACCATGATGGGTCTGATTCTAATGAATGTACTGACTCTGTTCTTCGTGTGTCTTATGGATGGTATTCCATTGTATTGGGGGTACATCTCGATGGAATAATCTTTGAAATTGACTTTAGTTGACACTCCTAAATGTTGCAAGTACAAAGAATTAGTTCCCCAATCTTGTACAATTTGCAACTAATGCATGAATGGTCGTCCTCAAATCATCTCGTACACATGATTTTTCCCAAAATCACAAATGGCAAAAGTATGTTAAAAATCTACACGAAAAGTGGTGAGAGATATGCCTTCTAGTAAGCCTAATGGCTTTTCTACATGTGTGTAAGCCATTTGTAGCTTCATCTTGGTGGGTCTTAGTGTTGGTTTACCCCAACGTTTCCATAAAGCAGTGGTAGCGATGGCTACTCCGGCCCCTGAATCTAAGATGGCTTTGGTGGTGTAGCCCTTGTGGGTTATTGGAAGATAAGTATTACCTTCCTCTCCCTTGCGCACATCTCGAATTCTTTCCACTGGTATCTCTGGTACCTTCTTGTGTGATCCTATTTGGGAGGGAGTAGTAGCGATCTCAGGGAATTGGTTTGCTACGTGCTTCCACAATTCTGGCTTAACCTATAACAATTCTTCTAGAGTGAGATGACACTATATTTTGGTGTTCTTTATCTCTTCCGTGTTTCTAGGGATTACTGATTCATCATTCCTCGCTATTATAGTGGGTGCTCTCATGTTGATAGACTTGGCTTCCCAAGGTCCTATGAATTGAGGTAATTCTTGCAAAGAATTGGATTCAAATTCTGTTTTTTCACTTAGTTGATCTTCCTATACATCGTCATAGATAGAGGATATGTCTTGGGGAAATTGTTCTTGCAAGTCGTCTATCTCTTGAATAGGGATATGGGTTTCTTGCTCTCATATCCATTTCTCTTCTTGAATTTCTCTCAAAAAGCCTTGTGAATACTTGTGTATGGAAGAAAGGTTGTCTTCAGCCTCAGTATTTTGCACTTGAGACACGGATGGTGCACTCCTTTCTTGTGTCTAACGAACAATAGGATTCCTTTGCAGATTCTTCTTCTCGTTGGTAGTAATAAAGTATTCTAACCTCTCGAGTAGTCCTTGAAAGTGTAACTCAGGTTTTGCCATGTTGTTCCAATTAATATATCGAGAGGCTTCAAACATGGTTTGGGCTAGCTCTACCATCTTCATGCAAAGTTTAGTTCTCTCAAATTCTAAGTCTGCTCTTGGATAGTTCTTACTCATTTCGGCTACCTGGGGTCCTTCTTTTCATCTCACCTGATATGCACAAAACATCATGTCTAGGTTTTCAAGTATGGGTTCAGCTAGAATTGATCCTGATCTCTCAGCTACGTTCTCCCCATTAGATTCTTGCAAAGTGAATTATAGGATTTTGTCTCTAGATTCCTTTAGACTTCCTTCTAATTTGCTTATCTTCTTGGTCCATTTCCTCTTAAGTCTTTCTCGTGAATCCTTCCAAGATTTTTTCTTTCTACTGCTAGATTCTCCTACTTCACTAGTCTTGATTGTCTTTTCAAGATTAGGCTTTTGATTCTGTAACAACGCTTGGGATCTTGTTATAGCTTCAATAGGCACGTATGTCAGGTTGGATCCATCTGAGTTATGCACAATACCTATCACATTAATATGCATCACTTTAGAGGCATTAGCAGGGTTCTTCGAACAATCTCTAATGACATCCTCTTTACCACATTTGGCACAAAAACCTTGTATGTTATAGTATTGTGAATGTCTTGTTATCAGAGGATGTGGGCAATCCTTTATGAAATGATCTCCTTGGCACCTATAACATGATCCTTGAGGGCCTTGTGGTCTTGATTGTCTTAATTGGGGCCGTGGGTTAGGGTTCCTATACATGACATTAGCATAGTTGGGCTCCCAACTGGGTTCCAATGGTGGAATATCATATTGATATGTTTCCATGTGTTTTGCAGACTCCATGTAAAATGCGGGTGGACTATCTACATGGGTGGAGTCAAAACTTTTAGAATTAGGATCACCTTCTGTGATCAGCGGTGAAGAAGGCATTAAAGACCTATTGAGGTTCTCTTTTGCAGCAACGTACTTGACTGAGATTACATTAGCTGGTGGGGGTGGCTGCTTAACTAAAATAGGTTGAGGTCTTTGTTGAGCCTGATAAGGATAGTTCTGTGGAGGCCTATAGTAATGAGTTTGAGTATTCTATTGACCTTGCAAGTACTTCTGTGGCGCTACTTGTTTATTGTATGGGAAATCTTGTGCTGTGTGATTCGTGTATCGTATCTCAATTGTGCAGTATTGGCCACTAGGTTTGGCTTGAGTTTGTGATCACCAGCACATATGATCACTAGCACAGGTGTAACAATGTTTGTTTGTTGTTAACCTAGGCATCTGTTTGTTCAAGACTCCTAGTTTTTGGGCCACTTTTTCTGCTAGGTCTTCAATTGAGCTAGAGAGTTTTAAGGATGATTGAGATGAGCTATCTAAGTCTTATAGACCTTTGAAAGTTCCAATTCATCTCCTAAATTTTCCTCAATGTCTATACAAATCCTTACACATTGCTCTAGTGATTTGGCTTCCTACAGATAGACATAGGAACAAAGTTTAGAGCTCGAGAGGCCATCTAAAACAAAGACACTTGCTTGGCCTCTGAAGGTGTTGCTCTAGCACAATGGTGAAAACCACGTTAAGAAGCTCCACCTCCTTAATGTCAATCCACGGAAGAGATAGGAGTGATATGAAGATCGTGAATGTGAGATGAAGTGAGAGTGAAGGTGAGAAGCATAGAGATGCACACACACATACACGCACACACACATAGGAGACAAGCAAGACACAATGGAAGGTAGGAAAATAGACTCTATTACTCAAGATCTCAATTACAAGCTCAAGCTCACTCTAGCTCATACAAGTCTACACTAGCTAATCGCAAAAATGAGCTCTCTAGCTCTTTTTATAGATTCTAGACTAGGTTTGACCGGTTTCACATCTAGTGACTGGCATAGTTAAAAAATAGGTTCTAGATGCTATTTGAAGGGGTAAACGAACTCTAAAATTAACCAAAATTGGTAGGCTCATTCTATCTAAGCTCCTCAAGCTTGAGGATGACTCGGCTTGCACAAAATGGAGCTACAAATTACAAAAAGGGTTTTTCTATGTTACATATGATACAAAAGTGATGAAGATCACTGTTGGAGGTTTTTGAAAAGTATTTATAAGACATAATTCTTTTAAAAACGATTAGACTAGCTCCCCACTACTTCGTTGTGCTCTATCTTTACATGCTTCCTCGACGTCTGTGCCTCTGGCTATTGCCAACATATGATACAAAAGTGATGAAGATCACTATTGTAGGTTTTTGAAAAGTATTTATAAAGCATAATTCTTTGAAAAATGATTCGACTGGCTCCCCACTACTTCGTTGTGCTCTGTCTTTACATGATTCCTCAATGTTTTTGCCTCTGGCTACTGCCAACAGCCCCCTCCCTCTCGCTTCTGTCATCTGTGACAGAACCTTGTTGTGGGGTCTGTCGGATATAATTTTGTAGGAGGTCTTGAGCGAGGGTGTGCTCTGATAGGCAGATACCTCTGGCAAGATCGGCTTCAAGCTTCTCCCAATCAATGGGTTGAGGTTCCTCTAGTGGTGGGAGTCAGTAATGTGTAGAGTACACCAGCTATTCACAAGCAAATAATTGCAGTAGATGTGTAGGCCTGCTTATGAACACCTCTGAGTGATACTCCCAAAAACCTGTAGTGAACATTTCTTCGAAGGTCTGCTTATAGCACGCCAGTAAGTATTTGATTCGACAGGGCCAGGCATAACACACCCGGATCGATGGCGTCGTACTCATGTCATATGATAAATCTTGATTGCCATGCTCAAAACCCGGGGTGTTCACATGTGGTGCCTTGACGCGACGGAAGACTTTGAATACCTTCTGCATCATGTCAAATATTTTGATAGTCATATGCGCTGCTACATCATCCATTCGTCGTAAACGAGGGATCCAGTGAGGAATCATTGCCATCATATAGCCTACTATGGGTGGTCCTGTGGATGGCCTGAAATATGGGTAATTGAGCCAATCCTGGCATTGCTTGTTGTTATGTACTTAAATAGCAAATGCCTTCCAGGAGCGGCGACGTGGTATGGGACCCCAACATGGGTTCTACTTCAAGTGGAGTGATGCCTTGGCCCATGTGCTCATCATCTCGGGATATTCCTGTAATAAATCATGGCGCCAAGTTGGTTGATATATTTCTCCTCTCTGCACATCTATCGATAAGTCGTCAGGTTCAAATTGAGTTGCGTGAGAGGGTTTCTTGCCTGTTTCCTTTTTGATGGCCAACTGATATTCTGCCATTAACATAAAATATAGCTTATATTGTAGCTCGTGCCCACATATGTACCTGCGAGGGGCCAAGTGAGCAAAGTAAGGTGATTGTAATATTCGTTCTTCTATCATGGCCATTGCATGTAACTGTGCTTCCATACGTGTAGAGTGGGTTCGGCCAAGTTCTTCGACAGTCTTCATCCATGTAGGAGTAGGAAGTTCAAAAGTCGTCTGGCCTTCGGCCGTAACACTTCCGCCTAAGATGGGTTGTGATTCGTATGCTTCTTCAAAAGTGTCCTCCACCGAGATAGTCACTGTTTCTTCATCTGCTGGTAGTTCCGGTGGGGAGTCTCGCCTGGGGGGTGCTTCATAAGCTGCTATCTATGTTTGGAGAGTTGATACCTGGGCCCGTTTAAAGTGTTGAGTTCCTCTATGATCTCAGGAGATATGGCCACAGGAGTTGGTGGTACTTGCTGTACAGGTGCTCATAATTGGAGCAGTTTGTGGTCTTCTTTAAGCTTCTAGAATTCCTCATTCATGTTGTTGTATTCATCCAGTAATCTGACATGATCATCTAATAACATCTTGATAGATTCTGAGGGGACAGCTTTGAAACGATTGGGACTCAACGGTTGGTCCGGTTGATCTAAAGAAGCTTCCAAGTTTTCTCTGTTCTGTCCCTGTAGACGTTGGTTCTCTTCTTTAGCTACTGCCAAGTGGCGTCTAAGCAATCCCATGTTTCTCGTAAGCGTCGCATTGGGAATAGTCTGAGCCCGCAACAAGTTTTCAATATCAGTGATGGCCTCTTTCGTCTTTTGTTCACTTTCGAGTTCAAGTTTGTGGTAGGCCTGGCATAGCTCTTGGTAGCAGGTGTTAAGCGATGCATTCTCTATTGATAATGAATTTAGCTACGACTGTAAATCGTTCGTTGTCTGTTGCAGCATCTGGTAACTAGTTCCAAGATATGCAAACTCATCTCGCACTTGGGTCATGCATGTGAACATCTGACGAAATGCAGTGTCGATGGTGGGTGATAAAATTAATGGTGTAGTGAATGTAGATGCTGTGTGTGTGGGTGTCGATGCAAGGGGAAAGCGAAATGGGGATGGGAACGTGGATGCAGTGGTGATTGTGGAAAAACTTGATGAGCCTAAATATGGTGGTGCAATGGGAGATGTGAGTGGTGGTGCAGTGGGAGGTGATATGTCCATGTCACTAGATGTGGTGTCGAGTGCCGTGACTGTGAATTGTGGATTGATACTGGGTGTGTGCGTGGGTGTAAATACAGGATTTACACAAGTGGCAGAATAATTTACAGAGGGGGCCTCTTGTACTACTTGGTGGCAGAATAATTTACAGAGGAAATGCGGTGGGTTGGGGAGGTGAGACTGGGGAGAAAGTTAATGGAGGTGGAAATGGAAATAGGGGTCTTGGAGGTGTGGGGAAGGAAGGGAAGGATGGATGGAGAAATGGACTGGATGGGAGGGTGGATGTTTGAGGAGGTAAGCTAGGTTGCGTAGGTGCGGAAAGAGTGGGAGGAATGGAGGCGACAAAGGCTTCTGCTATTGCACTGTCGAAGGGTGTGTATGGTCTAGGAGAGGTAGGTTGTATAGGAGAGACCGGAGGGATGGGCGGTGAAGGAGGAGCTGTTGGGGTGGTGGGTACTTCGACAAATGTGGAGGTAGGTACAGTAGAGGTGCGAGGCGGGGAGTCAATAATGATCGTTTCTTCTGCCACAGAGCCTTCAAGAATAAGACGTGCTTCCCTGGCCTACTCTGAAGATTGGCCATCTATTGGTACACGAATGTATTGACCTGGTTTGGATAGTAATCGAACTCGACATGGATCAAACTGCGGGAGTGGTTTTCTTTGCAAATACCTTAATGCTTCATTTGTGCCTACTGACTTAACTAGTTCTTGGAAGCCTTTGATGTACGCATCTTTGAAGCCTCCTGTGACGAGTTCCTGTTCTATAAGCCCTTGGCTTTCTTCCTTAGATAACTTTTTACGCGCCCAAACGTTTTCCGTGGTGCGATATAACTTCTTGATTGCCAATGTGTAGGCAGCTCCTTCAAATGTTTCATCTTCATATGTGCTAGTGTCACCCTAGGTATCGGTGTGTTGTTCTTGTTCATTTGTCTGTGCATGCTCTTGAGATTCCTGGCTTCCTTGACTAGCTTCATCATCATCGTCGTCATCATCTATTTTTGTCCTTTCTTCTTCTGAGCTGAATACTACTTGTCCTTGTTGTTGATCAAGTGGAGTGGCAGGGTAACTTGAGTGTTCATATTCTTGAGAGAAAAATTGCCCTTTTGAAAATTGAAATTCGTTTGAAAAAGCATATGGCATTTCAAAATCAAACATAGTATCCGTTGGTTCTGCTTCTAGGTTGGGTATCGGAAAAGAAAACGCTTGCACACCAATAGTGGTGGGAATTTCTACTATAGTGGTGGTAGGTTCCTGAACTGATGTTGCCTGAGATGTAACTGCACTGGTAGTGCCTTCTTTAATCACTGGTCTTGAGAGGCATATGCGAATGGGTTGTACAGTTGCTGGGGCTTCCGTAGGAGACTGTTCTGGAGAGGGTTGCAGTGATGGTGATTCCAGAACTTGTAGGCATAGAATGGTTCCTCTCATTCGCTTCCTTCCTCGTCCCTTGCTAGCTTTTCTGCCTTTCTTGGCCTTCCCTTTAAATGCCTTCAATTCCTCACTTATCATTGCACGCTCTATCGGCAGGTCGTATGCTAAACACATATATATGATTCTTGTGAGAGCGCAGCATCCATGGATAACCTTTTTTCTTTCCCATCTATGCTGTGCGAGGTACAGCTGATCAATGACCCAGCTTGCCAAATCCACTATTTGTGGTCCAATGCATGCAAAATAAAATCCAAACCAAATGCGTTTGTGGGGCATGGTGAATCGGTCCTAAGCGGGGAATTCGAAGTGTTGCATACATATCCATAATGGTTTTGATAGCTCAGGTGTGATCGGCGAAATGTCTTCCCACTTGATGATGTCTCCACGTTTCATTGGCTCTGGAATCAGCCTGTCTCGCTATGTCGAAGTATGTGTTCCATGTATCTTGATTGAAGCTCTAATCAAATCTTTCGAAACGTAAAATTTCTTAAATGGCAGATCATTTACCAAGGATGGCAAAATGAATGTGCCCAGCAAATTCTTGTTCTCCGAAGCCGTCAAAGTTGTTACTAGGTAGTAGCATCTATAGAAATCTGGTTTAGGCAATGGATTGCTGAAGTATTCAGTGAAGCCAGCTCTCGCCCAAACATGCTTTAAGTCTTCCGTATTCTATAGTGCTTCAAACTCTCTTGAGAAAAACTGTTACTTGTCCCATGTACGGTTATCAAAAGTCAAATTGGCATCAAAGATAAAATCTGCGTCTGCCAAAGGTCCTGCTAGCCCTTGAAACCAATGTGAGTTACGATGAATTTTTTCTATGTATCCCCTAGGAGGATCGTCAATGGGCATCGCTCCTGGGAATCCCTGAAATTCTGGGGGTTGTTCAGTGGGATGTGGCTCCGCCAGTAAATCGCCAATATTTGCCATGGGTACACTGGGGCCAGCTTCAGGTGGTCCTTCTACCTGCATGATGAATGATGTGAGTGTGTAGGAGATCTGCTACAAAAGATTAGCACATTAGTATGGAAATTCATCATGATCCCATTAAAGTGAGACTGCAATCCCTTTCCATAACCGATGTGTAACCCGTGTAGCTGAGTGTTGTGATGTGGCTTATGGAATGATGTTTGCAAAACTAGTGCAGGTCTCTAGACACCTACATGCTTCAGATAATGCATGCATTTCTTGATGAGATGTTATTACAAGTGATGTCGGGTTATAGTGTGTGGATTTGTACAAGGTTCAGTTGTGAATGAGTTATTACAAGGGTAGTGTTTAGCTGGGATGGGAGTAATGTTAGATAAGGGGTTCGGAGAATTTGTCTGGATATGTTTAAGTATCCACTTCCGAAGAGTTTCTGAGCGGGTGGAATGTTTCTGCTGAGGGACAAAAGGTGATATCAGATGTGGTGGTATTGAGGGGTGAAAAGATTTTTGAGTGGTATATATTACATGGCTTGAGGGTTGAGCTATAATACATTGTTTGGGTGCCCAAATCTGTGTGGGTGTGGGTCGATTCGTAAGGTACTTCTTGGCAATCCAAATCTATCGACTGTTGATACTTGTAGAAGAAGGTCGAGGAGACGTCGGATGCTGCCTCTAATTTTGCTGAAACTTCTTCTTATCCTTGTTCGCACTGCTGCAAACTATCGATGGTTTTTGTCCTTTTGGCACCCATGTTTGTCTCGTGCCTCTTGCTTTGTGATACTGATATTGCTTTCCTCCTTGTGTCGTCTGATATTGTCGTCCGTCTGGGTTCCTCCGATGTGGTTCACTCCTTTGTGGTTGAGGTTGAGAGGTCGGATGGACACTTTGCTTTGGAAAAGAAGGGAGGTCCAACACTTGCGAAACATGCCCATTAGGAAGTGCTTCATTTTGCACCATTAATCTAGGCCAGTCCGTAGTAAGTGTGGAAGGATGGGCACTGCAAGGTGTTTTTCCCATGTGGTTGCTGATGCAGTCCACCTGACCACTGATGTAACCCACCTGACTACCAATGGTCCCTGTTTGTCCATTGTTGGAGGACCAGGGGAAAATCTGTTGATCTTCTTTTATCCGGCAACTATCCATCGCCAAGCTCTCATGGGTTGACTTTGGAGAGAGCGTGCTTAGCCGAGGCATTTGGCCAAATATCTTTTGGTCCTCTGTCGCATGTGTTTCATATGGTCTAGGGTTAGATACCTCAAGCAGAGAGTTGTTAGGGAAGTCAAGTGGTATCACTCACCGCTGGTCTAAGGTTCCAATCTGTAGGGAGCCTTGCCTAAGCTCATTAGGGGAAAAAATGGACCTTGCATGGGCCTTGTAAGGATCCCTAATTTTTAGGGATTAAAGAGCCTAATCTTTGAGCTTAAGGAAAATATGAAACCACCAATGGTTTTCTGAAATAAAATAATATTTGATGAATCCACTTTATTTGAAGTCTCAAACATGAGCATTTAGAACCATTGGATGATTTAAATCAATGGCTAGTGTTAAAATGCATGGATTCTTAGAGAGAGAAGGTCATTAATTTTTGTGGGAGTGGGCCTCAAGTCTTGGAGAAGCTTTGCAAGTTTTTCGGCCATCTGATCTTGAAGAATCCGACGTTGGAGCGCAAATGGGGCTGAGCCACATTCGGCGATGCATGTCCGTCGTTAGATGGGAGGCTTGATCTGATGGTTGTGGAGAAAAGGTGCCATAGGATTCTTAAGGAGCAATCTAAGCCATGGGATCATGGCTAGATCCAATGGCCTATAATGGAAGCGCCCAAATTCCTTCAAATTTGAACTCCTCTGTCCGATGGAAGCCTGGATCCAACGATGCACGGCGATTCATGCATTTTGTAATCATTGCTCTCATCCTAGCCGCTTGTTATCAATGAAATCTAAGGGTCCAAGATTAAAGATGCCTTGAATTTTCTCCTTTCACCTTAGCCATTGGATCTCTCATGCAATCAAGGGCTCCAAATTATTTTCGAGATTTCCAAAACCATTCTCAAGAGCAAACCCACCAACTCTAGGTGGTTTTTACATGTTTGACCATAGAAAAACAAGGGAAGCCTATGCCTACCCTATGTGATTAAGGGACTAGACTGTGGCCAACACCCTCTTCTCATTGGTCCATCCCTATTCACTCCTTAAGCTAAAAAGCCCATGCAGGGTTCATTTTTTCCCCTAATGTTTAGGTCCACTCAGTGATCGTATAGCCAATCTTGGCCAAGGATTAGGGGTTCTATTAGGTCATCATCATGGCACACTAGTAGCTTCGTTGTCATGGTCACATCGTGTATGAGGATAGGAAGGTCCACCTCACCCATGTAAGGGGTTTTCATGCCTCCTAGCCCTATGAGGTATGCCTCAATTGGCTGCATCTCTATTCCTGAATCCTCATAGTGGGACCATCTTATCGCACTAGTCATAGCACGTGAATCAATTAAAGCCCTGAGCTCTTGGCAAGGGTTGTCCTGCTCTAGCTTGACTGTAATGAATGGTCTCCTATCCACTATGCTAGGATGAGTGGTTGACTTTACTTGACACATGGCCATGGGGTATCTGGGTGTTGTTTCCAGATGGTTATAATGTTCTCTCCCTAGTCCTTGTCTTCTTAACTTCATGCGCTTAATACATTCTATAGCTTCTGCCTGAGCTTCAGCACGTATTCTAGTTTCTTCCTCCTTACGCTTCTTTGCCAATGTGAGTTGCCTAAGCATATCCTCAGTAAGAGGTTCCTGATAAAGCTTGACTCTACAGCCACTAATGTAATTAGGCATTAGTCTCCTTCTAAGGTGGCTAATTATACTGCTCCACTTGTTGAGAGTCTGTTAATGATCATAGGTCCATAACCTCGCTTTTCTAATTTCTATGTGTGTTGATTCAGAGTATATACTAGGACTAAATCTCCTTATTTTAAGCCTTTATCTTTCACATGTGCATCGAAATATGCATTTTGTCGCTTCTTTGATGCGTATATACCTGTTGCTACTTTTAGCATGGTTTCTCCTAATCGTTCCAAGTCCATTATTCTTGATGATAATTCATGGCCGGTCCACTGATGTTCTTGTGCAACCTTAAGGGTCGGTATCAGGAAGTCCAAAGGAAGCACAACATTGTGACCAAAAACCATATGAAAGGGAGTTGCATTGAGTACGGTCTTGTAGGCCACTCGATATGCCCAAACAGCGTGATGTAACTGTTTGTCCCAATCTGAACTTTTATTGTTCACGAGTTTCGTCAGTACGTTACAAAGGATCTTGTTAGTGCTTTCTGCTTGCCCATTGGCGTGAGGATGATATGGTGCGGATTTCTTGTGAATCACCATAAAATCCTGTAACAAATATTCAATGACTTGGTTTAGAAAGTGAGTTCCTCGAGCGCTTACTAACTCTATAGGAAGTCCATATCTTGTAAAGACATTTTCAAACAAGAATTTTGCAGTCGTGTGAATCATTCTTTTTTGTGGCTTTGGCCTCTACCCATTTGGTAAGATAATCTGTCGCAACAATAATGTATTTAGCATGTGTCCCTTTTGCAGGGGGGTTAATGGGTCCTACAAAGTCTATACCCCACTTTGAAAATGCACGTCTGGGAAGAAGAAGAGTGGTTTGCTGGCCTTTGAGCTTGTGCTCCCATGATTGAGTCCTTTTGCTTCGTAGGGTTTTTGACACACACAACATTTTCTTTATGAAGATTAGTGTGAGAAGAACTAAGATAATGTCTGACCTCTGGATTTGTGAGCATGCAATTGTCTTATTCTAATGTAATGCATTGATCATGTGCCCAAACTTGACGAATTTGTCTTTTGAGGTTCAAGTTGACGGCATGGTCATAGATCCAGTCTTGACCCAATACAAGTGGTTCTGTAAGGTCCTCATCTTCACACACTAGCATTTTGACTCTCATTAGAACATCTTGAAGATAGATGGGAAGCTCTACCTCACCCAAACAAGGGGTTTCCACACCGCCGAGTCCTATGAGATAGGCTTCAATGGAATTGATGTTCAATTGTAGATCTTGGTAGTAGGAAAGTCTAACTGCACTCGTTGCTGCACCGGAGTCTATCAATGCTCTCACAATCCTTACATTCTTCCCTTGTCCCACCGCTATGGTAACAAAAGGACGACGATCAATTATTGGAGAAGCAATTGCACCTGATGTTTGACACATGGCCATATGGTATCTTGGGGCCTCTAGATTGACATCTAAGCCTAGGCGTCTTAACTTATTTCTCCGAATGCGTTCTCTAGCCTCAGCCTGTGCTTCTTCTCTAACCCTTAACTCCTCTTCTTTTCGTTTCTTAGCAGTGTTGAGTCTCTTTAGCACATCCTCTGTAAGAGGTTCTTGATATAGCTTGACTCGACAACCACTGATATAGTTTGGATGGATATCACCTTCTAGTGTGGCCAATTGAACAGCACCGCTAGTGCAAATTCTATTAATGATCATGGGCGCGTATCCTCTTTTTTCCAATTTATGGGCATGTTGCTTTAGGGTATAAACCAACACTAGGTCTCCCTCTTTCATGCCTTTATCTTTGATATGGGCATCGAAGTATGCCTTTTGCCTTTTCTTTGCAGCATAGATTCCTGCCGCTGCACGTAGCCTTGTCTCACCTAAGCGTTCTAGATCAAAGATCTGAGACGACAACTCATGGCCATTCCACTCATGCTCTTGTGCTACCCTTAAAGTTGGGATTAGGAAGTCCAAAGTTAGCACAACATTTTGTCCGAAGACCATCTGAAATGGGGTGGCATTGATTACCGTTTTGTAGGCAACTCGGTAAGCCCAAACAGCATGATGAAGTTGTTTGTCCCAATCAAAGCATTTATTATTTACGAGTTTGGTCAGTACATTACATAGGATCTTGTTTGTGCTCTCAGCTTGTCTGTTAGCTTGTGGATGATAGGGGGCAGACTTCTTATGTATCACCAAGAACTCTTCGAGGAGATTTTCAATGACTTCATTCAAGAAGTGTGTTCCTCTATCACTTACTAACTCTATTGGAAGTCCATATCTCATGAACACATTCTCAAATAAGAAGTTAGCTGTTGTTTGAGCATCATTCTTTGTCGTAGCTTTTACTTCTACCCACTTTGTGAGATAATTTGTAAACCTACTCTGCATGGGAGTTTCTAGCTGGGGGGTTAATAGGTCCTACAAAGTCGATACCCCACTTTGAGAATGCACGGCCTCCCATCATTGGCCTCAAAGGCATTTCATCTTTTCTAATCGGATATTGTGCATGTTGGCATGTGTCACATTTCTTCACATAGGTATGTGCATCCATATGAAGAGTGGGCCACCAAAGTCCTGAGAATAAAATAATCTTAGTTACTCGGTCAGGACCAAAATGTCCGCCTGCAACACTGCTATGGGCAGTTTCTAAGACTTTCAAATAATCTGATTCGTGAACACACACACAGTCTTAAGTAACCATCTTTGCCTCTCCGATATACATTTTCGCCTACTAAGGCATAGTGTTTAGCCTTTTGCTCCATGCTTTGTCTTCTTGCTAGACCAGCCTCGCTAGGTAATCTTCCTGATCTCATAAATTCTACCAATGGAGCACTCCAATCCGGAATTAATGATATGTGATAAAGAGTCGCATGCTCCACCGGGGGTCTCTTTTGGCACACTGGACAATTCTTGATCCACTCGTGAATTTCTTTGTCTATACTAGGCCAATACACTCCTAAACATTTTAGCTTTTGCAATGTTCGTTGTTTAGAATAGTGATTCCCTAGAAATCCTTCATGGGCTTGTTGCAACCAACTACTATGTTCATCTTCCTCGACACAACAAGCTAGAACACCTTTTGTATCTTGTTTATACATGCTTCCTACCAATATGTGATAGCTTTGTGACCGCACAATTTCATGTATTTGCCCATTTAGGAACAACTTCTAGATTGAACAGATAAGCGTCGGGCAATTCATCAGACACTCCTTGCGGTGGCTCTCCTAAAGTGATGCGAGAAAGGTGATCCGCTCTGAGGTGGGTCTTACCTTGCCTAACAACCACTTCAAAGTCATATTCCATTAGTAAGAGGAACCATCTTACTAAACGTCATGTATTGCAAGGTTTATTGACCAAGCATAATAAAGCTTGATGATCAGTGAAAAATTTGAACTTGTTGGCCAATAGATAGTGTCTAAACTTCTTTACAACATATACCATGCCTAAACCTTCTCTTTTGGTTGTGGTGTAGTTCCGTTCAGCAGCGTTCAATTGCCTACTAGCATAGGCTATAGGCAAATCTAAATTTCCTTCTCCTATGGGTTGTGACAACACACATCCTATTGCATAATTGGATGCATCCACATGTACATGGAATGGCTTATTCCAATTAGGAGTGGTCAGTATTGGTGGTGTGCACAAGCGTCTCTTCAGCTCATTGAAGGACTTCTCGCATTTGTCGTTCCACTCAAACTTTGTCAACAAGGCATAAAGAGGCTTAGCTATAATTGCATACATGTGAATAAATCTACGGTTATATCCACAATGGCCCATAAAGGCTTGTACCTCTTTAACATTCCTTGGCCTCGGTAGCTCTGCGATGGCTTTTACTTTGTCCTCTTCTGTTGATATTCTGTTCTTAGAAACAATATGACCTAAGATTTTACCTTGACGTACCATGAACACACACTTTTCTGGGTTCAGACACACTCGGTATTGTCTACACTTGTTGAAGATTTGTCTGAGCTCAGGAATGTGACATCTCCTTTCTTGGGAATGAGCACATAAATCGTCCACATATACTTCTAAGCTTTTTCGCAAGAACTCTTTGAAGACATGACACATGAGCCTTTGGAAGGTTGCAGGTGCATTAGTCAGCCCAAATGGCATCACACGAAATGCAAAGACTCCCCACTCTTTGGCAAAGGCCGTTTTGTGTTGATCTTCTATGGCAATGGCTACTTGGTTGTAACCTGAAAATCCATCAAGGAAGCTATAAACTTCCTTGCCTGCAACATGCTCCAATAAATGATCAGTGATTGGAAGTGGAAAGCTATCTCTAATCGTAGCGGCATTAACTTTTTTAAGGTTAATACACACACGTAACTTCCTGTTCTTCTTGGGCACCACTACAACGGGGGACACCCATTCAATATGCTCAATTTCATAGATGAATCCGTCTCAATCAATCTGTCGATTTCTTCTTTTATTTTGGCTGCATAGGTGTCATTATATGTGTAGGGCTTCTGTTTGGTGGGCTTGGCATCTGCTATCATGGGGATCGTATGAGAACAAACCTTTGGATCTACTCCCTTCAAGTCTCTATAGTGCCACGCAAACACATCCCTATATTCCCTTAACAAAGCTACCAACTCTGCTTCCTCTTCTTTACTTAGGTCATCTCCTATGTACATACATCTCTCTTCGTTCTCTTCAATGGTGACTACGATTTTTTTGGTCTTTTCTTTGTTATCATATGCTTCTCCTATTGTGGCCTCTCTCTTAGGCATTCGTACCAAAATTTTCTGGTCCTCCACTTCGTATTTCTTGAAATTCTCTGGTACTTCAAACAATGATTCCTTCTCTTCTTGTTTCACTCCTTGTCTTTTCTTTTTCTTTTGAACTCCTTCACTTCCATCCTTTGAATTGAAAGTTTTAATGCTTGTGAGAGGTTCTTCTTCCTTTTGGGTAGATACTCCTATGTCTTTTAGATAGTGCTCCTCTGAAATAAAGCAACTATCCATCACAATGGACTCTAGATCGTCATCGTTCTCTTCTTTTTCTATGAAGTCACTAGGGTCACATTCTTCTAGCAAGGGCTGACACATGAACACTGAAATATCATAACCCTCTTCATCACAATGAGGTGTCCATTGTTCTTCATTGACAGCAATGCCCATGGTGGCTAAGATTTCTACCCAACCATGAGGCTCAAATTCCTCATCTGGAAAGATCATCGGTGTATAGGCTGGGTCTCTAATTGTTCTATCTCCTTGAGAAGTTCCTTATTCTCTCACTTTTAGGCATTTCTCCTCTTCCTTTGTGACCTTGCACATCCACAAATGAGTATCTGCATGCATCCAGGATGTCTCAGATGAACTTTTAGAATGCACAGAGATCGAATCTTCTTGCTCCTTGTGGATAGGATTCCACTGTAGGGGTGGTACATCTCTGAAGGTGTAATCCTTCAAATTGACCTTGGTTGTGACCCCTAAGCATTGCAAGTATAAGGAGTTGGTTCCCCAATCCTATACAACTTGCAGTTGTCGTAGGAAGGGCCTTCCTAGGATCATTTTGTAGGTACTAGTTTTACCAAAGTCACATATAGCAAAGGTGTGCTCAAACTCTACACAAGTGGTTAGATTTATCCCTTCTAGCAATCCTAGAGTTCTGTCCACATGGCCGCTAGCCATCTGAAACTTCATCCTAGTTGTTCTTAATGTGGGTTTACCCCATTGCTTCCATAGGGAAGTGGTCACAATAGCAACACCAGCACCAGAATCTATGATCGCTTTGGTTGTGTAACCTTGGTAGGTGATTGGAAGATAAGTATTACCTTCCTCACCTTCGCTCATGTCCCCTATTTTGTCTAGAGGTATCTCTGGAACTTTTTGGTTAGAGTCTGCTTTTGGCATATTGGAAGCAAGTTCTGGAACCTAATCCTTCACATGATTCCATAGCTCAGGTTTTGCGTTGAGCAGCTCTTCCACAGTGAGTTGACAGTGAACCTTAGTGTTCTTCATGACATCAATGTTTCTTGGAACCACCAAGTCTTTGTTTCTAATCAATATTGTGGGACTTTTGATCTGGAGAGATTCAGATTCCCATGGGCCTGTGAACTGTGGCAACTCTTGTAAAGAATTGGATTCAAATCCTGAACTTTCTTTTTCTTGTTGCTCTACTTGGTCTCCATAAATAGATGGAATGTCTTGTGGGAATTGATCATGACGGTCATCAATTTCAAGAATAGGAGGGGAGACATCCTTCTCCTTAGCCCATTTCTCTTCTTGTATTTCCCCCAAGAACTTTTGAGTGTGTTGTTGAATTGAAAGAGGTTCTCCCTCATCTATGGAGTCAAGAACATAGACTTTCTGTGGTGATGAGCTTTCTCTTTCAACAGTTGGTTGAGCCTGTGGAGGTAAAGAAACTTGAGGTTTATTTACCAACTGCTCTAATCTATCTAGTAAGCCCTGGAAGTGCAAATACGGTGTAATAGCATTCGTCTGATTGAATGATTGATTGGCCTCGAACATAGCTTGAGCTAGTTCCACCATTTTTATGCACATTTTTGTCCGTTCAATCTCTAAATCTCCTCTAGGGTAGCTCTTGTCTAGGTTTGCAGGTGTTGGCCCTTCTTGAAGTCGAGCCTGGTATGCCTTGAATATCATGTCCAAGCCTTCTGGGGTTGGATCTGCAAGAACAGATCCTGGTTGTGGTTTATTTACAATGGTCGGTGAATGGGGATGAGATGGTGTGGATGGAGTTTTGACATGCGAGGGGTTTTGAGAGGCAATATCTTCTATTTTTGTTTTTGCATCTTTTAGGCTTTCTTCTAGTTCGGATAACTTTTTGGTCCACTTACGATTGGCCTTCTCTCTAGTATCCTTCCATGTTCTTGTTCTTCTCTCAGTAGGCTCTCCTGACTCACTTGGCTCTGATTGCTCAGTTGGTTTAGCTTGTTGTAAGCTTGTGCCCTAGTAACTACATGTATAGGAGCCACATTATCGCCACTGGAATTGGAATCCCCTACTAGGCCTACCACATTAACGGGTGTAACCTTTGGTGCACTAGAGGGGTGTCCGGGACAATCTCTCAGGAGCTGTTCTTTGCCACACTCAAGACAAACGACTTGTATTGTGACATTTTGTCCTTGTGTCGGAGCTAGTGGGTGGGATGGTTGTTGTCCTGGTATAGGTTGAGGTTGGCTATATCCTCCATGTTCATATGTTCTAGTTGATCCTCGTGGTCCTGGACATGGGTTATACCTAGGAACTTCTCTGCCTTGTTCGCTAGGAGGGTACCCGTATGGTCTACATTGGGGTGGTATGAATAGTCGTGGTTGTCTATCCATTCGATAGTTTCCGGTGTTGTAGTTGATGTACTTCTGCTCACTATAAGAGTATATGCTAGGCACCTGAGTTGGGTGTCTATCGTAAGGATAAGGTTGTGATAACCCTAGTCCTTCTTTGGTGCAAGCATGAGATGGATGATCTCCTCCGCACAGTGTGCAACTTCCAAACATTGGCACTCTCAAGGAGGAGTTTTGGTAGTTCCTTTGTCCTTGTACTCCTAATTTCTTGGCCACTAAAGCTGCCACTTCCTCCACATAACTGGAACTAGAAGTCTCATTGCTCCTTGTGTCCTCCATTTTGGTAAGATCTTGTGTGATTTTGAGATCCTCAGCTAAGTTGTCTTCCAAATCTATACATTCTTGAAGACACTCACTCAGAGTTTGCAACCGTTTTACGTATACTAACATTCTCAATGTTCCACTGGTTAGAACTTCTAAAAAATAGGGATATCATTTTCTGCTGAGAAGGTCTCTCTATCATAGGGCATCGGTTTACATATAGATTAAATCTTTGTGCTGCATTTTTTACTCTCTCATTAGGAGCTTGTTTGAAACCATATAGTAAGGATGACGAACTATGCTTGATCCCTCGCTTAGTGAATTCCCAAACAAATTCTTGGAAGAATTGTTCGATATTGCCAAAGGAATTTGGATCCAAGGATTGAAACCAAGCTAAGGCTATTCCCATGAGGGTTAGCCCAAAGGATTCATATTGCATAAAAAAGTCATCCACTTGCTCCGCTCGCAAAACCTGCTTGAATTTTGTAATGTGGTCATACGACTCTCCTATGCCATCGTAACGATTTCGCATACATTTGGCCAGTTGGATTGGCCTCAGTCTTCTGTCCGGCTCTGGGGATCGAATTACGATGGGAATACCTTGGGGTGGTTCTGTCCTAAAGGTAGGTCTATTCATATTTCCCGTTCCCTAGCTAGTGTGGCCATGGGGGTTGGTTCCTGGCATGGTGAATTGTTCATGTGGTCTATCGGGCATACTACCTTGGCTCATTTGTGCTAACATCACATTTTCTGTTCTTTGCTGGGTCTCAAATGGGTTTTGTGAGGTGGTTGCATGATCTCGAGCTAACTCTCCTCTTTCATTAATATGATCAGGGTTTTCAGTTACCACATAGATCTGGCCCATCTTGTCCATGTAGACTTCGTCTTCATACTTGACAGCTGGTCTTGGAACTATTTCTAATTCAGTAGTGTTTCTCATCCTTGCCATTGAACTGTATAGACCGTCGAGATAGATGGGTATTTGTTGCAGAGCTAAAGAGCGCACAAAGCGGAGAAAAAAGACGGGCCCCAAAATTTTTCCGATTTGGACATCAAACTTTTGTATTATATTCATTCTTGTAATATATTTCCATTGTAAATGTACTAGAGGAGTCCTCTAGATGCATCCCCACAGAAGAGTAGAGATCTACCCATGTAAAATAGTAGGAAATTAGTCTTTTAATGAATAAAGTGCCGGTCTCTTGTGTGAAAGGACCAAACTTAGGGCTCATGTATATAAGTCACTTTGTGACTCTTTGTAAAAGATCTCTTGCCATTGTGAAGAAGGAGCTCTTCAGAATTTTCGAGTTTGCCTCTTTCTTGCTGATTTTGATCTTCATTTCGCTCTTGTATGTGTGTGTGATGCTTGTAATGCATGTGTAGGACTGTTGTCTACCCCTTCCCCTTGGTTTTGAGCTACTGTAGTGCGTGCGTAAGCTAGGAGAAGTTGTGGCGCGGGTATTTGTGATTCCCGTCATCCACTGTTTTTGCCATAACTTGAAGCAGAGTGGTCAGAATTGAGTGAAACTACAACCGTTGGATGCGTCTCGTTGAGAGCTTCGAAATGAGTACCCTATTGCCTATATTCAGAGTTTTGGGCTGGGAGAAAACCTCAAAATACTAAAAACTGCTGTAAGAGGCTTGCGGCAAACACTTTCAGTATTTCCGTGAGTGTGAGAGATAGTAGTCTTTTCTCATGCATGCTATCTAAACCACTTCATTTTCCATCACGTGTGCACACGTCTTCATACACTTGGTAAGTCGCTCCTTAGGATTGACATTTAAATGTGTGTTAAAGTACTCACTATATGCACTTGGGTGGCAATTGAGGTATAGTCTCATTGGCACAAGTCCTTGAGTCGTCTTGGCTCAAGTACACACGTTTTTGGCGCCGTTGCCGGGGAACACTCAACCAAGGTGCCTTCGTGATGGTTATAGATCGAGTGTGATCGAATCGTACTTGTAGAGGTGAAATTGTCCTTTGGCAAGTAGTCAGTCACTTCAGCACTTGTTACTTCACATCCCCGAGGTGTGTGTGATAAGTTTTAGGTTTAGGAGTAGTAGGAGGAGAGTAGGAAGAGTGAGGGAGTAGATTAGAGTAGCTTTCATTTTTTGTCTTATTGTTTCATCTTCAGTAGACAGGAAAAAAACCAAGTATAAAAGCCAAAAAATTCATTTTTCAAGTCACTTGTTTCTGAGCAAGTATCGTGGGAGAGCTATCGAGTATCGCGAGCTGCCGAGTATCGTGTCTGAGCTTGTGGAGCGGCTTTAAGCAAGAAAAGGTGCTAGAAGAGTGAGAAAGAGCATCAAAGGTGAGCCACTCAGTAGCTAGATCTTTTTGATCACTCTAATAATTCAATATCAGTGTCAAACGATCTGCGTCAGGTATTGTCTGAGATCTACAGGGGGTAAAAAGAGTGCTTTGCTTGATACAGAGAGTGAGGAGAGGAGAGAGGAACTAGGAAAACAAGGGCATCAAAACAAACCTTAAAAACATTTTTCTAAATTTGTCTAAGGGTCAAGTATCGTTTTACTCCCGCGGTCGAGTATCGCGATACTTAGCAAGTATCGTGACCTCCTGTGGTCGAGTATCGCGATATTTCCCGTCGATCGTGTATCGTTTCATACCG
This sequence comes from Ceratopteris richardii, assembly GCA_020310875.1. Lineage (NCBI taxonomy): Eukaryota > Viridiplantae > Streptophyta > Polypodiopsida > Polypodiales > Pteridaceae > Ceratopteris > Ceratopteris richardii. The sequence goes on from CM035411.1 coordinate 110,009,646, forward strand.
ATCGCGATACTTGGTCAGAGATCGTTTTCCCAGCGATCGTTGATCGTGTATCGTAGATCGTGTATCGTTTCGTGCCGGTCGCGATACTTGAGAAGTATCGTTTGGTCAAAGATCGCGATACCTGATAAGTATCGTGTATCGTTTTACCAGCGATCGTTTGTGAGAGGTCGTGTATCGTTTGGGTCAAGTATCGTGTATCGTTTCTCAGAGATCGCGATACTTGCCAAAGATCGCGTATCGTTTCGTTCAAGTATCGGCGATCGTTGGTCGCGTATCATTTGGGTCAAGTATCGTGTATCGCTTCTCAGAGATCGCGATACTTACCAAATATCGTGTATCGCCGATCGTTCCAATTCAGAGATCGTGTATCGGTTGGCCAAGGTATCGTGTATCGTCTGATCTTCAGAGATCGCGATACTTGTTGTGTGTCGTGTATCGTTTCAATCCAAGTATCGTAGGTCGTTTTCAGCCAAGTATCGTTTGGCCCAGAGATTGCTTAGATCAAAGATCGCGATACCTAACAAATATCGTGTATCGTTTTCAGCCAAGTATCGTCTAAACCCAGAGATCGTGTATCGTGGATTTTTGGAGGTCAAGTATCGTGATCTGTAGAAAATTCTTCCTCAGTCATTTTTTCCAGCCAAAGACTTCTAGAAATTTTTGACCTATAGTAAAGAATACCAAAGGCCCAAGGGTAGCAAAGACTGATCAGAGTTTAGAAGTGGATGAACCTGAGATCCGGAAGAACCCTAGGAAGCCGAAGAAGTATAATTTCTTCCGTAGGTAGTGTAGCAGAGCCAAGTAACCATTCACATTACTCTGAGACCTCCAGTGAGTCAGAGGAAGAAATTCCCATGGCTTCAGAGGATATGCAGAACACAGTACCCATGATTGGCATGATGTCAATCATTGAGGGAGAGTACAGAACCTCCTTGGAGTATGTGAACACCAACCACAATGAGATCCCCATTTATCTGGATGGTCTAAACAGATCTGTGGCCAGGTTAAAGAAAGCATCAGAGGCTTACATAGTGCGTAGACCTGTAGTCAAGTACATAGGAGGACTGTACATGGACAAAAGAGATGTCCAATATGTTGTCACAGAACACCCAGAGAACATTAATGAAATTGGTGAAGAAAATACTGCTTCAAACTTAAATGGAGGAGGGAATGAAGAGCAAGTAACCACGCCTAGAGGAAGATCTACAGTCGCAAGGATATGGAGAGGAGATCTAATCCCCCAAGATGACACCTTAATGGATGTATATTTGATAAATGGGATGGAGCATCTCCTTAGAGCACATTCCTCAATTTGGGAAGCTGCTCCTAATCCCGCCACCATTTATGAGTTACAAGATCCTGATTTTTCTACCATTATCACTTATCTGGATAAAAATCAGAGAAGATATTGGCCCATAACAGAAGCGGAAAGAGCGGAATTGAAATATCAAAACATTCCAGTGTTCCCTCCTAGAGACCAAGCCACTACTTCAAGAAACCCACTGGGAACGTCCCATAATGATTCATACCAACAGTCGGGCCAAACACAACAAACACAACAGACACAACAAGCTCAAATCCCCTTCAGACCTCCTGTACAATTCACAATGCCTGCTAATAACCCTAACTACTGACCTCAGCCAACTATTGACCCCAGACATGGAGTTCATGCTCCAGTCAGACCGCCAGTAGTAAGAGGACCAGGCATACCTATAGGAAGACCTATTTTCCCAGTGATGCCTAGACAACCCGAAGCAGGAAGACGACTAAGGCCAATCCAAGTTGCCAAATGTATGAGAAATCACTATGATGGCTCTAGTGAACCTTATAATCATATAGCCGAATTTAAACAAGTAATCAGAGCCGAACAGGTAGAAGACTTTTTGATTCAATATGAATCCTTTGGCCTTACCTTGTCAGACACGGCGTTGGCATGGTTTCAGCCATTGGACCCTAATACCTTTCAGAACATGGAGCAAGTATATCAAGAAATGATTGAGGAATTTACTAAATCAGGAATTAAAAACAATTCTTCATCATTAATACATAGCTTCAAGCAAGTCCCTACCGAGTCAGTGAGATTGGCTGCCAGAAGATTCAAGCAATATGTAGACAGATGCCCAGTGGAAGAGAGACCGACACAGAATAAAATGGTGTCATTATTTTTGGAAGGACTATTGAACGGATCCTTGAGATCATTGGTGTATGTAAAAAGGGTTCAGACCTTGCAAGAATGCATGAAGGAATGCATAGATTTAGAAGATAACCTAGCAGAAGATCTGAAAATACCTCAAGGAAGCTTGAAAAGTGAAGATTCGACCAGTAACTCATCAATTCCTAAAAATAATGTAGAGGAAATAGCCAAATTATTAGCGAAAAAATTGAATGTTCAAGGACAGAGGAACTACCCCAATAACCCAATGAGAGTACCCATGCTTAGAAGGTGTATGCATTGCGGAGGTGATCATCCTTCTCATTTGTGTATTAGGGGAGTAGTTCCACCACCAGCTTATGGTTATAATAGACCCACTGTCCCAGGACCTCTACAATATTGCAGTGTGGAACAAAAATACACAAATCATAGCATAGAAAATTGTCCCTACAATAGGCAAGCAAGACCTGCACAGCAATACATGAGACCGTACGGATACCCTCAGAATCATCAGGGAGGTGAAGCTTTTAGGTATCCCTCTTATCAGCCACAGGCCCCAGCACCGCGACCATATGCTTATCAGGGATACACACAACCACAGCCAGTACTAGGACAACAACCGCCCCATCCTCAGAACGTTGTCCCAGTCAAGATTGCCCAACCTGAAGAAAACCTGGAGAGAGCTATAGTGCCAGCCACACTGTAGCTCAGTGATGAGTAGCACCTCCTTTAATGTCAATCCGGGAAGACGTGAGGATGGTATGAAGACCTCGAGCAAGTGGCGGCACAAGTGCGTGAGTGAGAAGCACACAAGCATGCACACACATACACACACACGCGCACACACGGCAAGACAAAGAGAGAGAATCAATGGAGTTCTTTAGATTACTTTCACAAGCTCTTACAAGTTCGTTTCAATTACAATCTAACCTCAAAAATGAGCTCTCTAGCTCCTTTTATAGTTTTTGACTAGCTTTTGGCCCTGTCCAGACCTAGTGTCCGGCCTAGTTAAAAATTAGGTTCCAGGGCTTATTTGGGGGCTCAAACGAGATCTAAAAATTATGAAAATTGGTACGCAACTACTTCTAAGGCTCCTCAAGCTCAAGGACTCCTTGGCTTGCACAAAATGGAGCTACAAAAATGTGAAATGAGATTTACAATGATTATTAGTGATAAAAATCACTGTTGTTGTAGGGATTTCTTCTAGTGATCTGCCATACATATCTTCAAGCTCCCTACTTGCTCTTCTTCCCTGCGTGTCCATCTCTCTGATTTGCATTAATGTCTTGAAAAAATATTGGCCTACTTGCCAGATCTTCTTTGACTGCCCTGTTTGCTTGTGCTGTCCCTTCGCTCGCTTGTGCTGTCCCTTCTTTGACTTTCACGTCTTGTAGATCCTGATGTACCAAGGCTACTGCCAACACCCCCCCCACTCTCGCGTCTGTCGCCCCTGACAGACCCTTGTCTAGCTGCTTTCTGGACGTAGTATTGTACCACATCGGCGGCGAGGTGGTGTTCTTCTAACCTGAGTCCCCTTGCTAGATCTGTCAGCAATGCATCCCAATTGACTGGCCTTGGGACATCGGGATGTGGCACCCGTAACTGCTCTGAGTGAATGGTTCGCTCCACAGCAAATAAATGGAGGAGATGTGAGGGTCTGGGTACAAATATTTCTGAGTGGTATTCCCAGAACCCTGTTATGAACATCTCTTCGAATGTTTGTTTAAAGCAGGCCGGGAGGTATTTTATTCTGGCGTGCCAAGCGTATATCACCTCTATGGAAGGAGTGGTGCTCATGTCATACACTAAATCTTGGTTTCCTGTAAGGAATCCGACGCCTGAGAAGTGTGGGTCCTTGATATTCTTGAATGTCCTGAATGTAATAAGCATTAACTCAAAAATTTTCATGCACATCTGGGCCATTACATCAGGGGTATTCTTTAATCGGAGGCTCCAGTGCCGTATAGTGGAGATCATGTAATTGACGGTGGGAGGCCCTTGAGGGGGTGCTAGATAGACGTAGTTTAACCATTTGGCGCATCCCTTGATATTCTTGACTGCAAGGGTAAACTCTGGCCATGTACGTCTGCGGAGTACAGGAACATAACAAGGGTTATATTTAATAAAAAGAGGCATATTCGTCCAGGTGCGAACCATCTCCGGATAGGTTTCGAGGAGTCGGATCCTCCAAGTGGGTTGATGAATGGATCCTTTTTTCGCACTCTCTGGGATGTCATCTGGCCCAAATTGTGTGGCAAACGTTGGAGGTTTGCCACATTTATGTTGGATTTCTGCATTGTAGTCCGCCAGGAGTATACAATAGGGCACGTATTGATCATCATTGGTTCCGATCCATCTATGGTGGGACATGCTGCGGAAGTATTCTGATTTAATAATAGTGTCCTCTATCTTGGCCATAGATTGGATCTGAACTGCCACTCGATCTTCATGAGTTGATGCCGTTTTCTCTAGTGTTTGGAGCCACTCAGGTACTTCGATTTCTAACGTATCCATTCCTTCTGCAGTTTGCTCACCACCTGGCATTGGCATAGGAACGTAAGGTTCCTCATACGTCTCATCTACCTCGATAGGTACCAAATCCTCGGGTTCTGGTTCGACAACTGGAGAGGGTTGCCTTTCATGTGTGAGTAATCTTGCTTGTAATTCGGCCACCTGCTCTTTCAATGCCTTGACTTCCTCTGAAGTCGTGGTCGTTTCTGTGACTCTGGGTGCTGTCTGTTGCTCTTGGAGTTGATTGCGCAGCGCATCCCGTTCCCTTTCCAAGTCATCATGAGCTTCTAATAGATCTGCATAGCTGTCCAAGATGGTCTTCATTGTCTCTAAGGGCACAGCTTTAAACTGCTCTGGATCAATTTCGTGTGGAGAGCCTTCCATTGCAGCTTCTAGATATGCTTCATTTTGCTGCTGCAATCGCTTGTTTTCCTCAAGGGCGGCCGCCATGTGTTTTCTGAGAAGTGCCAGGTTACGTCGGACTTTGAGATTATCGGCTTGGTATACCTCGAGCAGAGCTTCTAGTTGTTTGGCACCTGATTCTGTCGATGGTTGGGGTGCCGCCAATAAGGTTTGGTGAGCCTGCTCAAGCGTCGTGTAGCGTTGATTCAGTTCTGCATTTTCTGTTTGTAGAGTGAGAAATTGTCTTTGTAAGTTTTGATGGTGCGTTTCCAGACTCTGATACCGGTTGTCCAAAGCTTTGTACTCATGCTGGAGCTGGTATACACATTGGTTTAATGCTAAGAATATGTTATTTACATTAAATAATGCAGGGAAGGGTGAAGATGCAGGGGGAATGGGGGCGGGAATGGGAGAGGTGGATGCTGTGGATGTAAGTGGAGATGTGGGTGGAGGGGGTATGGGTGATGAAGGTGGCATGGGGGGAGGGAGCGGTGCTGTGGCAGGTGATGTTTCCATCGTGTCAACTGTTTGAGTGACTGTGTAGATGGGAATCGTTGGTGGAGTGGATGTGACATCGGTGAACAGGGTGGTGAAGGTGGGCATGGTGACTCCTCCGAATTGGATTCCCGGGGAGAGTGGGATGCCCATGACAACGGTAGTGGTAGTGGATGTGGTGGTGTCAGTGTCCTGTGGTGGAGTGAATTGTGTAGTGTGAGGTGGGGATGGGGGTGACAACGGTGCTTCCTGATATTCTTCTGCTTGCGCTGCCTCGTCTGGTGCTGATGTATTGATGTGAATTTGCTTCCCGGACCTCCTGGGACGAACGGGAACTCTTTTTTCAAACCTGTGGATGTAGGCCATGGCCTCATGAATGGCCTCATCTAGTCCTACAGCGTCGGCATGAAGGTTCATGGACTCAATGAACAACTCGTCCACACCTTCCTCCGCTAGCAAGTCGTTCATGAGTCTTTTGCCCTGTTCTAGAGACATCTTATGCTGTTCCTGAACCAGTCGCATGGTTCGATATAGTCTCTTGATTTGTGCAGAATATGCTGGGGCACTTGCTAACTCGGAGAGTTCGTCATATTCTTGGTGTTGTTCTTCGTCGGCCTCTTCTTCATCTCCTCCTGCCTCTTGTTCATCTACATCGACTTCTACAGTTTGTGGTTGGGTGGGGGCCGACGTTGTTTTGGGTTGTGGTTCCTGAGCTCTCGCTGCTTCCGCTTCGAGGTTAGAGTCATAGATTAATCGGGCAATTTCTTCATCCGTGAGGTCCTCAAGAGTAAATCCCTGCGGGAATTCCAAATCGGATGGAATGGGTGGAAACACCAGATTAGGCCCCTCCGTGCTTGGTCGTGGTAACCGGATTGTGAATGGCCTAACTCGTCGTGTCTGGGGAGGGGTGATTTCTGGTGTAGCGGTAGCTCCCCTTGGTTGGGCACAGGGTAGTTGGACTCCCCCCCTCATCTTCTTGGATGGGGGGCCTGCTGTTGATAGTCTTCTTTGGAATTCTTGGACTCGGGACCATACGAGTGCCCGCTGAACAGGCACGTCATAAGCCAAGCATCTATAGATTATTCTGGTCAAGGCGCAACACCCGTGGAGCACATTCTTCTGTTTTTTGTTCCACCTTTGATGCGCAAGGTGGATCTGGTCTATGATCCAGTGTGGCACATTGATGGGCAGGCTTTCGGTTTCTGCTAGATATAAACTGAACCATATTTTTTTCGGGGGCATTGTGAATCGTTCTTGGGCGGGAAACGCGAAGTGTTGCATGATGGTGCGCAGGTGAAGCGCAATGGTAGGTGTCATGGCTACCATATCCTTCAACTTATTCAGATCCTTGTGCTTCATTCGACCTGGGACCATGGTTTCCTTTTCTGTTGGGATGTGCATGCCGTACATACCCAACGCTTCTCTTACCAGATTGAGGCTCAACTTGAATCTTTTGAGCTCATTACCTGGCAGCAGTGATGGCAACACAAAGGTGCTGTCGCCGCCCTTGGCTCTGCTTGGCGTGATGGTACTGATCAGATAAGAGCATCGTAAAAAATCCGGCTTTGGTAAGTGAGTCCTGAAATAACTTTCCACACCTGCTTTGACCCAAACTGATCTCATGACTTCAGCATTTTGGTAGCTTTCAAATTCGCGTGTGAAAAAGTGGTATCGACCCCATTTGCCATTGAACTCCAATTCTGCTTCCCAGAAGTAGGTTCCATCGCCCAGTGGTCCAGCAACATCACTGAACCAATGCGCATGCTTACCTACTTGAGAAGTGTGTCCTTGAGGAGGGTCCTGGATGGGAAGCACATGCACATCTTGAAGCTCTTGCGGTCTTGCAGTGAGGCGTGGCTCAAGGAGAAGTGTTTCTATGTCCACTATCTGGGGACCAGATCCGGCTTGAGAGCTGGTACCTACTTCTGCCATGGCCTGTTTGCTGAGTGGTTCTGTGAGAATATAGAACCAAGTGTTAACATCGGACTGGACAAAATAAATCTGTTGTTGTCCCCGTTACAACATTAACATGAGATGGATGGTGAGTTAGTGGTTAGTAAGTGCATGAAGGCAGTGTGTGTAGTTAGTGATTGTGTTGTCCTAGGAAACTATTGCAGTTAGTAAGTGGGTTATGAATTTACAAATTGGGGTCGGGGGGTTTATTACAGGCCCTAGGCTGCCAAATGCAGTGAATGGGCTTTGCCTTCGGTTTTGGAGAGTCTCTACAGAGCCTTCTCGATGTCGTGGTTTGCAGATGAGGCCTTTTTGGGACCCATTTACAATTGATTACATGTACGCTCTTGGGTTTTGGTGTGTACATGAGTGTCGAGAACGAGTGAAATCTGGCACTATGCGTCGCTGCGTTATGCTGTTTAAGTTGTGGCCTCAGCGTAGCTATTTGTGCCATCAAGCAAGCCTTAGGCACCCAGATTTGTCTTGATTGTGGGCTTGCCTTCATCGACTTCTTGGGCACCCAAATAGATTTTACTTTAGCAGAAGATTTTCTGAAAAACTTCTTATTAGCGTTGCGTTGTTGGTCACTAATAAGAGGCTTTGCCCCTGTAGTTGACGGTGGTGCAACTGGTCGTTCGCCTTTCCGCACCCATACCTGATCTATCTGCTGGGCTGTTCTGCTGCGCAGGTACTTTTGATCGCTGACATAGGTAGTACCCTGCTTCTTCTGCCTCTGATCCACCTTGGGTTGCTGCCTCTTTCTAGCCTTTGGAAAAGAAGGGAGTTCCTTTGCATCCCTGACTCCTTTTTTGCGAATATCATTCCTCTGCAACACATAGTTTTGGACAAGAACAGCATGGTCATCTTCATGTGTACCCCTGGAAGGACCAGGAGTCTGTGCCTTTCCTAGTTCCTTGAGTGCTTGATTGTCTAATTCTACCGTAACTCGACTATGATTGACCCAAACCTGGAGAAGTCCACTTCTTAGGTTTAGATTGACTGCTTGGTCATAAATCCAATCTTGACCCAGGACAAGAGGCTCAGTGAGATCCTCATCCTGACACACTAGTACTTTAACGGTCATTGCCTCCTCGTGAAGGTAGAGGGGGAGTTCCACCTCGCCCATGCAAGGGGTCTCCACGCCTCCCAATCCTATGAGGTATGCTTCCATAGGTTGGACGGTTAACTGTAACTCTTGACAGTAAGACATTCTAACAGCACTAGTGGCTGCACCTGAGTCAATCAAGGCTCTCACAGTCCTTGCACTTTTTCCTTGTCCTATATCTAGGGTTACGAAAGGACGTCTATCGACTATCCTATGCGAGCTTGTTCCTGCGACTTCACACATGGCCATGGGAAATCCTTGGTCTGCATAGTCATTTGCTTCAGGCTGAACTCTACCTTGCCTTCGTAGTTTCATCCTTCTGATGCGTTCTAAAGCCTCTGCTTGAGCTTCTTCTCTAATTCTCTTTTCTTCCTCTTTGCGTTTCTTAGCAGTGTTGAGTCGGCTAAGCATTTCCTCCGTGAGGGGTTCCTGATACAACTTGACTCTGCAACCGCTAATATAATTTGGGAGAATATCACCCTCTAATGTGGCCAATTGTACTGCTCCGCTCGTGGAGATCCTATTGATGATCATAGGTCCGTAGCCTCTCTTTTCTAGCTTCCTCGCGTGTTGTTTTAGTGTATAGACTAAGACGAGATCTCCTGTTTTCAAGCCTTTATCCTTCACGTGGGCATCAAAGTATGCCTTCTGTCTCTTCTTGGCGGCATATATTCCTGCAGCGGCTCTTAGTCTTGTTTCTCCTAATCGTTCAAGGTCAAAGATCCTAGAGGAGAGCTCGTGACCTGTCCATTCGTGTTCTTGTGCTACTCTCAATGTGGGGATCAGGAAGTCCAAAGGTAGCACAGCGTTTTGGCCGAATACCATCTGAAAGGGGGTGGCTTGGAGTACCGTTTTATAGGCAACTCGGTATGCCCAAACAGCATGGTGTAGCTGTTTGTCCCAATCAGAGCGTTTAGTGTTCACTAGTTTTGTCAGTACATTGCATAAAATCTTATTAGTACTCTCAGCTTGTCCATTAGCTTGAGGGTGATAAGGGGCAGACTTCTTGTGTATTACCAAGAATTCTTGGAGTAGATTTTCAATCACTTCGTTCAAGAAATGAGTGCCTCTATCACTTACAAGCTCTATGGGTAGTCCATATCTCGTGAATACATTCTCAAACAAGAATTTGGCAGTTGTTTGAGCATCGTTCTTGGTTGTAGCTTTTACCTCTACCCACTTGGTGAGATAATCTGTTGCCACAATGATGTATTCTGCATGAGAACCTTTCGCTGGGGGATTAATAGGACCTACGAAGTCTATTCCCCACTTAGAGAATGCACGTCCACCCATCATAGGTTTCAGTGGCATCTCATCTTTGCGTATAGGATACTGAGTCCTTTGACAGATATCACACCGTTTCACATAGGTATGTGCATCCATGTGAAGTGTAGGCCACCAAAAGCCCGCAAATAGTATTGCCTTGATTACCCGATCTGGTCCAAAGTGTCCTCCTGCTACACCTTGGTGAGCAGTTTCTAAGATCTTAAGATACTCACTTTCATGGACACACAGTCTCAGGTAACCATCTTTACCGCGCTTATATAGATTATCACCTATGAGTGAATAATCCAGGGCTTCTTGTTCTAAACTCCTTTTCCTAGCTAGAGTCATGTCTGGGGGGAATGTGTTTGTCCGCAAGAATGATACTAGAGGTTCACTCCAATCTGGCACAATGGATATTTGATAGAGAGTGGCATGTTCCACTGGTGGTTTAGTGCAGCAGATTGGGCATTCCTTGCACAACTTTTGGACATCCGCTTCCATAGTTGGCCAGTGCACTCCGAATCTCTTTAGAGTCTGTAAAGTTCGTTGCTTCGAATGGTGTTGCTCTAATGCACCTACATGTGCTAATTGCAACCATTTAGCGTACTCATCTTCTTCTACGCAACAAGCCAAGATCCCTTGATCTGTGTGCTTGTACATGCTTCCGGCCATGATGTGATACTTTTGGGCTTTTACAACCTCTCTATTCCGTGTGTTTACCACTGGATGGTTAGGCCCGTAGGTCAATACTCGTACGATTGGCTTGGCCCACTGCGGTACAACTTCCAGATTAAACAAGTAAGCATCAGGGAGGTCATCTGGCACTCCTTGTGGGGCTTCTCCCGATGTGAGCCTAGAGAGATGATCTGCTCTCAAATGAGTCCTTCCTTTTCTTACCACGACCTCGAAGTCGTATTCCATTAGCAAGAGAAACCATCTCACTAATCTTCCTGTATTGCATGGCTTGTTTACTAAGTACAACAACGCCTGATGGTCCGTAAAAAATTTAAACTTATTTGCAAGCAAATAGTGCCTAAATTTCTTGACTGCATATACCATGCCTAATCCTTCGCGCTCTGTTGTGGTGTAATTTCGTTCAGCCGCATTCAATTGTCTGCTGGCGTAGGCAATTGGAAGATCCATATTGCCTTCACCAGTAGGTTGTGCAAGTACACATCCAATAGCGTAATTGGATGCATCCACATGAACATGGAATGGCTTATTCCAATCTGGTGTGGTCAAGATTGGTGCTGAACATAATCTTCGTTTAAGTTCTTGGAAGGAATTCTCACATTCATCCGTCCACTCAAAGTTTGTCAGAAGTCCGTACATGGGCTTTGCAATGACGGCATACATGTGTATAAATCGTCGATAATAGCCACAATGCCCCATGAAAGCTTGTACCTCCTTGACATTCTTTGGCCTAGGTAACTCTGCTATGGCTCTCACTTTCTCCTCGTCAGTAGATATGCCATTCTTTGACACTATGTGTCCTAGAATCTTACCTTGCCTAACCATAAAAACGCACTTTTCTGGGTTCAGGCAGACTTGGTACTCTCTACATTTGTCAAAGATTTGTCTGAGTTCAGGAATATGAGTTTGTCTAACATTGGAATGAGCACAAAGGTCATCAACATAGACTTCTAAACTCTTCCTCAGGAACTCCTTAAACACATGGCACATCAGCCTCTGGAATGTAGCTGGTGCATTGGTAAGCCCAAATGGCATTACTCTAAAAGCAAAAATGCCCCATTCTGTGGCAAAGGCTGTCTTGTGCTGATCCTCTGGAGCTATGGCTACTTGATTGTAGCCCGAAAATCCATCAAGGAAGCTATACACTTCCTTGCCTGCCACTCTTTCTAAGAGATGCTCTGTTATGGGAAGCGGATAGTTATCTCGAATTGTGGCGGCATTAACCTTTTTCAAGTTAATGCACACACGCAGCTTGCCATTCTTTTTGGGCACCACTACGATGGGGGATACCCATTCAGTGTGCTCAATTTCATAGATAAATCCAGCTTCAACCAGTCTATCTATCTCTTCCTTGATCTTAGCAGCATAGTTATCGTTATATGTATATGGCTTTTGCTTAGAGGGTTTGGCATCTGAGGTCATGGGGATGGTGTGCGAGCATATGTCCGGGTCAACACCCTTCAAATCCTTGTAACTCCAAGCGAATACATCTCTGTATTCTCTTAGCAAGGCTATCAATTCGTACTCTTCTTCTTCTGTCAGGTCATGACCTATATACGTGCATCTCTCCTCTCCTTCTTCTATGGCCACTACTATTTTCTTGGTAGTTTCTTTGTTATCATAGGCCTCTCCTGATTGTGCTTCTCGTTTAGGCATTCTTATCATGACTCTCCTGTCATCTATCTCATACTTCTTAAAATTTTCGGGGACCTCAAACAAAGATTCTTCCTCTTCTGGTGAGGCTTCTCTCTTCTTTCGTTTCTTTCCTTCTTCCTTAGGGGTCACATGTGTTGCTAATCTTACGTCATTTGTCAGCTCTCCATGCCTCTGGGTTTGAAATTCTACCTCATGGAAGTATTCTTCCTCTGATGCAAATGGTGGGTCCATAATGATTGACTCTAGATCGGAGTCACTTGCATCCTCAAATGCATCAGGGTTAGGTTCGCATTCTTCTAAAACTGCCTCTCCCATGATTGGCTCTATGGAAAAGACTGAAATATCATAGCCATCCTCGTCACAGTGAGGTGTCCATTGTTCTTCATTGATGGCTACGTCCATTGTCGCTAAAATTTCTGCCCAGCCATGGGGTTCAAATTCTTCGTCTGGAAAAACTACAGGTGCATAGGCTGGGTCTTGGATTGATCTATGGGTTTCTTTCGCACCTACCTCTCTGGCTTTCTCTCTCTTCTCTTCTTCTACTGCTACCTTGCACATCCATAAGTGGGTATCTTCATGCATCCATGAGGATCCAGATCCTATGGAATGCACCGATTCTGTGTCATCTTTGGCTCTATGGATGGGATTCCATTGGATAGGAGGGACATCTCTGTGAGAATAATCTTTGAGATTGACTTTGGTCGTAACACCTAAGTGCTGCAGGTACAAAGAATTGGTCCCCCAATCCTGTACAACTTGCAATTGTCGCATGAATGGCCTTCCCAAAATCATCTCATAGGCATGATTTTTATTGAAGTCACAGATGGCAAAACTATGTTCAAACTCGACACCACAAGTGGTGAGAGTTATTCCTTCTAGCAATCCTAGGGGTCTCTCTATGTGGCCATCGGCCATCTGCAATTTCATTCTCGTCGGCCTGAGTGCTGGCTTGCCCCAACGCTTCCATAAGGAGGTGGTGGCAATTGCAACTCCTGCACCTGAGTCCAAAATTGCCTTTGTGGTGTAGTCTTGGTAGGTAATGGGAAGATAGGTGTTCCCTTCTTCACCTTCGCACATATCTCCTATCTTATCCAAGGGAATTTCAGGCACTGTCCTATGGGATCCTACCCGGGAACGAGGTTTGGCTATCTCTGGTACTTGTTTGGCTACATGTTTCCATAATTCAGGTCTAACTTTGAGTAGCTCTTCTAACTTGAGATTACACTGCACGTTAGTGTTCTTCACTACCTCTGTGTTCCTAGGTATGACTGAGTCGTCGTTCCTTACCATGACTGTGGGAGCTCTCATACATGTGGACTTTGCTTCCCATGGGCCTGTGAAGTGGGGTAACTCCTGTATGGAATTAGACTCAAAGTCCAATCTTTCGTGAGACTGAACACTTTCATGCTCCCCGTAAATAGATGGGATGTCTTGTGGGAATTGGTCGTGTGCATCGTCCACAAGTTCAAAAGGAGGGGCGACCTCGCTTTTGTTTTCCCATTTGTCTTCTTGAATCTCTCGAAGGAAGTCTGGTGCAAACCGATTCATCGAAGAAGAAGTATCTGGCTCCGTAGAATTAGGTACATATGCTATCTGGGAAGGAGGGCGTATTCTATCGTTGGCTCTTTCCTTGGTATCATAGATAGCTGAGGCACAAGCTTCTTGGGGAGGAAGATCGGCTCCTTGAGGAGGCACATGAGCTTCCTGAAGAGGCTGGCTTATCCGTTCTCTTGCCCTTTCCCTTTTTTGAGGGATAGGCTCCTTTTCTGGCTGTGCAGTTAGCCTCTCTAATCTTTCTAAGGAGGGGAAGTTGTCTGGTTTAGTGGAATTGGCTGCATAAACTTCCGATGGGGAATGGCTCAGGTTTTTGCTTGCTTTTTCTTTCTCCTGATTCTTTTCTTCCTTGTCAGATCTGGCGATTATCCTCTCTAACTTTTCTAGGAATCCATCCAAGTGTAATTGCGTCTTGGCTGAGCCCGAGTAATTGAAAAGGCGACTGGCTTCAAACATAGTCTGGGCCAATGCGACCATTTTCGCGCATAGTTTGGTTCTTTCCATCTCTAGGTCAGCTCTAGGATAGCACTTGTCATGATCCGTGACGTTTGGCCCTTCTTGGATTCTGGCCTGATATGCTTTAAGCATCATGTTTAGGTCTTCAGGAGTGGGATCTGCTAGGACTGATCCTACTCTAGGGGGTGGTGGGATTTGATGAGGCGATGGGGAAGGTGGTGAGTCGGATGGAGATGGGAGTGGTGGAGGCGGGGTGATGTGAGAGGGAGTTTGAGCTGTGAGTTCCGTTATCCTCGCTCTGGTTTCTCTTATGCTTTCCTCAAGCTCACTCATCTTTTTGGCCCATTGTCGTTTCATTCTTTCTCGACTATCTTTCCATGCTCTAGTCCTTTTCTTTGTTATGCTCTCGGTTTCACTAGCCTCTGAGTTCTTACCCTGGTTTGTCTCTTGGTTTTGCTGCAAAGCCTGAGCTCTAGTGACTACCTGCACTGGTGCAGTGGAAGTGACGCTTCCTGAAGAATCTACAACCAAACCAATCACATTGATAGGAGTGATTTTTGGCATATTATTGGGGTTCTTAGGGCAATCTCGTAAAAGATGCTCTTTTCCACAATCTTGGCAAAAGCCTTGGATAGTCACTGACTGGGGTTGTGTAGGTGGGGGCAAGGGACAATCACGAATGAGATGATCTCCCTGGCATCTGTAGCACGGTCCTCTTGGGAATGGAGGTCTTACTTGCCTAGGTTGAGGCCTAGGGTTGGGGTTTGCATACATCACGTTCGTGTAATCTGACTCCCAACTAGGTTCACTTGGTTCTTCACTATAGTAAGACTCACCATGTTCTGGAGACTGCATGTAGTAAGCCTGGGGACTATCGACATGTGTAGAGTCAAAACTATGGTCACTTGGGTCATTTTCCGAGATCAATGGGGTTACTGGTACTATGGCCCTATTCAGGTTTTCTTCTGCAACAGCATACTTTACTGGAATCACGTTAGTGGGGTTTGGGGGCTGTTGAGCTAGTACTGGTTGGGGTCTCTGTTGAGCCTGATATTGTGGTTGGTAGGTTTGTTGGGGTCTAGCATATTGTGGGTTTTGGTTTTGGTATCTGCCTTGTTGGTAGGGTTGCGGGTAGGGTTGCCTAACAGTCTGCTTGTTGTATGGGCAATCTTGCGCGGTGTGGTTGGTGTATCTCCGTTCTATGGTGCAGTACTGGCTACTAGGGTTTACTTGGGGTTGAGCCATAATGGGACAGACGTTCGCCATATGGTCACCACCGCATGTATAGCACCTTTTTACAGGAGCAAACCTTGGAATTTGTCTGCTAGTCACACCTAATTTCTGAGCTACCTTCTCAGCAAGTTCCTCGATTGATGTAGATTGCATAGAAGAGTGGCTAGATGCGCTATCTGAATCTTTATAGATTTTGGAAAGCTCTAGCTCTTCCCCTAGGTTATCCTCAATGTCAATGCACATGCGTACACACTCTTCTATAGTCCTAGGGTCCTTCAGATACACATAGGATCTCAATTTCGTACTCAGCAATCCATCAAGGAATAGGGCTACTTGTTTAGCCGATGTGGGTAGCTCCGAAATCGGACATCTTTCAAGGTATTGCCTAAATCTTCTTCCTGCAAGTCTCACAGTCTCTTGAGGGGTTTGCTTGAAGCTGTGGATCAATGAGGAAGTATTGTGTCGTATGCCACTCTTAGAAAACTCTACAATGAAAGCCTCTAGGAGTTGGTCTATGCTCCTGAACTGACGCTCATCTAATGGCTGGAACCATGTAAG
This sequence comes from Ceratopteris richardii, assembly GCA_020310875.1. Lineage (NCBI taxonomy): Eukaryota > Viridiplantae > Streptophyta > Polypodiopsida > Polypodiales > Pteridaceae > Ceratopteris > Ceratopteris richardii. Next base: position 110,025,680 of record CM035411.1, read on the forward strand.
TGCCGTGTTCCTAAGGGTTAGACCGAAGGCATTGTACTGCGTGAACAGATCTTCCACTTGTTCAGCTCTCAAGACTTGCTTGAACTCTGCCACATGATCATAGGGATCTCCTGTGCCGTCAAAGTAATTCTTCATGGACTTAACTAGCTGGGTGGGTCTCAAAGTTCTGGCGTGCTCTCTAGGCCTCGGCAGAGGGAATCCATCTACATTTCTTTGGTTCCTGGGAGCTCTAAGCATCTCAGGTTCTATCCTATTCGTTTCTGTTCTCGTCCTTTCTCTGCCTACAGGGTTGGCGAAGCTTACTTCTGGTCGATCCCTACTTCTGTCTCTTTGCGTACCATGAGCTTGGGAAGTTCCAGCTCCAGGGTGACCATAAGATACATTTGATCTTGGTTGGGGGAAAATGAATTCACCCTTCCAAGTGTAGGCATGCCTATCATTTTCAGTCACCACGAAGATCCGTTCTGAAGCATGATCTAAGTAGGTCACTCTGCCTGGGCTATCCGGATCCTTAAGCTCATAGATCATGATATTCCCTATGTCTGTTGGCTGATTAGACTTATACCTCCAAAAGGCTTCATCAGTTTCTCGATTGAGGAGCAACTCTATACTCTTGTTGTCTTGGGGGACCCATTCAGGCGTGATAATCCTAGTGAGAACTGATTTACCTCGAGGGGTTCTAGGTTCCGCACCCATGTTCCCTTGTTCTAGGTCACCTAAGTCCGCTTCTGAGATTACATTCCCAAAGTCATCTGTCCTATCAGGGTGACTAGTGACTACATATATAGTTCCTTCCTTGTCCAGGTATGCACCATTTTCAAACTTGACAGCTGGATGTTCTAGTCCTATAGATTGGTCAGGGTTTTTAATCTGGACCACAGATCTTCCTAGGCCATCCTCATAGATGCTCGCACCTAGTCGGTTGGTCCTAAGGTATTCCAGCTGTGTTTTGTAAGGGCCTTCTACCCTGTACAAATAAGGCACTCCTGAACTTCCCGCAGGTCTGTCCATGCCTTGAGACATTGCTGACTCACTGGTCTCAGAGCTAGGGTAGTATGAGTGGTGGCTCAACTGCTGGGCCCAAGACCTTGCAGTGTGATTGACACTAGCCTCTGAAGACCTAAGGCTTTGCCTCTCCCTGGCTAAGTGTCGTCCTGATCTAAGGTTCATATGCCTAATTGATTAACCCGCTTTTTTCCCGAGTACAACCTCGTTGCCAATCAATTGGTACCAGTCACTTGATTCTTTTTAGTTAATTATTGTGTTTATGGTCTTGTCTGATATCACGTCGTCGGAGTACTTGAGTGTTCTTCGTAATTTCAGGTTGATCGTTCCACGTTAGGTTCTTTTCCTTTAGGTTATCGACAGTACAGTAACTAAGTTTTTAGCTTGAACTTGAGTTCCTTAATAGTCTTCAACTTGATAACTGCCTATCGTTGCCCTGACTTACTCCTATCTCTACTCGTTCTTAGCTTGAGCTAGGAAATGACAGAGGAAGTTGAGAATAATCCAACCTTACTTGTTGATCCCTTGCTTTATGGTGCTCAAGAACCGGTTCTCAAGCTCGCAAAGAAGCCTTGCTTTGTACGCTCTCAGTTGCTCTCAATAGACCTATAAAAGATCCACGGTTAGCTCAATGCTTATATTCAAAGGACAGAACCAACCACTTTCATTCATGTGACACAAACACACATTTGCATTGTGACTTTTAGGAAAATAATTCTAAAGACCCCTGGCTTTGATCCCCCTGGGTATGTTCACCTTCAATTTACCCTCTCTGAAAATCAATGCATTATCTTTATAAAAAACAGTTGAGGGCGTGTAGTATATGCTACGAGCTTTCCAACAAGCCTAAGAGCTCAAAAATTGGATTTCGTATGAAAAAGTTAGGACTGTTCAGGGTTGAGGGAGTTAAATCAGAATTCAATACAAGCTAACAGTCAAACAGGAATACTCGAGTAGCTTGTGGCACGGCCTAACATTGCAATACTACACCCTAGAGTTTGTCCCACACTTAATCACAACTTAACCCAATCACTTTGCCTTAAAAATTTGACCTAAATTGCCCTTCTAACGCGTTCGCAAAGTCTGTCGGTCGCGATTGACAGGTCAGTCGCGATCGACGTGTCGATCGCGATTGACAGGTCCGTCGTGGCTGTCAGTCGCGATTGACTGGTCAGTCGCGATTGACAGGGTTTGCGAAAAAGTCAATCAATCGTGGTCAAAGCGTCGTTGACTCTGTCGGTCGCGATTGACGTGTCGATCGCGATTGACAGGTCGGTCGCGAGGGTCTGTCGATCGTGGTCAAACAGTCGTTGACTGTGTCGGTCGCGATTGACAGGTCGGTTGCGAGGGTCTGTCGATCGTGGTCAAACAGTCGTTGACTGTGTCGGTCGCGATTGATGAGTCGATCGCGATTGATGACTCGATCGCGATTGACACGTGTCACGCGTATGGTCAGTCGGTCGTGGTCAATCGGTCGTTGACTCTGTCGGTCGCGATTGACAGAGCCGTCGTGGGCTGTCGGTCGCGATTGACGTGTCGATCGCGATTGACAGATCTGTCCGTCGTGGTTTGTCGATCGCGATTGACAGAGCGATCGCGATTGACAGAAATCTGTGGAATTTCAAAAAACTAAACACATTTTTGGGAAGCCCTTGGCCTGTAGGTCATGGATATGCACTTTGTTTAGCAATTAGAGCAATTTTTCTGTCGGTCGCGATTGACAGAGCTCGGCGACACACAGACAGTTACTCAGATTTCCGTACCTGCGCAGGGTGCTGGGGATGATGATGCGGCCTGTACCTGCAGAAAGCTCACAAAACATGCAAAAAACAGCACATGCAAATTCGCTCTCTCGCTCTCTCTCACAAGTGAAATGAGGGAAATGAGGTGGAGATGGGGATGTAGTCAAAAAACTGAAATTTTCGCGATGATGGAGATGGACGTGGGAGATGGTGATGATGATGATGGTGATGGAGATGGTGAAGAAAGTAAAAGAAAATCTATGAGAGTGAAGAAAATACCTACAACTCCAACGCGTCAACTCTACGTCTTACCATCACACGCTCGTCCTCAAAGCTCGATCCCCGGCAACGGCGCCAAAATTCGGTGTAGCTCAGTGATGAGTAGCACCTCCTTTAATGTCAATCCGGGAAGACGTGAGGATGGTATGAAGACCTCGAGCAAGTGGCGGCACAAGTGCGTGAGTGAGAAGCACACAAGCATGCACACACATACACACACACGCGCACACACGGCAAGACAAAGAGAGAGAATCAATGGAGTTCTTTAGATTACTTTCACAAGCTCTTACAAGTTCGTTTCAATTACAATCTAACCTCAAAAATGAGCTCTCTAGCTCCTTTTATAGTTTTTGACTAGCTTTTGGCCCTGTCCAGACCTAGTGTCCGGCCTAGTTAAAAATTAGGTTCCAGGGCTTATTTGGGGGCTCAAACGAGATCTAAAAATTATGAAAATTGGTACGCAACTACTTCTAAGGCTCCTCAAGCTCAAGGACTCCTTGGCTTGCACAAAATGGAGCTACAAAAATGTGAAATGAGATTTACAATGATTATTAGTGATAAAAATCACTGTTGTTGTAGGGATTTCTTCTAGTGATCTGCCATACATATCTTCAAGCTCCCTACTTGCTCTTCTTCCCTGCGTGTCCATCTCTCTGATTTGCATTAATGTCTTGAAAAAATATTGGCCTACTTGCCAGATCTTCTTTGACTGCCCTGTTTGCTTGTGCTGTCCCTTCGCTCGCTTGTGCTGTCCCTTCTTTGACTTTCACGTCTTGTAGATCCTGATGTACCAAGGCTACTGCCAACACACACCTTTGACTAGTAGTGAACCATATGACTCATTTTATGACTCTAGTCAAGGAACATACCCTAATTATGAAGGCTCAATGATGGAATATGGACAATTGTATGAACCATATGCCTATGGTATGGAAGCACCAGATAGTTCATACGGTTATGAGCAGGATTATGTGTCATTAATGTATACAGCTCCTAGAGCAACCATACCACCCCGACCCATGAACAGACCGCCTGTACCTAGAGGACCATGTTACAGGTGTGGAGGTGATCATTATATCAGATAATGCACATTGCCGAACCCACCCCCACCACAACGAGTCTGGGAAGGCTACTGTAGTGATTGTGGGAAGGAACATCTTTTCAGAGACTGCCCCAAGAATCCCAACAAGGTTACATCTAATGTACAAATCAACGTAATAGAAGTAATAGAATCATCAGGGAGTGATAAAGAGTACACAGTACCACTGCAAGCAATAACGAGAGCCAAAGCCAGAGAGACCCCTAATAAAACGGATGAGAACAATCAAAGTGACAAGGAGAGGGACACACCCATCCCTCAAAGAGTTGAAGACTCAGAAGAGCCGGAGAAAAGTATTGCAAGTAAAAGGACCCAGAGATGGAAGCACCGAAGAGAGAGACTAAAAGAGAAGAAGTTATTACAGAGGAAGGAAAAGGAGGGAAACGAACAAAAACCAAAAGAAGAACCGAAGAAGGAAGAAGGGAACAAAAATGAAAAGTATCAGAAAGAGGAGGTAGGATCAGTCTTAGCAGATCCTATGCCTGAAGAATTAGCCATGTGGATTCAGGCATACAAGGCAAGAATAAGAGGAGGACCTACCATAGAGCAACACGAGAGAGAATATCCAAGAGGCGACTTAGAAAAAGAAAGACTAGAAATCTGCAAGAAATTGATAGAAGTTGCACAGCAAACCTTAGAAAAACCTGCATCGCCTTTACCCAATACCCGAATTTCTGAAGGAGAATTCCAAGAGTGTGTAAACACTCAGGAAAAGCCTGAAGTAAATAGACCACAGAATGACGAACGGGGTGTCGAGAGAAAGGAAGGATCCATAGTTCCCGAAGTATAAGGAGAATGGACTAAGGATCTATGGGCACGTGTTCAAGAGGACAAATGGAAGAAAGTGGAAGGAATCGAACCGCCCTTTGAAGAATTAGCAGCAGAAAACGAAATAGAGGGTTCAATACCTGAACTAAATTCAGAAGAAGTTTTTCCAATGGATGCAAGTGACAAAGGAGAGGAAGATGTAAAGGAACTGCCCAACTACACCGGGGAATACGAATACAATTCAGAATTGTATCGCATTCCCTCAATGAGGAAACGAGAAACGAACCCATCAGTCCAAACATCGGAGATCATACAACGCTTTAGAGAGGTAAAAATCCCATGTACCCTAACATTTGAAGAAATGTTAAAGGTAAAACCACATTTAAAAGAGAAATTAATCAATCAATGGGAAGTCAAGGAGGAAAAGAACGAGATAGCAGATGAAGTAAACACAGTGAGAATTCCAGTGGATAAAGTAGGAGACTTTAGTGAGGGAGATGAAGGAAATACCTGCCTTCCAATTACTTATAGGGGTTACACTACCAAAGCCATCTTAGATTCAGGAGCTGGTGTTGGCATTGCTACCAAAGAAATTTGGGAGAAATGGGGAAAACCAGCATTAAGACCAACACGCATGAAAATACAAATGGCAGATGGACATACGGAGAGACCCTTAGGATTGTTGGAACGAGTAGTCTTCACTACGTGTGGAGTGGAATTCGAACACACTTTAGCAATATGTCACTTCGAAAGGCCAAGCAATTATGAAATGATCTTGGGAAGGCCTTTCATGAGATAGCTAAAGGTTGTACAAGATTGGGGAAAAGATGCGGTTTACCTACAACACTCAAGAACCACCACTAGAATAAACCTACATACGTACACTTATCAAGATGTTCCACCTCTACAATGGAATCAAATCCATAAAGAGGAAGACGATCAATCGATTCATAGTGCAGGTTCTAGTGATCAATCCTGGATGAACGAGGACACTCATCTATGGATATGCCAAGCTGCAAAGAAGGAAGAGGAGAGAAGAAAAGGATGGCAGCAAAAACAAGGAATAGCGAGATCTGTACAAGATCCAGCTTATATGCCACAAGTGTTTCCGGATGAAGAATTTGAACCTCACGGTTGGATGGAAATTTTAGCGACCCTCGACGTCTGTGTAAACGAAGAAGTAGTGACCATGAACGAATGTATCGATGAGGAGGGGTATGATGTTAGCCTATATATGGTAGTCCTTCAGGAGGCTGAAGAAGGAGAAGTGATCGAGAAAGACTGGAAGGAGGACTACGAGAGCATTGAAATGGAGCCCGAACCAATGGATCTAGGAAATAATACCACCAACATAAATATCACTACCAATGAAAAACACCAGGAACTCACACAGAGGGAGGAGTTAGAATTTGAAAGAAAATCAGAAGATCAAGAAAACAAACCCCAAGACCAATTTGAGGTACCAGCTCATTTTAAAAAATATGAAGTGGAGGAGAGAAAAATCGCTATTCAAATGCCGAAAAGAGAAGCACAGCCTGGAATAGCATATGATAGTAAGGAACAAACCAAGAAGATAGTTGTAACTTTAGAAGGAGGAGAGGAACGATGCACCTTCATAGGACAGGATGTCTCATTAGAAGAAGAACAAGAGTTAATTCGTCTCATAAGAGAATATCGGGATGTCTTTGCTTGGACCTATAAGGACTTGAAAGGAGTCGACCCTTCTATATGTGCGCATAGAATCCCCATGACATCCGAAGCCCAACCTTCTAAACAAAGACCATACACTTATAATGATGTGTATTCAGCCAGGATAAAAGAGGAAATAGACAAGCTACTAGATGTTGGATTCATCTATGAAATTGAGCACACGGAATGGGTGTCACCTTTGGTGGTGGTACCAAAAAAGAATGGAAAGTTAAGAGTGTGCATCAATTTGAAGAAGGTGAACGCCGCAACCATAAGGGATAGTTATCCCTTACCAATCACTGATCATCTCTTGGAAAGGGTAGCAGGGAAGGAAGTTTATAGTTTTCTGGATGGCTTTTCAGGGTATAATCAGGTAGCCATTGCTCCTGAGGACCAACATAAGACAGCATTCGCAACTGAATGGGGAGTATACTCCTTTAGAGTCATGCCTTTTGGTTTAACGAATGCCCCAGCTACCTTCCAAAGATTGATGTGTCATGTGTTCAAGGAATTTCTGAGAAAAAGTATGGAGGTATACGTGGATGATCTTTGTACATATTCAGCTATACGATCAGAGCACATCCCTGAACTAGAAAAGATTTTTGCTAAATGTAGACAATATGGAGTATGCCTCAATCCTGAAAAATGTGTCTTCATGGTTCGACAAGGAAAAATCTTAGGACATATTGTCTCTAAGAATGGGATTTCAACAGATGAAGACAAAATCAAAGTAATTTTGGATTTACCAAGACCAAGGACTGCTAAAGAAGTTCAAGCATTTATGGGACATTGTGGATACTATCGAAGATTCATACATATGTACGCCATAATCGTTAGACCTCTTTATGCATTATTGACTCTGTTTAAATGGACCGAAGAATGCGAAAAAGCTTTTAATGAGTTAAAGAAGCGATTGAGTTCAGCACCAATCCTTCGAGTCCCTAATTGGAATAAACCGTTTCACATTCATGTGGATGCTTCCAAGTTTGCCATTGGTTGCATCTTAGCTCAACCTGCTGACACAGGAAAATTAGACCACCCTATAGCCTATGCTAGTAGACAGTTAAATCAAGCAGAACGCAATTATACCACCACGGAGAGAGAAGGCCTAGGGATGGTATACGCAGTCAAGAAGTTCAGACATTACCTACTGGCAAACAAATTCAAATTCTTCATTGATCATCAAGCCCTATTGTACCTAGTCAACAAGCCTTGTAATACAGGACGACTAGTACGATGGTTTTTATTGCTAATGGAATTTGATTTTGAGGTAATAGTCAAGAAAGGAAATACCCACATAAGAGCAGACCACTTATCAAGAATGACCCATGGAGAACCACCCATAGGAGTACCAGATGATTTGCCAGATACGTACCTTTTTAACCTGGAAGTATGTCCTCAATGGGCAGAAAAATTGATCCCTATACTTACACATGGACCTAAAGATGGGATCACACCAAACCAAACGCAAGACCTCTGGAGGACTAAAAACCTTCACATCATTGCGGGAAGTTTGTACCACCAGGATTCAAGTGGATTATTGACGAGATGTGTGGAAGAAGAGGAACAAGAAATGTGGCTTCAGAAAGCACACATAAACCAATGTAAAACTCATTTGAATGCTAATGGAACGTGGCAAACACTCAAGAGATTTGGCATATATTGGCCAACCATGCAAAGAGATGCACATAACTATGTGTCAACCTGTCAAACCTGTCAAGAACAAATCCCAGATGAGAACTCTACCTTATGCTATTCTACAATAGCACCAAGATGGAGCATGCCTCTAGTAAAGTTCTTGAAAACTCAAGAATACCCTGATGGAGCTACTGCAGCAAGGAAACGTGCACTTGAAGAACAAAGTAAGGATTATGCCATCATAGGAAAACAACTCTTTAAACGAGGGAAAGATAACCAATTACGAATGTGCATTCACGAAAATGAATATCTTTCTGTTTTAGAGATGGCTCATACAGGAGCTGCAGGAGGACACTTCTTTGCAGATAAAACAGCAAAAATGATCCTCTTTGCTAGAATGTGGTGGCCAACTCTACACCAAGATGCCGTAGCATATGTGCAACGGTGTGATACTTGTCAACGAACGAAATATCCAATTAGAAGAGATGAGATGCCACTTAGACCCATGATGAGTGCTAGAGCTTTCACAAAATGGGGAATAGACTTCATAGGACCTATTAGCCCACCAGCGAAAGGTTCCCATGCTGAATATATAATTGTAGCCACAGATTACCTGACCAAATGGGTGGAAGCAAAAGCAACAAAGAAAAATGACGCAAGAACCACAGCCAAGTTTCTCTTCGAGAACGTTTTCACTAGATTTGGACTACCTATAGAAATTGTGAGTGATAGAGGTACGCACTTTGTTAATGAAGTGATAGAAGCCTTATTGAATGAATTCTTAGTAATTCATAAGAAATCAGCCCCTTATCACCCACAAGCAAATGGACAAGCAGAAAGTTCAAATAAAATCTTGTGTACTGTTCTCACCAAAATCGTTAACAATGGTAGATCAGATTGGGATAAGCAGTTACATCATGCTTTATGGGCATTTCGAGTAGCCTATAAAACCGCCATAGGCACTACTCCTTTTAACTTAGTGTATGGACAAAATGCTATTTTGCCAATTGATTTCTTGATTCCCACTCTGAGAGTAGCAACTACTTACGAGTGGACAGGACATGAACTATCAGCTCAATTGGATCAAATAGAAAAGCTTCATGAAACTAGGTTACAAGCACTAGCAGGCATTTATGCCGCTAAACGACGACAGAAAGCCTACTTTGACGCACACATTAAGGACAAAAATTTGAAGGAAGGAGATTTAGTTTTGGTATACACCTTGAAACAACATGCTAAGAAGTTGCAAAAGAGAGGATATGGTCCCCTAATTATTAATCGCATATCTACAAGTGGAGCCATTAGCTTAGCAACCGTAGACGGAGACGTGTTGCCAAACTACATCAGTGGATGCAGAGTGAAAAAATATCTAGAACCAGTAACCGAAGAAACAATGTCTCGATTAATCAAAGGTAAGAATAGACGCATAGAAGAGGAAAGGATACGAGAAGAAGCGAGACAAGAAGCATTGGAAAGAATAAAGAAACGGAAAGAGTGGATGAGAGAGCGAGATGAGAGATATCGACTAGGCGAAGAACTCATCCCGATGGCTAATTTTAGAGCCACTCAAAACCTAGGATCGCAAAGAACACAACCATATTTAAATTTGGGAGCAGGAAAGACGGAGTACCACTTGGTGGATGCTCTCATTGACACAGGAGCAGCTGTAAGCTGCATCAAGCTTTCGTTGACCCAAAAACTCAAGGAGACAGTATGCCCATCGATGGCACAATTGATAGGAATAGGAGGAACAATTACTCAATGCATAGGTGAGATCACCTTACCGTTGCATCTTGGCAACAACACTATGGAACAAAAGCTGTTAGTGTGTCATGACAAAGATTTACTTGAAGAGGTAGTGTTAGGTCAAGACTGGATTTACGAATACGAGGTGACCATTCAATTAGCGTTAGGATACATCTCAGCCAGGATAGGACACCGTGAAGTATTCAGTCTGCTAGATGAACGACCAATCAAATCCGTAAGCATGGAGCAAACAGTTCATTCTGATGAACAAAGTCCTGAATATATGACTAGCACTATAGAAACACCTTCATCGAGTACTATATGTGCGGACACATTGAATTCTGCTTGCACACCATGTTCAAGTCTAGCAAGTCAGGAGAGTGTCAATCTATTTGAAACACACCTCACCGAAGCACAAGGCATTAAGGAGACTAGTCCTCTGAGTAATTCAAAATCTGTACCCATAAAATTATACCCTATTCCTTACTCTAATCAAGCGTGGATAAAGAAAGATCAAGTAGAGGAGTATCTTCGACGACAGAAGCACAACCGACATCAGAACAAACAATCAAAGGAGAAACCAACTTGGTCTGAACAACGAAGTCATCGACAAATTGCTACAATATGGATTCCAAAGAAAGTCGTAGCCGCTCAACAGGATCGTTCGCAAATATGGGTTCCTAAGTCTTGCGTTCCAAGGAAAACAAACCGAAAGGATGGTCCTCAGCACCAGAAGAACCAATATGGTCCACAGACAAAACAGCCACAACAAAAGAGTTACTGGAGAAAGAAGGAGTCTGCAAGGGCAACCCGCCCCTTTCCGAGATTCACAAAGCAGATCAAGCAGACTTACAACAAGAAGGAAAGAGCCACATTCAGTGGAAGCGAGCAACATACAACGAAGCCCAGCACAATGAAGCAGATTTGGATACCGAAAGACAAAACAAACGGCATGCATACGCCAACTAATTCCAATTGCACACATATGGAACCTTCGAGAACCAAAGTATGCATGATAGGGCCACATTACAAGGCCAAGCATTCGGCACATCCTTCTTCTATTTCAGGATAGTCAAGCACATTTTCCTCTTGGGAAATAGGAGAGCACTTGTACATATACTAAGAAAATACTCCAAAAGATTTAATAACCGCTTCGGCTATAAACTAACTTTTCTGTTTTCCTTTTCAAGATGAAAATATAAACATACATAAAAATGAGAAAAATCCAAGTACTACTTTTCTCACACACACAGGAAAGGGACGACACCGTTCACTCGGAGCAATATCGACCTTATGACAAACATATAAAGGAGGATTTCTGATAATATGTGGCAACTAATTCATACTCTATATTGAGTGCAGATGGCATCTACTAGTTCTGAAGCTACCCAAGTGGAAGAGGTCGAGCTTTTCCCACTCGAGTCCATTACAAAAGCAAGAGGTCACTGGTTTTGGGATGATCAATCAGTGGCAGAACTCATCTTCATGGCAACTATCAAGATAATGGATACAGATCATTATTTTCCTATCATGTCACAGGACTTCAAAACGATCATACAAGGACTACCTCATATTGAGGATGTATGGACACAAGCCGGCATAGAGGCATTTCTCAAATTGCCTATATATGTTCCAGATTTTCAGAGATGTGCACAGGTAATGAATACCATGCAACCTGCCGCAACAAAAATATCAGTACCAGAAGCACGTGTCTTGGATAAAGTCGGAGTTTGGAAGACTATCCAATTCACGCATGAGTTAATCAATAAAGCTTTTGGATGGAATCAAGCTGGTATTACTAGTGTGAAAGAAGAATGCCATGATCCCAAGAAGAGATCATTCTTGGAAATAAACAGAATTGATATAGAAGATGCTGTACGATTGGTACATCAGCACTTTTGTTTCCCAAGCATGCACAGATACACAGCTCCACAGAAGATAATCGTACAATTATTATCGCATACCATGAGACAAATTGGGAACAAAGTGAACTTAACAGGCTATGTTCAGGAAAGATTGTTTGAAGCACAAAAGAAGTGGGGGCAAAAGAAGTTTTTGAATGGCAGTTCTGCTTTAACATTATTGATATATGAAGCTCTCGAGATGAAAAATTGCTTACGGGAGATGCCGAATTCAGAAGGGCTAGCCAAATACGCAAAATCAGCTACGGTCCCTAAGAAAAAGAAGGTTGCCATCAGTGGGGAAGAAGCAGAAACCAGTTCTCAGCCGAGAATGAGAGGCACAAAAAGACTAAGAGAAGTCAAGCAAGATGAAGAAGGAGGACCTATGACAAAAAGAGTCCATGTACTTCCAAAAGTGACCCTTGCAGGACAGAAACAAATCACAGAGGAAGAGTTGACTAAAGCACTGGAAGAGACGCACAAATATACGGAGGGACAAATCAATTTACCAATGCAAGGTCATCATTATCAGCAGTCACAACAGGAATTAAAAACAAAAAGAAGACTCACTAAAGTTCACCGATACCGTGAAATCGGATTAGATAATTCCAGCTCGTCATCTCAGGACAAAGAAGAAAAGGACACATCATTGTTGGATGTGGATATTCGAAGCGAATCGAAAGATGATGGGCAATGGACCGAATTAAATGAAGTTGATTATGGTGAAGAACCAGAAGGCCTCAAGCCGATAGATCAAGAAATAAAAGTGAATCAAAAAACCACAAGCACAAAGACAGATGAGGAGATTTCGAAAAAGGAAAATGAGGATAATGCTATAGAAACGGAAGAACCCTTCACACCAATCAGGGTTGTGGCAGAACCTTCCCCAATGGATGTCACGTTTCAGGGGAGTGCCACTAAAAAGAATGAAGCAAAAGGAGATGATAAAGAACCCAAGATACAACTGCAAGTTAGACAACCGCATAACGAGACAATCCAGGTGGCAGAAGGCAAAGATGTGCAAACGGGAGAGACTCCAGAAATAGCAAAGACATGGCTGAATGTAGACATAGCTCAGCTCAAACCTGTTGTGCAAGATATGATTAGAACAGCTCTGGACACACAACAATTGATGCTTGACGCTGATGAAGATTATGACCAAGCCATGCGAGACAAGAAAGAACTTGAAAGAGCAGGTAAACAGCTTTCCGAAGAATTATCCAAGGAGCGAGAACAAGTTCTGAATAAAGAAAAGGAAATTCAAGAGGTCAAAACACAAAACAACGTGCTAGAACTAGAGCAGACAAAATTGAAAGATCAAGTCCAAGAATTAACAAAGAAATTAGAGATGAGTGAGACTGAGAAGACACGTCTTCAAGCACGCAGTAAAATCTTAGAGTCTCAACTCAAAGTCAGTATGGAGGAAGCTGACAACATGCGACAACGAAATAAAGAATTAATGACAGCTCTCATTAGCGATCAGCAACTGGCAATTACTGATGATCAACAAGGAAATATCAAGAACCTAGAAGAACAGATCACTAAATTAGAAGACCAGCTCAGACAGGATCAAGCTGTCATTACAGATTGGGAAAAAAGGTACATGGAGGACACAGCTGCCCTCAGAATGAAATGGAAAAAAGCAGAGAATAACTACCTGCGACAGTGTAAGGAAGACACAGAGCACATGAATATTGTGGCTCAGGAACTAATTAAACACCAGGCAACCATTGCTAAGGCCGAAGAGGAAAACAAGAAAAAAGATGATTTAATCAAACAGCTTCAGGAGCAATTAGAGCAGAGAGCACAACAGGGGACACCAGTAGTTCCACCAGAGACCACGGCTACTGTGGAGGAAGAGGTACGTCCTCTCTCTCCCCCCTCGTATCATTCACCAATAAGGGAGGAAAAGGAGGTTCCCATTGAACCTAACATTCGAGACATTGCAGAACTAAGCCGGGCAGACAGGGCACTACTGGTGTCCCAGCTTACTGCGGAATTTGAAGATCAAATCATCAAATTAATGAAAGAGGCTCAAATTGACAGCAAGCAACTCGAACACATACTCAGGCCATTCAATGTACCATACGGGCTATTGAAGGAACAAACTCGGCATTACATAAAGCATACGACAAATAAAGAACCGGATCATAATCTCTACTTTCGGTATGACACGTTTAACTATACTCAAGAAGAGTTTGAGGCAGCAGATCCAATATGGAGAAGAAAGCTATTGGAAAAGAACCCTACACTACGGGTACAGTGGGAAGCATCCCCGTATGAGCTTCAAGTCAACCCATCATTTTGCCCACTACCACGTCGAAGAGCATGGATGCAATTTTGGGAAGGCCAGCGACAAGGCAGCATTAATAACCAGTGGTTAAATTATCCACTGTTACCTAGTCCACCACATAACTACCTACCGACAGAAGAATACATGGTCAAAACCATGGAATTTTGGCTTGCAAGATATGCTACTGTTCCAGATTTAGCAGTCAAAATGACAAATAAAATATTTAGCATGTTCTTGACGGTAATTAAAGTATTCCAACATGCACAGTATACCTTTTTGAATTTCATAGGCATTACGCAAGGATCGGAGGCATTAATTTTTGATTTATCTACTATTCCCAGCCGGTTAACTATTGTGGCATATTTTTCTCGTCTCATGTTTCTGCCATCGATATATATGCAGACTTTTGAAGAAGCATTCTTTACAGGCTTCTTTGAAATGGATTCAGAGATTTTTATTAAAATGACCTCAAATTTGAATGCAAGACTGGTGGCCTACGAGACAAGCTTCTTTGCTGATCATAGACAGGCGCCAGAGGACGGAGTAAAGTCTCAGCAATGGAAGGAGTTCATGCTATGTCACGCTAATCTGCTAAATCAAAGAGAACAACAAGCCATCCAAACCTATACACGTCGCCACAAAAAGCCTGTCGGGGACGACAGAGTCCAGGAGGGGGGCAGTGTTGAGGGAGAGTCAAGTAAGAAGAAGAAAAGAAGAAGACAACGAAAGAAGCAGCTTCACTAAAAAGAAATATCTGAAGATACATCTCTGCAAGAAGCCCCGCAGGGGCGCAACACCCATCTCTGCACAAAGCCCCGCAGGGGCGCACACACCAAGGAAAAACAAACAGCCTCAAAGCAATACACCAGGGTCAGATGTGTGCAACCAGGACAAATCAGAGGACCAAAAGTTATAAAGGGGTAGAGGCTGAAAAGTTTAAGAGGGTGACTAAGAACAGCACATTCCTAGTCACTGGTGGCATGCGTGGCAACCCAAGTCAACAGGCAAGACAAGTGCAACAGGCTCTCGAGTAGTAGAGCTTGAATCAAGAAGGCCATCAGATCTGCATGTCTGTTTAACTACAGACAACACTGACCAAGGGATGCGTGCGGAGAAAAGAAGTAAACAGTCGACGAACAGCTACAGCCTGTCAAGGGACGACAGAGACGAAGAGGGGGAGAGTGTTGCAGAGCTAAAGAGCGCACAAAGCAGAGAAAAAAGACGGGCCCCAAAATTTTTCCGATTTGGACATCAAACTTTTGTATTATATTCATTCTTGTAATATATTTCCATTGTAAATGTACTAGAGGAGTCCTCTAGATGCATCCTCACAGAAGAGTAGAGATCTACCCATGTAAAATAGTAGGAAATTAGTCTTTTAATGAATAAAGTGCCGGTCTCTTGTGTGAAAGGACCAAACTTAGGGCTCATGTATATAAGTCACTTTGTGACTCTTTGTAAAAGATCTCTTGCCATTGTGAAGAAGGAGCTCTTCAGAATTTTCGAGTTTGCCTCTTTCTTGCTGATTTTGATCTTCATTTCGCTCTTGTATGTGTGTGTGATGCTTGTAATGCATGTGTAGGACTGTTGTCTACCCCTTCCCCTTGGTTTTGAGCTGCTGTAGTGCGTGCGTAAGCTAGGAGAAGTTGTGGCGCGGGTATTTGTGATTCCCGTCATCCACTGTTTTTGCCATAACTTGAAGCAGAGTGGTCAGAATTGAGTGAAACCACACCGTTGGATGCGTCTCGTCGAGAGCTTTGAAACGAGTACCCTATTGCTTATATTCGGAGTTCTGGGCTGGCAGAAAACCTCAAAATACCGAAAACTGCTGTAAGAGGCTTGCGGCAAACACTTTCAGTATTTCCGTGAGTGTGAGAGGTAGTAGTCTTTTCTCATGCATGCTAGCTAAACCACTTCATTTTCCATCACGTGTGCACACGTCTTCATACACTTGGTAAGTCGCTCCTTAGGATTGACATTTAAATGTGTGTTAAAGTACGCACTATATGCACTTGTGTGGCAATTGAGGTATAGTCTCATTGGCACAAGTCCTTGAGTCGTCTTGGCTCAAGTACACAGTATTCCTTGCAAATTAGTGGATACGTATTGAAGAGACATCCTATATTCCCCTTCCACCGTAGACATAAGACCTTCGCTAGGTATGGATCTATGCATGTCTTTAGAAGCCAAGAGTCTCTCCCAATTAAATGACATTTCTAACTCACTCGTCTGTGAACTCAGGACGTAGTGCTGACCACTGAGTTATGAGTCCCTGACTTGGTTGTGTGGTTGACCTTAGTTTCAAGTGATTTGGTACTTTATCTATCTCTTCCTAAGTATCAACTTGAGCTTAGGTTCATAAGCCTTGTCTACAAGTCCAAAACTGTCCTTTGAATTGCTCAAAATCTTGTGGAACCCCTTGCTTCCTAGTCCAACCTGAGGGTCAACTTCAAAAAACCCTATCGTATGAGCTTTCCAAGGAACCAAAGATCACCCCGAACAGATTTCGTATGAGAAAGTCATGCCAGTTCAGGGTTCTAGGGGTTAAAACAGGGAAAGAGGATCCCTCTGGGAGTACCTCAGGACAGGTGATACGATACCAGATTTTCCACACGATACCACTATGGACGATACCACCTTAGACGATACGATACCACACCCTAGACGATACCACCAAGTCCACGATACGATATCAAAACAATAGACGATATGATACTTGGTCTACAGACGATACGATACCAGAAATCACACGATACGATACCTCTACACTCGACGATATGATACCAAGGTAGTGGACGATACGATACCAGATTGCTCACGATACGATACCAAGGTGACATGCGATACGATACCAAAAATTTACACGATACGATACCAGTGTTTAGGACGATACGATACCACTTGACCTCGCGATACGATACCAGAATTTTACACGATACGATACTAGAGATCTCCGATGATACGATACCAAGATAGGAGGCGATACGATACTGGTTCTATGGACGATACGATACCAAAGGGTCAGACGATATGATACCACTTTTTTGCACGATACGATACTAAATTGGGCACGATACGATATCGAGTCGGCGATACGATACCAAACTAGCACGCGATACGATACCACTAGGGCAACTGCGATTGCAATACCAGAACTTGACGATATGATAACAGAATGGTATCACGATACCTCAAGTGGGTGTGCACCATACAATACCTCGACAAGTATCATGATACTCGGGAATTATGATATCACGATACCAAAACTCAACCGGACACGATACTTGGAGATTTTCAAGCCCAAATTCAAAATTTTTTTCAAATATGTGTACCTTAGGTTCTCCTTGTTACTCCTATGTGCCTATACGTGCAAAGTCTCCCTTCAAAGTCACGATACAACACTCGCGATACCAAACATAGCTCTTATTACTCCGCGATACCGCCGCTCAGATTTTTGATGTTTTATGTGGATTTCAAGGCGATTTCTCCAGTGTTTTAGTTCTGAACGTCCTCTGTGCTTCTTGCTCACAGCCACAAGTGAAAAACGAGGTGAGTGTGCACTCGAAAATGAGAAAAATCAGAGAAGATGGAGATGATGATGAAGATGAAGAAGAAGGAAAACTCAGAAACTGAACTGAAAATGGTGATTTTTTTACCTTCCAATGTCGCTACTCTACGTCTTGCCATCACACGCTCGTCCTCCAAGCTCTCTCCCCGACAACGGCGCCAAATTTGGTGTCACTCTAGCACAATGGCAAGTACCAACGTGAGGAGCTCCACCTCATAAATGCCAATCCGTGGAGACGTGAGGACCAGTATCAAGACCAAGAGCAAGTGAAGTGCACAAGTGCGTGAGTGAAAGCATACAAACATGCACACACATACACACACACGCGCACAAAGTAAGAGAAAAGAGTGGAACAATGGAAGGACTTCAATTACAGAAGAACTCTCTTACGAAGCTGAAATCTACAACAAGCTCCCCCCAAAAATGAGCTCTCCAGCCCTTTTTATAGTTTTTTGAGTAGTTTTGGCCCTGTCCAGACCTAGTGTCCGGCCTAGTTAAAAAATAGGTTCCAAGGCTTATTTGGGGGCTCAAACGGAGTCTAAAAATTATGAAAACTGGTAGGATGATACTTCTAATACTCCTCAAGCTTGAGGACTCCTTGGCTTGAACCAAATGGAGTTCTAAAAATAGAAAATGGTATTTACAATGGTTTTTAGTGATAGAAATCACTATATCTATAGGGATTTCTTCTGAAAATTTGACATGTGCTTCTTGGAGCTCCCTACATGCTCCTTCTTCTTTAGTGTGTCCACTTCATTGATGTGCTTCGCTGCTTGTGTGTGACCTTGACTGTCAACAACTTGTCTTAGCTCTGGGATATGTGTCTGCCTCATATTTGAATGTGCACATATATCATCGACATAAACTTCCAAGTTCTTGCGTAAGAATTCATTAAAAGCATGACACATGAGTTGCTGGAAAGTAGCGGGTGCATTTGTTAGCCCAAATGGCATCACGCGAAATGAAAATATGCCCCATTATGTGGCAAAATCCGTCTTATGTTGATCTTCTGGAGCAATGGCTACTTGATTATAGCATGAGAAACCATCAAGAAAGTTGTAAACTTCCTTGCACGCAACTCTTTCCAATAAATGTTCCGTGATAGGAAGAGGATAATTGACTCTAATCGTGGCCGCATTCTCACATCATTCATAATTTCTTCGTGTCTCTGAGGGTGAGCTTCTACTTCGTAGAAGTATTCTTCATCTGATGCAAAGGGTGGGTACATAATAATTGACTCTAGATCAAAGTCACTTACGTCCTCAAATGCATTAGTGCTAGGTTCACATTCTTCAATAAGGAAATCACACATGATTGGCTCTATTGTGAAGACTGAAATGTCATAGACATCCTCGTCACAGTGGGGTGTCCATTGTTCTTCATTGATGGCTACATCCATTGTGGCTAAAATTTATGCCCAACCATGAGGCTCGAATTCTTCATCTGGAAATACTACAGGTGCGTAAGCTGGGTCTTGAAGAGTTCGTGGATGTTGTTCTGAACCTAAAATCCTGGCTTCTAATCGTTCTTCCTCTTGTTTAGCTACTTTACACATCCATATATGAGTATACTCGTGCAACCATGAGGGTTCTGATTCCAATGAGTGTACCGACTCTGCTTCTATCTATGTCTTATGGATGGTATTCCATTGTATCGGGGGTACATCTCGATGTGAATAGTCTTTAAGATTGACTTTAGTAGTCACTCCTAAATGTTGCAAGTACAACAAATTTGTTCCCCAATCTTGTACGATTTGCAACTCTCGCATGAATGGTCGTCCTAAGATCATCTCATAAGCATGATTTTTCGCAAAATCACAAATGGCGAAAGTATGCTCAAACTCCACACCACAAGTGGTGAGAGATATGCCTTCTAGTAAACCTAATGGCTTCTCTATATGTCCGTCAGCCATTTGTAGCTTCATCCTCGTGGGTTTTAATGTTGGCTTACCCCAACGTTTCCATAAAGCGCTGGTAGCGATGGCTACTCCGGCTCCTGAATCTAAGATGGCTTTGGTGGTGTAGCCCTGATGGGTTATAGGAAGATACGTGTTACCTTCCTCTCCTTCGCGTACATCTCCGATCCTTTCAACTGGTATTTTCGGTACCTTCTTGTGTGATCCTATCTGAGAGGGAGTAGTAGCAACCTCGGGGAATTGATTTGCTACATGCTTCCACAGTTCTGGTTTAACCTTCAACAACTCCTCTAGAGTGAGGTGACATTGTACTTTAGTGTTCTTTATCACTTCCGTGTTTCTAGGGATTACTGATTCTTCATTCCTCACTATTATCGTGGGTGCTCTCATGCTAATAGATTTGGCTTCCCAAGGTCCGATGAACTAAAGTAATTCTTGCAAAGAATTGGATTCAAAACCTATGTGTTCACTCAGTTCTTCTTCCTCTACATCGTCATAAATAGAGGGGATGTCTTGGGGAAATTGTTCCTGCAAGTCGTCGATTTCTTGAATAGGAGGATGGTTTCCTTTTTCTTTTCTCCACTTCTCTTCTTGGATTTCTCTTAAAAATTCATGTGAGTACTTCTGTATGGAAGACAAATTGTCTCCATCTTCTATATTTGGTACTTGAGACAGGGATGGTGCATTCTTTTCTTGTGTCTCTGAGGCAATAGGGTTCCTATGCAGATTCTTTTTCTCCTTGATATTGGTCAAGTATTCTAGCCTCCTCAGTAGTCTTTGAAAGTGTAATTTAGGTTTTGCCATGTTATTCCAATTGAGATAACGAGAGGCTTCAAACATAGTTTGTGCTAATTCTACCATTTTCATGCAAAGTTTGGTTCTCTCAATTTCTAAATCTGCTCTCGGATAATTCTTACTCATTTCAGCTATCTGGGGTCCTTCTTTTAATCTTGCCTGATATGCATGAAACATCATGTCTAGGTTTTCCGATATGGCTTCTGCTAGAACTGATCCTGATCTCTAAGCTAGGTTTTCCTCATTCGATTCTTGAGAAGTCAACTCTAGGATTTTGGCTCTCGATTCTTTCAAACTTCCTTCCAACTCAGTTATCTTTTTACTCCATTTTCTCTTGATTCTTTCTCTAGAATCTTTCCAAGATTTTGTCTTTTTACTACTATACTCTCCAACTTCACTAGTTTTGGCTATTTTCTCAGGATTAAGCCGTTGTTTTTGTAAGAGCACTTGGGCTCTTGTTATAGCTTGGATAGGCACATATGTAGGGTTGGATCCATCTACATTGTGTACAATACCTATCACATTGATCGGTGTCACTTTTGAAGCATTAGCAGGGTTTTTGGGACAATCTTTTATGACATGCTCTTTACCACAATTGGCACAAAAGCCTTGTATGTTATAGTATTGTGACTATCCTGCTATCGGAGGATGTGGACAATCCTTTATGAAATGATCTCCTTGGCACCTAAAGCATGATCCTCTAGGGCCCTGTGGTCTTTGTTGTCTCAATTGGGGCCGTGGATTGGGGTTTGTGTACATCACATTAGCATAGTCGGGCTCCCAATTGGGTTCCAATGGTGGACTATTGTATTGATATGTTTTCACATGTTCTGGTGACTCTGAATAGTATGCGAGTGGACTATCTACATGAGCAGAGTCAAAACTTTTAGAATTAGGGTCACTTTCAGTAATTAAGGGTGATGAAGGCACTAAAGCCCTATTGAGGTTCTCTTTTGCAGCAATGTATTTCACTGAAATGACATTCGTTGTTGGGGGTGGCTGCTGAGCTAAAACAGGTTGAGGTCTTTGTTGAGCCTGATAAGGATAGTTTTGAGGAGGCCTATAGTAATGAGGATGATCATTGTATTGACCTTGATATCTACCTCGTTGTGGGTATGCTTGCGGGTAGTTCTGTCTCACTGCTTGTTTGTTGTATGGGAAGTCTTGAGCCGTATGATTCGTGTATCGTCTCTCAATTGTACAGTATTAGCCACTACGGTTGGCTTGTGGTTGTGTTGCATTGGGACACACATTTTCCATATGATCACCACCACAAGTGTAACAACACTTCTTTGTTGTTGACCTAAGCATCTGTTTACTAGAAACTCCTAGTTTCTGGGCCACTTTTCTACTAGGTCTTCTATCGAGCTAGAAAGTTTTGAAGATGCTAGAGATGAACAATCTGAGTCCTTATAGACCTTTGAGAGTTCCAACTCGTCTCCTAGGTTGTCCTTAATGTCTATACAAATTCTTACACATTGCTCTTGCGTTTTGGGTTCCTTCAAGTAGGCATAGGAGCGTAGTTTAGAGCTCAAGAGGCCATCTAAGAACAATGACACTTGTCTGGCCTGTGAGGGTAACTCTTGCATTGGGCATCTCTCCACATATTGCCTAAACCTACATCCTGCGAGTCTGACTGTTTCTTGAGGGGTTTGTTTGAAACTATGAATCAATGAAGAAGTATCATGTCTCACTCCACTTTTAGAGAATTGAGTGATGAATGACTCTAACAAGTGATGGATGTCTCTAAATTGCATCTGTTGCAATGGTTGGAACCAAGTTAAAACTGTGTTCTTTAACATTAATCCAAAAGCATTATATTGTGTGAACATGTCTCCTACTTGCTCTGCTGGTAACACTTGCTTAAATTATGCAACATGGTCGTAGGATCTCCTGTCCCATCGAAGTAGTTTTTCATGGACTTTACTAATTGAGTGGGTCTTAGTACTCTGGGATGTTCACATGGTCTAGGTAGAGGAAAATCATCTCTACCACCTGGTGTTCTAGGTTCTCTTTGTCTTTGCACTCTATCGACGTCCCTGATGGTTCTATCTCTCCCTATGGGATGAGTGAAACTTACTTCTGGTCTCTCTTTGTTCTTCTCCCTTTGGTTAGCATGGGCTGAGGATGTTCCTGCCCCTTGATGGCTCGTGTACATTTTCTCGCGATGGAGGGAAGACTAAATCACCTCTCCATGTGTAGGTATTTCTCACATGGTCTGGTACCACAAATACTCTTTCTAATGTCTCATCCAGGTATACAACCTTTCCAGGTGTATCCAGGTCCTTAAATTCATAGATCATGATGGAACCTACCTCACAAGGTTGTTCCATTCTGTACCTCCAAAATGCTTCGTCTCTCTTTGTTTACGAATAATTCTATACTTCTGTTATCCTGAGGGATCCACTCTAGGATTAGTACTCTTGTTAGCACAGATTTCCCTCTAGGTGTCCTAGGTTCTTCTCCTACTAGTTCTTTCCCTTGGGTTCTCGCTTCCGTCTCTAACTGAATTACGCCAAACTCATTCGTATTATTAGGCTGAGTACTTATGATGTACATTGTTCCTTCTTTGTCTATGTACGCGTCTCTTTCAAATTTCACCACTAGACGTTCCAATCCAATGGGTTGATCAGGATTGTGCATTTGCACCACTTGTCTTCGCAACCATCCTCATAGATGCGAGCACCTAAGTGGTTGGTTCGGACAAACTCTAATTGAGTTCTGTAGGGTCCTTTGGTTTTTTCCAAATATGCAATGTTTAACCCTCCTTCTGGTTTTTCCATGCTAAAAGCCATTTCCGATTCACTAATATCTGAGCTCAACTCGTAAGGATAGCTATTCAATTGTTGTGCCCATGAACGTGCAGTAGTTCCTACACTTGCTTCTGATGATTTAAGGCTCCGTCGGTCTGACTTACCTATATGCTTGCCCGATCTAAGGTTCATGAATTTACTTCGCGGCACTCTCTGATCGTCAATGTTCCTTGTTTTTAATTGCTTGGTTCTTTTTTAATTTCTTTAGATTCTTGTCTTGTATCCAATGTATACATCAGGAATTGACTTTCCATGGTACTTTTGAGTTCTTGTTCCATCAGACTTAAATTCTTTCCTTTAGGTTATCGTATCGCACACTTTTATTTTAGTCTTGGACTTGAAAAATTAAGTCTCTTGAACTTGATGCGTTCATATCGTCTTTAATCCACAATGCTACCGTTTAGCCTAAGCTAATAATTGACTGAGGGGGTTGAGTATTCTTCCAACCTCGAGTCGATTGCTTTGGTCACTCTGATGCCCAAGAAGTCGCAGTTCCCAAGCCTTGCATTCTTCACTGCCTTGCCTTGGTTGCCCTTGGTAGTCCTTGCTAGACCTATAAAAATTCAATGTTTAGACCAATTCACAATTGATGATCAAGCACTTTGATATATACACTTTTAAGATCCTTTCTTCCTTGCCCAAAATTTTTAATGCCCCTTGGCTTTTCTAGTCCCACACTAGGTCAACCTCAAATTATCCTCTCAAAAAACGGACTTCGGATGAAAAAGATAGAAGCGTTCAGGCCCTCAGGGGTAAAAACTGACAAACAGGTTTTCCTTCAAATATGAGCTAAGGGGTCTCCTATCAGTCTAATCACCCAAAAATTTGCTTAAAATAGCCCCAAATTTGGCCAAAAATTGAAACCCTAAAATTTGTGTTTGGGGTGGACAATCGCGATGGTCTGGGACAATCACGATGGTATGGGACCGTCACGATGGCTCAAGTAAACCGTCGTGATGGCATGGTGCAATCGCGATGGTCCGATGGAGCGAGGCGTTGCGATGGTCTAAATGTGAGCAATCGCGATGGTCTGATGTGAATTGTCACGATGGTCTCAGGTGAGCCATCGCGATGGTCTAATCGGCGAGCGATTGCGATGGCGTCAGTCATCGGTCAACGTAACAATCGTGATGGCGTGAGCCCGTTGCGATGGTCATGAGGCGCAATGGGTTGAGCCAATCGCGATGGTCATGAGGCACGATGGCTTGAGCCAATCGTGATGGTCATGAGGCGCGATGGCTTGAGCCAATCACGATGGTCCAATTTTCGAGGCATTGCGATGGCGTACTTAGTATCATCACGATGGCGTGCCTAGTGAACAATCGCGATGGTTTGGCTTGACATGTGGCAACGTCGGCACGATGGCATGAGTCAATCGCGATGGCGTGGGGTCTATGGGATCGTCGCGATGGTCAGGGACCATCGTGATGGCCCAAGTGAACCGTCACGATGGTGTGGTATCGTCGCGATGGTCCGACCGAGCCGTCATGATGGCGTGAGCCAATCGCGATGGTGCAACACAATCGCGATGGCGTGAGCCAATTGCGATGGTCCACCAAATCACTGATTTTCAAAATGCAACCTTGGATTCCTATGTGCGAAAGGGTCGCCTATACAATGGTGAACTCACTTACCTCAAATTCCGAGTTTGGTAGACCATCGCGATGGTCTGATACACCCGGCAGATTTCTAGAAAGTGATTTTTTACCTTTTGGAAGCTTTTTTGATACTCTAGAGCACTGTACCTGCAAGAAAACTCAAAAACGCAAAAGCACATACAAGCACGAAAGCTCTCTCTCTCTCTCTTGCATGCACAAATGAGGGGAAATGAGGAGAATGGGTGGATATGGTGAATTTTCTGATTTTTTCGGAGTGGAAGAAGATGATGCGGTGGTGAAGAAGGAGTGTAGAGGAGATGAAAAACACAAGAAACTAAGTAAAAACAACAACAAAAACTGAAATTTTTACCTTCCAATGCCACTTCTTGCTATACTCTTACCATCACACATTCGTCCTAGACTCAATCCCCGACAACGGCACCAAATTTGGTGTTGCTCTAGCACAATGGTGAGAACCACGTTAAGAAGCTCCACCTCCTTAATGTCAATCCGCGGAAGAGATAGGAATGATATGAAGATCGTGAATGTGAGATGAAGTGAGAGTGAAGGTGAGAAGCATAGAGATGCACACACACATACACACACGTAGGAGACAAGAAAGACACAATGGAAGGTAGGAAAATAGACTCTATTACTCAAGATCTCAATTACAAGCTCAAGCTCACTCTAGCTCATACAAGTCTACACTAGCTAACCTCAAAAATGAGCTCTCTAGCTCTTTTTATAGATTCTACACTAGTTTTGACCGGTTTCACATCTAGTGACCGGTATAGTTAAAAAATAGGTTCTAGATGCTATTTGAAGGGGTAAACGAACTCTAAAATTAACCAAATTGGTAGGCTCATTCTATCTAAGCTCCTCAAGCTTGAGGACTCCTCGGCTTGCACAAAATGGAGCTACAAATTACAAAAAGGGTTTTTCTATGTTACATATGATACAAAAGTGATGAAGATCACTGTTGGAGGTTTTTGAAAAGTAGTTATAAAACATAATTCTTTGAAAAATGATTCGACTCGCTCCCCACTACTTCGTTGTGCTCTGTCTTTACATGCTTCCTCAATGTCTGTGCCTCTCGCTATTGCCAACAGAGGGTAGTTCTTGGAGTGTGCATCTCTCAACATATAGTCTAGTCCTATGTCCTGCAAGTCTAGCTGTTTCCTAAGGGGTCAGTTTGACATTGTGAATCAAGGAAGAAGTATCATGTCTGATTCCACTTTTAGATAATTATGTGATGAATGGCTCTAACAAGGATGAATATCCCTAAAGTGTCTTTGTTGCAATGGTTGGAACCAAGTTAAAGCTATGTTCTTTAACGTGAGCCCAAATGTGTTGTATTGTGTAAACATATCTTCTACTTGATCTGCTCGCAATACTTGCTTTGATGGGGGAAGTATCTCAACCCCTAAGCAACGACGAAGCGTGAATGACCTCCACAGGTATCCTTCTTTGACCTCTGCACACCAAAAATGCTCTTACTCAGAGCTTATGCAGAGAACTCCAGTGAGCTTTTGTAGACCTGTAGTAAACACCAAGAGCTTTCCAAAAAAACAAATTTCACTTCAAATGGATGCTTACACAAGGAGAAACAATGTCTACAACATGAGCTAGTTGAATGCTCACAACTGCCAGTCAAGCAGATACCTCACTTCACTCCAGCAAGCTTTTCTCAGATATTATATAGAGAATAAATCTCAAACTTGGGTCAACTTTAGAGGCCTCTAATAGCTACCCAATGACACCAAAATCATAGCAAATGGATACATAGAGAAGTATAACCAGCCCTTACAACAGAGAGCAAAATATTTCCAATAGAGCCTACACACCAAGAGAGATATCAATCACACAACTTCACTAAAATGCATGTTGCTCCCAGATTACTCAGAGAATGATCCAGAGAATTTGTGAGCATAAAATAAACTCTAATAGCTATCCAATGAGACAAGAATTACATCAAATGGATACAATATGAGGGAGAACCAATGCTAACAACTCAGGGGTAGAGAGTTGCAACACTGCCTGCGCACACACATAGATATGCCTACTAAAAGAAAACAAACAAGCAAGCAAGGGGCTAGCTTAAGCAAGGGGCTTGCTTATCACAACTCCAGCACTTAGTGCTCACTTTACATGAGCTAAAACTCCAAGAAGATGGGCCAAAAGAAGTCGGGATACATGCTCCTTTTATAGTGAGAGGTGTGCCCCTAAAATCTAGGAACTACCTTTCCAAATCAGCCTCTTAACTTGGAGGAATTAGTTGAGATGACTTGGGGAGTGGTTGAGTGACTTTTCTTGATGGAATCTCGTGGCTTTTGGCTTCCTTTGATTGCTCCACATGTCCATAAAAGATTCCCCACGAATTTTTAGCTTGAAGCTTGACTTTTAACACTCCCCCTCAAGCTTCAATTCTTCATCCTCATCCAAGCTCCTTCATGTTGATGCATTGCTTGAATTTTGAAATCTTCATCCCATCCAAAGCCTTTGTAAACATGTCCGCAACTTGGTCCTTGGTACCAATATGATGTACTGAAACTTCCTTGGATATCACCTTTTCCCTTATGAAGTGATAGTGCACTTCAATATGCTTGGTTCTAGCATGATAGACAGGGTTCGATGCTAGATGAATGCTACTCATGTTGTCACAAAAAATTGGATATGTGTCAACCTGCAAATTAAGCTCCATAAATAACTTCTTAATCCACATTAGCTCACATGTGACTTGATCCAAAGCTCTATACTCAGCCTCGGTGGAAGATAATGCCACCGTGGGTTGCTTCTTTGAAATCCATGAGATGATCTTGCTACCTAGCATGACTAGGTAACCACTTGTACTCCTTCTATCTTCCTTCGAACCGGCCCAATCGGCATCGGAATAAGCTTTGACCTGCATATCATCATCAAATGAGTAGAACAATCCTTCATTTATAGTGGCTTTGAGATATCGCAACATTCTTCTTGCAGCTTGCAAGTGTGTAGTCCTTGGACTATGCATAAATTGTGATAACACTCCAACTCCATATGCTATGTCGGGCTTGGTTATTGTGGCATAATTGAAAGAGCCTACAATAGATCGATACAAAGTTACATCCTCTAATGGCTCTCCATCAATGGAGCTTAGCTTTACATTAACTTCCATGGGATTTGAAATAGGCTTGCAATGTAGCATCCCAAACCTCTCAAGTAGGTCTAGAATATACTTCCTTTGTATGAGCATAATACCTTCTTCTTTGTATACAACTTCAATGCCAAGAAAATACCTAAGATCTCCAAGATCAGAGATCCTAAACTCCTTTCCAAGCTTTGCCTTGATCTCCTCAATGCCCTTTGTATCATTACCTGTAATGATAAGATCATCTACATACACACACATGTAGACCACAAGTTCTCCTCTTTGTTTGATGAAGAGAGATGGATCCGCCTTGCATTGATTGTAACCACATTTGATCAAATAGTCCACCAATCTTTGGTTCCAAGCCCTTGGAGCTTGCTTTAGGCCATAAAGTGCCTTCTTCAACCTACAAACATGATGTGGAAACTCTTTATGAACAAAACCTAGTGGTTGCTCCATGTATACCTCTTCTTCCAAGTCTCCATTGAGAAAGGCATTCTTGATATCCAATTGAAAGAGCTTCCATCCTTTGCTAGCAGCCATTGCAATGAGTGTCCTAATGGTGCTCATCTTTGCCACGGGGCTGAATGTCTCTTCAAAGTCCACTCCATAGGTTTGTGCAAAACCCTTGGCCACCAATCTTGCTTTGAACCTAGAAATAGATCCATCTGAATTCCTCTTTACTTTATACACCCACTTATTACCTATTACCTTCATGTTCTCCTTCTTGGGCACTAGAGTCCATGTTTGATTTTCCTCAAGTGCGTCGATCTCTTCTTGCATTGCCTCTTTCCATTCGGTGTACCTGCTTGCATCTTCATAGCAATCGGGCTCATGATCTTCTACTACTTTGTTCATATATGCATAATGTGTTGCCATCTATGAATCATAAGTAAACCTTTGAGTTGGATACTTAACTCTAGAAGACTTCCTTTCTTCACCTTTTGGAGGAATAAACCTCCTTTGCCTTGGGAACTTGATCTCTTTCTTTGACGTGGCTTCTTTCTCCATCATGTGTCCTTCATCATCTTCAACTTCATTACCTTCTTCATCCAACTCCACCAATGTTGCTTTGCCTTTGTTGATTGATTGTGCTTCATAGCTTGATGAAGATCTCCCCCTCCATGGTGAGTTCATGCTTGAACTATCTTCATTGATGGAACACCTTGGGCCGCTTAGCTCTAGGTCGATTTGTTCTTCATCATGTCCATGCTTTTCTTCTTCATAGTCCTGCATACAATCATACTTCTTATACCAAGGGAGTAGCTCATCAAATGCTACATCCCTTGATATCCTCAAGTCCTTTGTGTTTGGGTTGAAGCACCTGTAACCTTTATGATCATTTGAATATCCTAGAAACACACACTTTTCTGCCTTTGGTTGTAGCTTGTGCCTCAATTCACTTGGCACATGTACATAACAAGAACATCCAAATATCTTCAAGTGGGAAAGATCAGGTTTCTTACCATAATAGGCTTGATATGGTATCAAGCCATGGATCCCTGAGGTAGGAGCCCTATTCATAAGATACACGGCGGTATTTGCTGCATCACTCCAAAACATGTTAGGTACATTCATCTCATTAAGCATTGCTCTAGCGATCTCGGCAATGTATCTATTCTTTCTCTCTGCTACTCCATTTTGTTGGGGTGTGTACCTGCATGTTACTTGCCTCTTGATGCCTTGATCCATTAAAAAATCAGAAAACTCATTTGAGAAATATTCTCCCCCTCCATCGGACCTTAGCTTCTTGATATATGTACCTGTTTCCTTCTCTACCATTGCCTTGAATGCTTTGAAACATGTAAACACATCTGATTTGTTTTTGATGAAATAAACCCAAACCATCCTTGTGCAATCATCTATAAAAGTGACAAAGTACTTGTTACCTCCAATGGATTGCTCTTTGGTTGGCCCCCACACATCTGTATGTATCAACTCCAATGGATGTTGGGTTATGTAGCCACTCTTCTTGAATGGAAGTCTCGCTTGCTTCCCTAGTTGACAAGATTCACATAAATGCTTCATACCTTGTCCTTGGAAGTTGGGAAGACCTTCAACCAGCCTCTTGAATTGCATTTCCTTCATTCTTTGTATGTTGATGTGACCTATCCTCTTGTGCCACAAGTCCAACTCCGAAATCCTCTTGTTTCCATATGTGAAGTAGACATGTTGAGTGGAATGAGAATTTACCTCCAAAGTGAAGAGTCTCCCTTGCTTCTTTCCTCTTGCTATGACCTTGTAACCTTGCTTAGGGTTCTCCACAAAGCATCCACCTTTGTTGAACCTTACTTGATAGCCTCTTTCAACCATTTGCCCAACGGACACCAAATTCTTTGTGATAGTAGGTACATGCAAGACATCCTTGAGACATCTTCCTTCCTCCTTGTCATCCAAAGCTACATCTCCAACATGGGAGATCTCATGGGCTGTATCATCACCTGTTTCTACATGTACTTTACCTTTGGGAACATGTAGATTAGTAAACCAAGAAGCATTGCAACTCATATGGTTGCTACATCCACTATCAATATACCAAGTGTTATCTACTTTGCTTGAATTCCCATTCATGTGCATCATCAAGAGATTGTCATTTTCTGAACTTGTAGAAGCATTATTACCTTGGCCTTTGTATGAAGAACCTTGATTATAGCTCCTTTGGTTTCCTCCTTGGTAGCAATCTCTAGCATAGTGGCCAAACTTGCCACATATGTAACATCCTTCACCATCTTGATTCCTGTTTTGTTGATGTCGTCCTCCTCTTCCTCTTGTTCTTCCTCTCCCTCTTTGTGATGAGGTGCCTTGGTCATGTCCTTGATTGCTTGAGTGGCCTTGCCTTCCTCCAATCCTTCCTTTGCCCCTTCCTTGTCCTCGTCTTCCTTTGCCCCTTTGATTACCTGCATAGAAAACTTGTGCATCCTTGCTTTTAGTTGAACTTCCACCTATGTTCATTTCTTCGGTGACCATGAGAGCAACCAATTGTTCAAAATCGGGAAGATTATCCCTTACATAAACTGGAGTGGTAAAGGGTTTCCACTTCTCATCATCTCTCAAACCATTGAGAGCATAAGCCACAAGATCGTCATCGTTTATGTGGCTTCCAATGGATCCCAATGCATCTGATAACTCCTTGACCTTAAGTATGTAGTCATTTATGCTACTCCCTGAGCTCTTCCTAAGGTTGTTGAGCTCATTCTTGAGTTGGATCTTCCTTGCTTTGGTGCTTGTTGAATAAAGCCTTTCAAGTGTCTCCCATACCGTCATGCTTGAATCCAAGTCTTGGATATGGCCGATCATGCTATTGCTAATGTGTTGGGAAAGAATAAAGATAACCCTCTTGTCTCTTTCATTCCATTCCCTAAAGGCCCTTCTCTGGTCATTGGTTGGATTCTCATCCAACCTAGGTCTTGGTTCACTTCCACTAATCAACCCCCAAAGGCCCTTGCCCATAAGATAGTTGGAGACCCTAAATCTCCATGGTTGATAGTTACCTTTGTCTAGCTTTTCAATTTGATTGTTGAAGTCTCCCATATCTAGTCTTTGATACTTGACCTAGCCCTTGGCTAATGCTCCAATGTGTGTAAAATGAAAATGAGGCTCTGAGGTTACCTCAATCCAAAGCTTTCCTTAGATGGACACCTTGTGCTCTTGCAAATTTGAGTAGAATAGCTCCCCCTTGATGTGAGCTACCTCCAAGAAGCTTTTGTTGATGCAAATCTTCAACCACCAACTCCAAGAGTTCTTCTTCCTTGTATGTGATGCCTCCAAGATGCCCAAATGCTCTGATACCACTGATGGGGGAAGTATCTCAACCCCTAAGCAACGACGAAGCGTGAATGACCTCCACAGGTATCCTTCTTTGACCTCTGCACACCAAAAATGCTCTTACTCAGAGCTTATGCAGAGAACTCCAGTGAGCTTTTGTAGACCTGTAGTAGACACTAAGAGCTTTCCAAAAAAACAAATTTCACTTCAAATGGATGCTTACACAAGGAGAAACAATGTCTACAACATGAGCTAGTTGAATGCTCACAACTGCCAGTCAAGCAGATACCTCACTTCACTCCAGCAAGCTTTTCTCAGAGATTATACAGAGAATGAATCTCAAACTTGGGTCAACTTTAGAGGCCTCTAATAGCTACCCAATGACACCAAAATCATAGCAAATGGATACATAGAGAAGGAGAACCAGCCCTTACAACAGAGAGAAAAATATTTCCAACAGAGCCTACACACCAAGAGAGATATCAATCACACAACTTCACTAAAATGCATGTTGCTCCCACATTACTCAGAGAATGATCCAGAGAATTTGTGAGCATAAAATAGACTCTAATAGCTATCCAATGAGACAAGAATTACATCAAATGGATACAATATGAGGGAGAACCAATGCTAACAACTCAGGGGTAGAGAGTTGCAACACTGCCTGCGCACACACATAGATATGCCTACTAAAAGAAAACAAACAAGCAAGCAAGGGGCTAGCTTAAGCAAGGGGCTTGCTTATCATAACTCCAGCACTTAGTGCTCACTTTACATGAGCTAAAACTCCAAGAAGATGGGCCAAAAGAAGTTGGGATACATGCTCCTTTTATAGTGAGAGGTGTGCCCCTAAAATCTAGGAACTACCTTTCCAAATCAGCCTCCTAACTTGGAGGAATTAGTTGAGATGACTTGGGGAGTGGTTGAGTGACTTTTCTTGATGGAATCTCGTGGCTTTTGGCTTCCTTTGATTGCTCCACATGTCCATAAAAGATTCTCCACGAATTTTTAGCTTGAAGCTTGACTTTTAACATGCTTAAACTCGGAAACATGGTTGTAGGGACCACTTGTCCCATCAAAGTAATTTTTCATCGACTTTACTAATTGAGTGGGTCTTAGTGTCCTTGGATGTTCTTGTGGTCTAGGTAGAGGAAAATCTGTTGATATATTTAGGTAGTGATGTGTGTGAACACTCTAGGACCGTCGGGGCACTTTTTTCCCTCTTTAGGAGGTTTCTTCCCCCGGCTTGTATATACGCCTATTGCCCTAATGGGCTATTTATCTTTGTACATTCTCTAGTAATACATTTAGTATTGTGTGTTGTGCCCAAGCTTCTTGTCCTTCCTTGTGCTGTTCGTGTGCTTCCGCAGACGTCTAACTCCAACAATTGGTATTAGAGCAAGTCGTCGCTTCATCTAGGGTGCCATCGACACTCCTCCGGTTGCAGTCTTAGAATCACACAAATTTTGGTGAGCATACTCAGCGTGTTTTCGAGATCAAAACTGCTTCGCTTTGTGGTGCCGAAATCGCGATCTGAGCTCGTTTCGGCCTCCGAACGCACTATCACAGCGCTTGTGCAAGCTATTTCTTCTTTTTGTGCCAAAGGTATATACCAGTTTCTGTTCGCCAGTTTAAGCATCTCGAAGTCTGCTACAGGTCTAGCAGAACTCGTCTAGGCAGTTATGTTCAAGTTTTTGAGATACAGTCGATTTTTTGCATCAAGGTATTTTAGTCACCGGCCATGGTTGAAAGCAGTGATGTATTTCGTATGTTGGATGTTGAGGATAAGTTGGATGGTACCAAATACCCGTTGTGGGCTTATATGATGCGACATGTATTGGTTGCAAAAGGACTATGGAACATTGTGCAGGGTGTTGAAAAACGTCCTATCACACCTGCAACTGTTACAACAGTAGCTACAGAAGTTGATGTAGAAGGTGTCGAAGATGATGATATTTTGCATATTCCTGTTCATACTGTGGTTTCTGCTGCACCTACTGTAGAGCAGATTCGTTGGGATGGCAGAGATGCCCAGCCACATGCATTGATAGCTTTGTCTGTCAAACGTGCCATTATTCCTCACATACGCTCTTGCAGACCAGCTAAGGATGCTTGGAATACATTTACCACATTGTACCAAGCTAGGAATGAGGCTCGTGTTGCCTACCTCTGAAAACAGTTGGAGAGTGAGCACATGAATGGAGGTGATTCTATGGACAGCTTCCTAACAAATATCAAAGACCTGAAGGAACATTTGATTTCTGCTGATGAAGTTATACCAGATAGCTCACTTGTGCAGACCATTCTGAATGGTCTTCCTGATTCATATGAGAGTTTTGCTTCTACTCTTCGGTTGATGATGAAATGCAATCCAAATGCCTTATCATTTAAGGAGTTAGTCTCTGTTCTATTGCAGGAATGTCAGTCCAGTAGAACAGGTCCATTATGCGAGTTGCAGATCAACTTTCCTGGCTAGTCAGATGGGCAAAGGAAAATGGAGCTCTTCAACTAGTAAGCAAAAATCTGCAAATTCTGCATATTCGAAGAAGGAAGATAAAGATGAGAAGAAATCAGAAAAGCAGAAATTGTTTTGTAAGTATTGTAAATGGAATGATCATACCATAAAGAACTGTCCAAAACTGGTTGCTAAAGAGGCAAAGAAGAAAGAGGCTGGAATGGTTGTTGCAGAGGCCTCTACACCAAAAATAGAGTCTACTAATCTTGTGCAGGAAGAAGAATGGGTGTTTACTAATGTCTGCAGTTTTGAGCCATCTTCTCATGAGCAGTGCATGTCTGCAGTAGACTCAGATGTTTGGTATTTCGATAGTGGGGCGACCAAACATATTACCTTGCAGCGCAGTTTCTTCTCTTCACTCGAGCCTGCCCCTATAGGGAATACTGTTACATGCGCCAACAACTCCTCTTATCCTATTATGGGAGTTGGTAAGATCATTTTGATGACTGCTGATGGTAGTTCTTTCACTTTATCAGATGCTTTATTTGTGCCAGGGATCAAGAAGAACCTGTTATCAGTTTTTGCATTAGCCAAGATTGGTTTGGTTGTGCAATTTGTTGATGACAGGTGTACAGTTCATAATCTGTCAAATGGTGATGTGATTATTGCTTTTGGCATTTTATGTTGTGGGTTGTATAAGCTCATAGACTATGAAAGATCCGTAAGTGATTCGGCATGTGCAGTAAATGATTCTCAGGCTATGTTAGATGCAAAGCTTTGGCATGCACGCTTTGGTCATCTAAATTTTGCTAGTTTGCTATGTCTGTAGAAATTTGAAATGGTGTCCTCTTTGCCCAAACTTGAAGCACCTGGAAAACATGTTTGTGAAGGCTGTATTTTGGGCAAAATACAGCATTCTTCCTTTCCAAAAGATGGTTCGGTTCGAGCTACTCAGAAATTGCAGCTAGTACATAGTGATGTCTGTGGTCCTATCCAGACACCTTATTTTGGGAATTATCTCTACTTCGTGACTTTCATCAATGATTTTTCCAGGCATGCATGGGTAAATCCATTGAAGGCAAAGTCCGAAGTGTTCATGTGCTTCAAACAGTTTCTGGTTTTGGCTGAAAATCTGTCAGCATGTAAAACGGGCACCCTTCGTTCTGATCGAGGGGGGGAATATATGTCTTCTGATTTTAATGCATTTCTTGCTGAACGTGGGATAAAACACCAGTGTACAGTGTCGTATACACCTCAACAGCATGGAGTTGCTGAACAAAAGAATAGGTCACTCATGGAGATGGCGAGGTGTATGGTCAA
Organism: Ceratopteris richardii; assembly: GCA_020310875.1. Classification (NCBI taxonomy): domain Eukaryota; kingdom Viridiplantae; phylum Streptophyta; class Polypodiopsida; order Polypodiales; family Pteridaceae; genus Ceratopteris; species Ceratopteris richardii. The sequence goes on from CM035411.1 coordinate 110,061,196, forward strand.
GAGTCAGGCTTTACCACATAGTTTCTGGCTTGAGGTTGTCATGTGTGCAGCATATGTACTGAACAGGTGTCCCACTAAAGTGCTGCAGTCTGTCACTCTATATGAGGCTTAGGATGACCGCAAGCCATCTGTTGTTCATCTGTGTGTTTTTGGTTGTTTGGCATATGCATTAGTGCCCGAACAACATCGTAGAAAATTGGATGATAAAGCAATAAAATTTATTTTTGTTGGGTACAGTTCTGAAGGTAAAGGCTATTGTCTGTATCATCCACAAACTAAACGCATTCTGATTAGCCGTGATGTTGTTTTTGTGGAGGATGCTATTCAGCCATGGCTTTCATGTACTAAGGAGACATCTGTTAGCTCAAAGACATGTATGATACTTTGCTGCCTCTTTTTACAAGTGGAGAGTCTAGTGCTAGTCCTAGTGAGGCAACATCTCAGCCTTTGTAAGTTTCATGTGATGATGCAGATCGTTCCATTTCTGATGCAGATTTACATGATGCACTTATTGATGAGAGAGCTGATATTGAGCAGGTAAGAACTATGCCAAAATGGCTGGTGCAGACCTTGCGTGACAGCAAATTAGATGCACCTCTGTCATATTGTACTTGATCAGGCTCTCACAGTGCCTCTTTTGCATCATATTGCTATGCTATGGCTGCATCTAGTCTCTGTGATGAGACTAAGCCTGTTTCGTTTGATGAAGCACAAAATTCAGAAAATTGGTTGGCTGCTATCCAATCTGAATATGATGCAATAATGAAGAATGGTACTTGGTCTTTATGTGACTTGCCTCCTGGCAAGAAGGCCATTGGCACTAAGTGGGTATACAAGCTAAAGCGTAAACTTGATGGTGCAGTTGAGAGGTATAAGGCTAGGCTTGTTGTAAAGGGTTATGCACAGGAAAGAGGCATTGATTTTGATGAGACCTTTGCACCTACATGTCATATGACTACTGTTTGGAGCATTTGTGCACTTGCAGCCCATCATGGTTATAATGTACATCACTTGGACATTAAAACTGCATTTCTGAATGGTGACTTGCATGAAGAAGTGTATGTTTTTCAGCCCCGTGGCTTTGTGCAAAAAGGGCATGAAAACCAGGTGTGCAGGTTAAAGAAGGCATTATATGGTTTAAAGCAAGCACCACGTGCTTGGTATGAGAAGATACATGCCTATCTGATTGCACATGGTTTTGAGAACAGTCCAACTGAAAGCACCTTATATGTTAAGCATGCTAATGATGTGTTTCTGATCATTGTTGTCTATGTTGATGACATGCTGCTCACTGGTCCTATTGAGAAGCATATTTCTGATTTTAAGGCTGATTTGCATGCCTCATTTGAGATGTCTGATTTGGGGCATTTGCATCATTATTTGGGCGTTCAATTTATGCACGTTGATGGTGGAATGGCTTTGTGTCAAACGAAATATATTGACACATTATTGCTGCGTTTTGGCCTTAAAGACTGTAAGCCTATTGCCACTCCTATGGAGACAGGTTTACGATTGAGTCTTCATGATGCTCGAGATGCATTTGATGATGTTCTCTATCAGCAGGCTGTTGGATGCTTGATTTACTTATGCATTACTCGACCAGATATTCTGTTTGCTATCTCACATATGAGCAAGTTTATGCATTTCCGAGGAGTCAAGCATTGGCAGGTGGTTAAGCGTATCTTTTGCTACTTGAGTGGTACTCAGCTACTTGGGATGTTTTATCCCAAGGGGGGATCACTACCACCAGATTTGCATGCTTTTTCTGACTCTGATTGGGCTGGTTGCTATGACACTCTTGTGTCCACTAGTGGCTTTTGCTTCATGCTTGGTAGCTCATGTATATCTTGGTTGAGCAAGAAGCAGCCTACTGTGGCCACTTCCAATTGTGAGGCTGAGTATAGGGCAGCTTTCACAGCGACTGTTGAGTGTGTGTGGCTCAGACGCCTTATGGCTGATTTGGGTGTTGGTCATTCTGCCACCACCATCTTCACTGACAGTCAAAGCGCATTGGCAGTTGCGAGGAACCCTGTGTTCCATGCTCGCACTTAGCACATTGAGGTGCATTATCATTATGTCAGGGAGAGCTTCTCTGTTGGGGAGATCAGCTTGGCATATGTGCCCATGGAGGAGAACATTGCAGACCTTTTCACGAAGACTCTGCCTAGGGAGAAGTTTGAAGCTTTCCGCAAAGCTTTGGGCTTACTTCCTTTTGTGGTGTGATTTCCACATAGCTTGGCACTTCCTTAGACATGAGTGCCAGCTACTTGTTCACCGCATCACTCTCAGGGGGGATTTGTTGATATATTTAGGTAGTGATGTATGTGAATACTCTAGGACCGCCGGAGCACTTTTTTCCCTCTTTAGGAGGTTTTTTTCCCCCGGCTTGTATATACGCCTATTGCCCTAATGGGCTATTTATCTTTGTACATTCTCTAGTAATACATTCAGTATTGTGTGTTGTACTCCAAGCTTCTTCTCCTTCCTTGCGCTGTTAGTGTGCTTTCGCAGACGTCTAACTCCAACAAAATCATCTCTACCACTCGGTATTCTTGGTTCCCTTTGTCATTCCAATCTATCGGTGTCCACTATTGGTGCAAATATCAAACCTACACATTTGGCTAGAGTTTATGATCAATAGAAGCTCCATGGAAACCATTGCTAGGAAGTTTTTTATCATTTACCATTTGTAAAAGTCATCTTTTGACTTAACAGAATATTTGTAACTACCACCAAAATCGTGGGACTTGTTAGTTGGAAAAGTCACGACTTCATTTGAGGGAATATCTCCTAGATTGTAGGACTACTTTTAGTGAGAACCAATGGAGAATTCAAATTCAAATTCAAACATCACATCTATAAAAGATGGCCAGAAAACTCACGAGCCAGATCACTTCAATTCTGAGCCATTGCTGATTAGATTTGTAAGAGAGTGAGGCTCAAATTGTAGCCTACACTATTCACCATCATTAGGCATTGATTATCAAGCCTATGATCTTGTACAACATTGTTCTTTAATACAATAGATCTACATTTCTCATCTATGGTCTCTCTATCATAGTCACTCATAACAGTCAACTTGTACTGATCATATCTCAGTCATTCCTTCATCATTTTCAAATATCTATAGCTTGTTGGGATCAACTCCAAGTTCTCTATATTTTTACAAATTTTGAAGATAGTCCATTCAGCCAATTTGGAGAAAAGTGCATCGAAGCACTCACTGGTCAAACTCTACAAAGGTCCTAAAAAATCGGGGGTAATGATTTGATTGCTAAATTGATTACTTTGTGTATAGTGCATCATTTTAAGTGATTCCACTTGGAATCATTAGCTTACAAATCAAATTTGATATCTCCAAAAGTAATTTTTCTAATTCCTATTGTATTGGAAGCATTGAGCATAACAAGCAACAGGTGTGTGAACAAAAATAGAAGGTTTTTCATTGAACCTTCAACTTGGAAGTAGTCTATTTTGATTTAATCATTTCTCATATCACTTCCAAAGTACATAGGCACTTGTATAGTGTCATTGGAATGCTAAGAGGGCCCACAACTCAACTCTGAAGCTACAAGGGGCTACTACAAAGTAGGATCAGGCAGTACCTACTCATTTCTTGGAGTGTCCATCCATCTTTCCCAACATCCATGGTTGGTCTATCCCTCCCTATGGGATGAGTGAAACTTACTTTTGGCCTTTCTTTGTTCTTCTCTCTTTGAGTACCATGGGCTGAGGATGTCCTAGCACCATGATGATTGGTATTTACATTTGCTTATGATGGGGGGAACACTAAATCGCCTCTCCATGTATAGGCATGTCTTGCATGATCTAATACTAAAAATACTCGTTCTGAAGTGTTTTCAAAGTAAACTACCTTTCTAGGTGTGTCTGGGTCCTTGAATTCATAAATAGTAATGGAGCCTACTTCACTTGGTTGTTCCATTCTGTATCTCCAAAATGCTTCATCAGTGTCCTTATTCAGGAACAATTCAATGCTTCTATTATCCTGTGGGATCCATTCTGGGTTTAGCATTTTGTTAATACAGATTTCCCTCGAGGTGTCCTAGGTTCGTCTCCTAAAGGTTCTTTTCCTTGGGTTCCTTCTTCCACCAAACTCATTTGTAAGATTAGGTTGCTTACTTATGATGTACATTGTTCCTTCTTTGTCTATGTAAGCATCTCTCTTGAATTTCACCACTAGAGATTCCAATCCAATGGGTTGGTCAGGGTTATGCAACTGAACCACTGATCTTCTCAAACCATCCTCATAGATGTGAGCACCTAGATGGTTGGTTCGAACATATTCTAATTGGGTCCTATAGGGTCCTTTGGGTCTTTCTAAGTATGCTATGCTTAACCCTCCTTCTAGTCTTTCCATGCTAAAAGCCATCTCTGACTCATTGGTATTAGAGCCCAACTTGTAAGGGTAACTATTCAATTATTTGCCCACGAACGTGCAATAGTTCCTACACTTGCTTCTGATGATCTAAGGCTTCATTGGTCTGACTTACTTATATGCTTTCCCGATCTAAGGTTCATGAATTTTACTTCCTTGACCTCTCAATACACTTTCTAATTGCCAACACTTCTTTGTTCTTAGTTACTTGTTTTGTTCTTAATTCTTTTAAATTCCTATCTTTTCTCAATGCATGCGTCAAGAATCGACTTTTTGTTGTACTTGCATTCTTGCTCTGTCAAACTTATGTTCTTTCCTTTAGGGTTTTTGTATCGCACACTTTTATCTTGCTCTTGGACTTGAGAGAATTAAGTCTCTTAAACTTGTTGCGTTTCTATCGTCATCCTAATTTAATCCACAATGCTAAACATTTATCCGAAGCTATAAATTGACTGAGGGAGTTGAGTATTCTTCCAACCTCGAGTCAGCTTCTTTGATAGCTCTGATGCCCAAGAAGTTGTGCTTCCCAAGCCTTGTGTACACCGCCTGACTTTCCTTGATTACCCTTGAATAGCTCTTACTAGACCAATAAAAATCCAAAGTTTAGACCAAATCTTAAATCAATGATCAAACACTTTGATATATACACCTTTAAAGGTCTCTTTTCCTTTGGCTAAATTTCTCAAATGCCCCCTTGCTTTCCTCATCCCATAGATGGGTAAAAATCAATTTGTTTTACCTAAATATCAATGTTTTATTCTTGAAAAAAACAACTGAGATCAGGTATAACTTGAAAAGAGATTTCTAACGAGCCCTAGAGCTCAAAAAACGGACTTCAAATGGAGAAGTTATGGATGTAAAGGCTCTCGAGGGTAAAAATGGTAAACTGGTTATTCTTCCAAATATGAGTTAAAGGGATCTTAAATATGCATAAACACTCACAAATTCACTCAAATTAGGCCTTTTTATTTGCAAAAAATCAAAACCCTAATTTGGCATTTCAGGCAGACAATCGCGATGGTATGAGGTAATCGCAATGGTCTAGGATCGTCGTGATGGTCTGAAACCGTCACGATGGTCCAAAAAATGAGTCATCATGATGGTCTGACTAACAACTAGTCACGATGGCATGAGCCCATCGCGATGGTCAACAGTCAACAAAACTGCCACGATGGCATGAGCCTGTCGAGATCATCACGAGGTGTCACAATGGCTTGAGCCAATCGTGATGGTCTAAAATTTGAAGCATCACGATGGCATACTTGTATCATTGTGATGGTCTAGAGGACACATGGGAAGTGGGTTGTCGCAATGGCATGAACCAATCGTGATGGTGTAGGGTCGACGATATCATCACGATGGTTAGTGATCATCGTGATGGTCCAACTGAACCATCATGATGGTGTGAGACCATCGTGATGGTCCGGCCGAGCTGTCGCGATGGCATGAGTCAATCGTGATGGTGCGACACAATTGCGATGGTGTGAGCCCATCGTGATGGTCCACCAAACTATGAATTTTCAAGATGCACCTGTGGATTCGTGTGTGCGCTAGTGTGCTCTATGTCGTGGTATACACACTTACCAAAAATGTCGAACTTGTCAGACCATCGCAATGGTTTGACACCTACAGCAGGTCTGACAAAAATTTGACATTCTCATCATTTTGGAGCTCTCCTGCTGTTCTGGAGCACTGTACCTACAAGAAAACTCAAACACACACACACCAATGCAAACTCAAAAGCTCTATCTCTTTCTCACATGTGCAAATGAGGAAAATGAGGAGGATAGGTGGATGTGGTGAAATTTCATATTTTTTTTGGAGTGGAAGAAGATGATGTGGTGGTGAAGGAGGAGTGTAGAGAAGATGAACAACACAAAAGACTACTAAAAAACAACAACAAAAACTGAAATTTCTACCTTCCAATGTCAATTCTTGCTATACTCTTACCATCACGCATTCGTCCTAGAACTCGATCCCCAGCAACGGCAACAAATTTGGTGTTGATCTAGCATGATGGTAAGCACCACATTAATAAGCTCCACCTCCTTAATGTCAATCCGCTAAAGAGATAGGAGTGATATGAAGATCGTGAACGTAAGATGTAGTGAGAGTGAAGGTAAGAAGCACGGAGATGCACACACATGGAAGAGACAAGCAAGACACAATGGAAGGTTGAAAGTAGACTCTATTGGTAAATAACACTCTTACAAGCTCAAAATAGCTCTAAGCTCTTCTCAACTTACACATTGGACTCTAAGGGTATCATCTTGGAGCTCTCGATAAGGATAATCTAGTGTGGTGCATCATCGTGAAAATACTTCACCATATGGTTATACACAACCCCCCTCCACCCCAAAGTCTAGTAATATAAAACATATTTCTTTGGAAAAAATAGACTGCATGGCTCCCCACAACTCTTTGTAGTCCACCTTCACATGCCTCCTCTATGTTTGTGCCTTTGGCTACTGCCAGCAAAGCTTCTCAATCATTGAGGGAAAGTCATCACCCATCTTGATCTAGCTATGATACCACTAAAAGAACCTCGAGAAGCTAGAAGAGTGAGTTTTGAAGCGACGAAGTTTGGTCTAGCCAACCGGCACAAGACTAGCCCTTGAGCTTATGGAGACTCAAGTAGACCCTATACGCATGCGATAAGTGCAAACAAATGCACTATGTACTTTGGAGCATGAAGGAGAAAGAGTCGATACAAAACACATAGATCCGTGCATTGACTAGCTCAAAAAACTTACTATCTTTGGAAGATACAATGAACTTCAAATGCTCATAACAACCAACGTGATTACAATCAGAAACAATCCTTTTATGGGAGTGATACATATAGGGTTGAGTGTATAGAATGCACAAAATTATAATGAGTAAGAAAAATATGCTATAGGAATGAATCAAACACTCAACGGTGGTACTTCCTATTTTTTAGGAATATGCAGAGATTGACCTCGAGACAGAAATTATGAGATTTCTCCCAATCTATTGAACCGAATGCTATAAAATTTAGAAGCATTAACTAGACTAATAACTTTTCAATGAGCCATCTTTAATCCAATTTGAAGCTCTGTAGAGAGAACAGTAGCCTTTGCAAGATTACTGTTGGCGAAGAAGATGATGCAAATAAATGGAGCAAGACAATGATGGTCACAAGTGTATGTATATTGCTTCCATATATTGTAAAATTTGAAGTCTTTATATAGACTCTAGAAGTGATCCACAACTTCTACAAGTGGATTTTGAATTCAAATGGAGGTGGGAATGATTGTTGGAGGGAATCAATTCACTCTCCTACAATCTAGGAAAAGTGAAGATCTAGTTTGATCTACTTTTAGGTGATTAATTGATTGATTGGATGTAGCTCAACCACCACAAATTTGTGGAATTTGGTCTCTATCTTTCTACTTTTACATGTGTAAAGATCAAGTCTTTTACAATGGTAAAAGATCCATGGAAAATCTTTTTAAAAAATACAATAAGTGAGCATAAATAAAAAACTCTCCAATAGATATTCCTTTGACTTAATCCAAGCCATAGATTTTGATGTAGATCAAATCCAACTCAAGCATAGTGTAAGCTTGATGTTCCAACAACATCACCATACAAGAGATCATGAACTATACATCATGAAAGAAGTTCGAGAAGCTTGGAGAGGCTTGGAAAGTTGAGTTGTCAAGTGGTGAAGTTGGTTCAAGTACGGGCACTCACGCAGATCTAGCACTAAGGCAACCTTTAAATTTTCAAATCCTTTACACCCATTCAAAGTGATTTTCATCACTAAACACCATTGTAAATACCAATTCATCTTTTTGTAGCTCCATTTTGTGCAAGCCAAGGAGTCCTTGAGCTTGAGGAGCTTTAGAAGTATCTACCTGCCAATTTTCGTATTTTTTAGATATCGTTTGAGCCCTCAAATGAGCCCTGGAACCTAATTTTTAACTAGGCCGGACACTAGGTCTGGACAGGGCCAAAACTTAGCCAAAAACTATAAAAAGAGCTAGAGAGCTCATTTTTGAGGTTAGATTGTAATTGAAACGAACCTGTAAGAGCATTTGGAAGTAATTGAAGAACTCCATTGATTCTCACTCTTTGTCTTGCCGTGTGTGCGCGTGTGTGTGTATGTGTGTGCATGCTAGTGTGCTTCTCACTCACGCACTTGTGCCGCCACTTGCTCGAGGTCTTCATACCATCCTCACATCTTCCCGGATTGACATTAAAGGAGGTGCTACTCATCACTGAGCTACACCAAATTTTGGCGCCGTTGCCGGGGATCGAGCTTTGAGGACGAGCGTGTGATGGTAAGACGTAGAGTTGACGCGTTGGAGTTGTAGGTATTTTCTTCACTCTCATCGATTTTCTTTTACTTTCTTCTCCATCTTCATTTCCATCATCATCATCACCATCTCCCACCGCCATCTCCATCATCGCGAAAATTTCTGTTTTTTGATCATATCACCTTCCCCACCTCATTTCCCTCATTTCACGTGTGAGAGAGAGCGAGAGAGCGATATTGTGTGTGCGGATTTTGCATGTTTCTTGAGTTTCATTGCAGGTTCTTGCCGAATCATCACCCCCAGCTTCCTGCGCAGGTACGAAAATCATCGAAACTGTCTCGCGGTCGCAGGCTTCTGTCGATCGCGACTGACAGAAATTTTTGGCTTTTCACAAAATTGAGTGCACCACTAGAACAAGCACAAGGAGCACATCCTAAAACACTAAAAACAGTAGAAAAATTCCGAGGTTTTCTGTCAATCGCGACCGACAGCCTCTGTCAATCGTGATCGACAGACCCTGTCAATCGCGACCGACAGACTCTGTCAATCGCGATCGACAGACCTCCACGATCGACTGACTGCCACGTAGGACCCTGTCAATCGCGATTGATACCGTCGATCGCGATCGACAGCCACGACCGACACCTCTGTCAATCGCGATTGACACCGTCGATCGCGATCGACTGAAATTCCACGATTGATTGACTTTTACGCGTAGCCACGTGTCCATCACGACTGATAGGCCCCCGATTGACTGAAATTTTGGCGAAAAAACCGGAAAACGTGTCGATCGCGATTGATACTGTCGATCGCGATTGACAGCCACGATCGACTCTGTCGATCGCGATTGACACTGTCGATCGCGACTGACAGCCCCGACGGACACCTCTGTCAATCGCGATTGACAGACCTGTCGATCGCGATTGACAGGCTTTTCGGCCAAAAATTAGGGTTTGATTTTGTTCAAAAGTTGGGATAATTTTGGGGCAAAATAGTCAATCTATTAGCATTTTGGGAGGTTCCTACACGTGATTTGGAGAAAATCCTAGGATCTGTCGGCCAGATTGAATCTTGTTTTAACCCCCTAAACCCTGAACAGTCATAACTTTTTCATACGAAATCAATTTTTTGAGCTCTAGGGCTTGTTGGAAAGCTCGTGGCATATACTACACGCCCTCAACTGTTTTTTATAAAGATAATGCATTGATTTTCAGATAGGGTATTTTGAAGTTGACCATACCCAGGGGGATCAAAGTCAGGGGTCCTTAGGATTGTTTTCTTGAAAATCACTATGCAAGTTTGTGTTTGTGCTACAGGAATGAAAATAATTGGTTCTGTCTTTAGAATTTAAATCTTTGAGCTAACTTTGGAACTCTTACAGATCTATTGAGAGCATCGAAAGGCGTTCTAAGCAAGTGTAAGTGCGAGCTTGGGAACACATTTCCTGGGCACTCAAGGGCAACCGAACAGGAAACAAAAGGTTGGAAACTTTTAACCCCCTTTGTCAATTCATAGCCTAGGCTAAGAACGACTAGAGGTAGGAGTAAGTCAGGGTGACGATAGGCAGGTATCAAGTTGAAGACTGCCTAAAAACTCAAGTTCAAGCTAAAAACCTAATCTCTGTACTGTCGATAACATAAAGGAAAAGGACCTAACGTGGAACGATCAACCTAAAAGCACGAAGAACATTCAAGTATTCCTGACGACGTAATATCAGACAAGACCTTAAACACGAGGAATAACTAAAAAGAACCAAGCGACTAATATAAAGTAACCAGCAACGAGGTTGTACTCTGGGCAAAGAATTGGGCTACTTAGATAGGCATATGAACCTTAGATCAGGACGACATCTAGTAAGGGAGAAACAGAGCCTTAGATCTTCAGAGGCTAGTGTTAACCACACTGCTAGGTCTTGGGCCCAGCAGTTGAGCCACCACTCGTACTACCCTAGCTCTGAGACCAGTGAGTCAGAGATGTCTCAAGGCATGGACAGACCTACGGGAAGTTCAGGAGTGCCTTACTTGTATAGGGTAGAAGGCCCTTACAAAACACAGCTGGAGTACCTTAGGACCAACCGATTAGGTGCTAGCATCTATGAGGACGGCCTAGGAAGATCCGTGGTCCAGATTAAAAATCCTGATCAATCCATTGGACTAGAACACCCAGCAGTCAAGTTTGAAAACGGTGCATACCTGGACAAAGAAGGAACCATATACGTAGTCACCAGTCACCCAGACAGGACAGATGAATTTGGGAATGTAATCTCAGAGGCGGACTTAGGTGACTTGGAACAAGGAAACATGGGTGTAGAACCTAGAACCCCTCGAGGCAAATCTGTTCTCACTAGGATTATCACACCTGAGTGGATTCCCCAAGACAACAAGAGCATAGAGTTGCTCCTCAATCGAGAAACTGACAAAGCCTTTTGGAGGTATAAATCTAATCAGCCAACTGATATAGGAAATATCATGATCTATGAGTTTAAGGATCCGGATAGCCCAGGTAGAGTGACCTACTTAGATCACACCTCGGAAAGGATCTTTGTGGTGACAGAAAATGATAGGCATGCTTACACTTGGAAGGGTGAATTCATTTTCCCCCAACCAAGATCGAATGTATCCTATGGTCACCCTGGAGCTGGAACATCCCAAGCTCATGGAACTCAAAGAGACAGAAGTAGAGATAGACCAGAAGTAAGCTTTGCCAACCCAGTGGGCAGAGAAAGAACGAGGACAGAGACAAATAGAGTAGAACCTGAGATACTTAGAGCCCACAGGAATCAAAGAAATGTGGATGGATTTCCTCTGCCGAGACCTAGAGAGCACACAAGAACCTTGAGACCGACCCAGCTGGTTAAGTCCATGAAGAATTACTTTGATGGCACAGGAGATCCCTATGATCATGTGGCGGAATTCAAGCAAGTCTTGAGAGCTGAACAAGTGGAGGATCTATTCACACAGTACAATGCCTTCGGTCTAACCCTTAGGAACACAGCACTTACATGGTTTCAGCCATTGGATGAGCGACAATTCAGGTGTATAGACCAACTCCTAGAAGCCTTCATTGTAGAGTTCTCTAAGAGTGGCATAAGACACAATACCTCCTCACTGATTCACAGCTTCAAGCAAACCCCTCAAGAGACCGTGAGACTGGCAGGAAGAAGATTTAGGCAATACCTTGAAAGATGTCCTGTTTCGGAGCTACCCACATCTGCCAAACAACTAGCCTTATTCCTTGATGGATTGCTGAGTACGAAATTGAGATCCTATGTGTATCTGAAGGACCCTAGGACTATAGAAGAGTGTGTACGCATGTGCATTGACATCGAAGATAACCTAGGGGAAGAACTAGAGCTTTCCAAAATCTACAAAGATTCAGATAGAGCATCTAGTCACTCTTCCACGCAATCCACATCAATTGAGGAACTCGCAGAGAAAGTGGCCCAAAAACTAGGCGTCTCTAGCAAACAAATTCCGAGGTTTAACCCAGCGAAGAGGTGCTATACGTGTGGTGGTGACCATATGGCAAACGTGTGTCCCATTATGGCTCAACCCCAGGTCAATCCAAATAGCCAATATTGCACCATAGAACGAAGGTACACCAATCATACCGCACAAGATTGCCCCTACAATAAGCAAACAGTTAGGCAAACTTACCCTCAACCCTATCCACCGCAGGGAAGATACCAGAACCAGTACCCTCCACAGCCATATGGCAGGCCACAACAACCCTATCAGCAACCATACCAAAACCAACAAAGACCTTAGCCTGTGTTAGCACAACAACCCCCAGCTCCGGCTAACGTGATTCCAGTAAAGTATGGTGTTGCAGAAGAAAACCTGAACAGAGCTATAGTCCCTGTAACACCACTGCTTTCTGAAAGTGACCCGAGTGACCATAGTTTTGATTCTACACATGTTGATAGTCCCCAGGCGTACTACATGCAGTCTCCAGAACATGGCGAGTCCTACTATGGTGAAGAACCGAGTGAACCTAGTTGGGAGTCAGATTACACAAACGTCATGTATGCAAACCCCAACCCTAGGCCTCAACCTAGGCAAGTAAGACCTCCATTCCCAAGAGGACCGTGCTACAGATGTCAAGGAGATCACCTCATTCGTGAGTGCCCCTTACCTCCACCTACACAAAACCAGTCAGTGACGATCCAAGGCTTTTGCCAAGATTGTGGAAAAGAGCATCTCTTACGAGATTGCCCAAAAAGCCCCAATAATATGCCAAAAATCACGCCTATCAATGTTATTGGGTTAGTGGTAGACTCCACAGGGAGCGTGACTTCCACTACACCAGTACAAGTGATCACTAGAGCCCAAGCATTGCAGCAAAACCAGGGTGTAGGTCAGGAAAAAAGCCCAGAGGCTAGTGAAACTGAGAGCATAACCAAGAAAAGGACTAGAGCATGGAAAGATAGTCGGGAAAGAATGAAACGACAGTGGGTTAAAAAGATGAGTGAACTTGAGGAAAGCATAAGAGAAACCAAAGCCATGATAACTGAACTCACATCTCAAACTCCCTCTCACACTACTCCACCACCACCATTCCCATCTCCATCCTACCCACCACCTTCCAACCCGCCTCATACGACTCTACCACCCCCTAGAGTAGGATCAGTCCTAGCAGATCCCACTCCCGAAGACCTCAATATGATGCTTAAAGCATATCAGGCCAGAATCCAAGAAGGGCCAACCATAACCGATCATGAAAAGTGCTACCCTAGAGCCGAGCTAGAGCTTGAACGAACTAAAATTTGTGCTAAGATGGTGGAATTGGCTCAAGCCATGTTCGAAGCTAGCCGCCTCTTTAACATCTCTAGCTCAGCTAAGACGCAGTTACACTTTGATGGACTGCTAGAAAGAATAGAGAGGCTAATTACACAATCAGAAAAGGAACCTACCCCTCAAAGAAAGGAAAGGACAAGAGAACGGATAAGCCAGCCTCTTCAGGTAGCCCATGTGCCTCCTCAAGAAGCTTATATTCCCCCCCAAAAGGCAGATGAGCCCCCCTCGAAAGCTTACGTACCTCCATAGGTTGCCTACATTCCTTCTCAGGGAGCGTATGAGCCTGTTCGGAAAAGTAATAGAATAAGTAATCCTCCCCAAGAAGCTTGTGCTCCAGCCATCTATGAGAACGAGGAGAGAGCCAACGATAGAATAAGCCCTACGAATCGGTGAGAACGAGGAGAGAGCCATCTATGAATCGGTTTGCACCAGACTTCCTACGAGAGATTCAAGAAGACAAATGGGATAACAAAAGTGAAGTCGCCCCTCCCTTTGAACTTGTGGATGATGCACACGACCAATTCACACAAGACATCCCATCTATTTACGGGGAACATGAGAGTACTCAGTCTCATGAGAGATTGGACTTTGAGTCTAATTCCATACAGGAGCTACCCCACTTCACAGGCCCATGGGAAGCAAAGTCCACATGTATGAGAGCACCCACAGTCATGGTAAGGAACGACGACTCAGTCATACCTAGGAACACAGAGGTAGTAAAGAACACCAAGGTGCAGCGCGATCTCACTTTGGAAGAACTGCCTAAGGATAGACCAAAAGCACGGAAATATGTAGCCAGTCAAGTAACTGAAGTTGCAAAACCTCGTTCCCAGATAGGATCCCATAGGACGGTGCCCAAAATTCCCTTGGATAAGATAGGAGATATGTGTGAAGGTGAAGAAGGGAACACCTATCTTCCCATCACCTACCAGGAGTACACCACCAAGGCAATTTTGGACTCAGGTGCAGGAGTTGCAATTGCCACCACTTCCCTATGGAAGCGTTGGGGCAAGCCGGCACTCAGGCCAACGAGAATGAAATTGCAAATGGCCGATGGTCATATTGAGAGACCCTTAGGATTGCTAGAAGGAATAACTCTCACCACTTGTGGTGTCGAGTTTGAGCATACATTTGCCATATGTGACTTCAACAAAAATCATGCCTATGAGATGATTTTGGGAAGACCATTTATGCGACAGTTGCAAGTGGTACAGGATTGGGGGACCAATTCTTTGTACCTGCAACACTTAGGTGTTACGACCAAAGTCAATCTCAAGGATTATTCTCATAGAGACGTCCCTCCTATCCAGTGGAATCCCATCCATAGAGCCAAAGATGATACAGAATCGGTGCATTCCATAGGGTCAAGATCCTCTTGGATGCATGAAGACACCCACTTATGGATGTGCAAGGTAGCAGTAGAGGAAGAGAAGCGAGAAAAGGCCAGAGAAATAGGTGCAAACGAAACTCATAGACCCATTCAAGACCCAGCCTATGCACCTGTAGTGTTTCCGGATGAAGAATTTGAACCTCACGGTTGGGCAGAAATCTTAGCAACAATGGATGTAGCCATCAATGAAGAACAATGGACACCTCACTGTGATGAGGATGGCTATGATATTTCAGTCTTCTCCATAGAACCAATCATGGGAGAGGCAGTTCTAGAAGAATGCGAACCTAGCCCTGAGGCATTTGAGGATGCAAGTGACTCCGACCTAGAGTCAATCATTATGGACCCACCATTTGCATCAGATGAGGAATACTTCTATGAAGTAGAATTTCAACCCCAAAGGCATGGAGAGCTTACAAACGATGTAAGATTAGCAACACAGGTGACCCATAAGGAAGAAGGGAAGAAACGAAAGAAGAGAGAAGTCTCACCAGAAGAGGAAGAATCTTTGTTTGAGGTCCCAGAAAATTTTAAGAAGTATGAGATAGATGACAGGAGAGTCATATAAGAATGCCTAAACGAGAGGCACAAGTAGGAGAGGCCTATGATAACAAAGAAACTACCAAAAAAATAGTAGTGGCCCTAGAAGAAGGAGAGGAGAGATGCACGTACATAGGCCATGACCTAACAGAAGAAGAAGAGCATGCATTAATTGCCTTGCTAAGAGAATACAGAGATGTATTCGCTTGGAGTTACAAGGATTTGAAAGGTGTTGACCCGGACATATGCTCACACACCATTCCCATGACCTCAGATGCTAAACCTTCTAAGCAAAAGCCCTATACATATAACGATAATTACGCTGCTAAGATCAAAGAAGAGATAGATAGACTGGTTGAAGCTGGATTTATCTATGAAATTGAGCACACCGAGTGGGTATCCCCCATTGTTGTGGTGCCCAAGAAAAATGGCAAGCTGCGTGTGTGTATTAACTTGAAAAAGGTTAATGCAGCCACAATTCGAGATAACTATCCGCTTCCCATCACAGAACATCTCTTAGAAAGAGTGGCAGGCAAGGAAGTGTACAGCTTCCTTGATGGATTTTTGGGCTACAATCAAGTAGCCATAGCTCCAGAGGATCAGCATAAGACAGCCTTTGCCACAGAATGGGGCATTTTTGCTTTTAGAGTACTGCCATTTGGGCTTACCAATGCACCAGCTACCTTCCAGAGGCTGATGTGCCATGTGTTTAAGGAGTTCTTGAGGAAGAGTTTAGAAGTCTACGTTGATGATCTTTGTGCTCATTCCAACATTAGACAAACCCATATCCCTGAGCTCAGACAAATCTTTAACAAATGTAGAGAATATCAAGTCTGCCTAAACCCAGAAAAATGTGTTTTCATGGTCAGGCAAGGCAAGATTTTAGGACACATAGTGTCAAAGAATGGCATATCTACCGACGAAGAGAAAGTGAGAGCCATAGCAGAGCTACCTAGGCCAAAGAATGTCAAGGAAGTACAAGCTTTCATGGGGCATTGTGGCTATTACCGACGATTTATACACATGTATGTTGTCATTGCAAAGCCCATGTACGGACTCCTGACTAACTTTGAGTGGACGGATGAATGTGAGAATTCCTTCCAGGAGCTTAAACAAAGATTATGTTCAGCACCAATCTTGACCACACCAGATTGGAATAAGCCATTCCATGTTCACGTGGATGCATCCAATTATGCCATTGGATGTGCGCTTGCACAACCTACTGGTGAAGGTAATATGGATCTTCCAATTGCCTATGCCAGTAGACAATTGAATGCGGCTGAACGGAATTACACCACTACAAAGCGAGAAGGATTAGGCATGGTATATGCAGTTAAGAAATTTAGACACTATTTGCTTGCAAATAAGTTTAAATTTTTTACTGATCATCAGGCATTGCTATACCTCGTAAACAAGCCATGCAATACAGGGAGATTAGTGAGATGGTTTCTCTTGCTAATGGAATATGATTTTGAGGTTGTGGTAAGGAAAGGTAGGACTCATTTGAGAGCTGATCATCTCTCCAGGCTCACATCGGGAGAAGCCCCACAAGGAGTATCGGATGATCTTCCTGATGCTTACTTGTTTAATTTGGAAGTGGTGCCACAGTGGGCTAAGCCATTGGTACCAGTATTGACATACGGGCCTAACCATCCAGTGGTAAACACACGGAATAGAGAGGTTGTAAAAGCCCAAAAGTACCACATCATGGCTGGAAGTATGTACAAGCACACAGATCAAGGGATCTTGGCTTGTTGCGTAGAAGAGGATGAGTACTCTAAATGGTTGCAATTAGCACATGTAGGTGCACTAGAGCAACACCATTCAAAGCAACGAACTTTATAGACCCTAAAGAGACTCGGAGTACATTGGCCAACTATGGAAGCTGATGTCCAAAAGTTGTGCAAGGAATGCCCAATCTACTGCACTAAACCACGAGTGGAACACGCCACTCTTTATCAAATATCCATTGTGCCAGATTGGAGCGAACCTCTAGCATCCTTCCTGAGGACAAACACATTCCCTCCAGACATGACTCTGGCTAGGAAAAGGAGTTTAGAACAAGAAGCCCTGGATTACTCACTCATTGGTGATAATCTATATAAGCGTGGTAAAGATGGTTACCTGAGACTATGTGTCCATGAAAGTCAATATCTGAAGATCTTGGAAACTGCTCACCAAGGTGTAGCAGGAGGACACTTTGGACCAGATCGGGTGATCAAGGCAATACTATTTGCGGGCTTCTGGTGGCCTACCCTTCACATGGATGCACATACCTATGTGAAACGGTGTGATGTCTGTCAAAGGACTCAGTATCCTATACGCAAAGATGAGATGCCACTGAAACCTATGATGGGTGGACGTGCGTTCTCTAAGTGGGGAATAGACTTCATAGGTCCTATTAATCCCCCAGCTAAGGGTTCTCATGCGGAATACATCATTGTTGCAACAGACTATCTAACTAAGTGGGTAGAGGTAAAGGCTACGACAAAGAACGATGCTCAAACAACTGCTAAATTCTTGTTTGAGAATGTATTCACGAGATATGGGCTACCTATAGAGCTTGTAAGTGATAGAGGCACTCATTTCTTGAACGAAGTGATTGAAAATCTACTCCAAGAATTCTTGGTAATACACAAGAAGTCTGCCCCCTATCACCCTCAAGCTAATGGACAAGCTGAGAGCACTAATAAGATCTTATGCAATGTACTGACGAAATTAGTGAACACTAAACGCTCTGATTGGGACAAACAGCTATACCATGCTGTTTGGGCATATCGAGTTGCCTACAAAACGGTACTCCAAGCCACCCCCTTTCAGATGGTATTTGGCCAAAACGCTGTGCTACCTTTGGACTTCTTAATACCTACGTTGAAAGTAGCACAAGAGCACGAATGGACAGGTCATGAGCTCTCCTCTAGGATCTTTGACCTTGAACGATTAGGAGAAACAAGACTGAGAGCCGCTGCAGGAATATATGTAGCCAAGAAGAGACAGAAAGCATACTTCGATGCCCATGTGAAGGATAAAGGTTTGAAAGCAGGAGATCTAGTTTTAGTCTATACACTGAAACAACATGCAAGGAAGCTAGAAAAGAGAGGCTACAGACCTATGATCATCAACAGGATCTCCACGAGTGGAGCAGTACAATTGGCCACATTAGAGGGTGATATCCTCCCAAACTATATTAGCGGTTGCAGAGTCAAGTTGTATCAGGAACCCCTCACGGAGGAAATGCTCAGCCGACTCAACACTGCTAAGAAACGCAAAGAGGAAGAAAAGCGAGTTCGAGAAGAAGCTCAAGCAGAAGCTTTAGAACGCATCAGAAGGATGAAGTTACGAAGGCAAGGTAGAGATCAGCCTAGAGCGAATGACTATGTAGATCAAGGATATCCTATGGCCATGTGTGAAGTTGCAGAAACAAGCTCGCATAGGATAATTGATAGACGTCCTTTCATAACCCTAGATATAGGACAAGGAAAGATTGCAAGGAACGTAAGAGCCTTGATTGACTCAGGCGCAGCCACTAGTGCTGTTAGAGTGTCTTACTGTCAAGAGTTACAGTTAACTGTCAATCCTGTGGAAGCATATCTCATAGGATTGGGAGGCGTGGAAACCCCTTGCATGGGCGAGGTGGAACTTCCCCTCTACATTCATGATGAGACAATGACAGTTAAAGTACTAGTGTGTCAAGATGAGGACCTCACGGAACCTCTTGTCTTGGGTCAAGACTGGATCTATGACCAAGCAGTCAACTTGAACCTAAGAAGTGGACTTCTTCAGGTATGGGTCAATCATAGTCGAGTTACAGTAGAATTAGACAATGGAGCACTCAAGGAACTAGGAAAGGCACAGACTCCTGGTCCTTCCAGGGGTACACATGAAGATGACCATGCTGTTCTTGTCCAAAACTATGTGTTGCAGAGAAATGATATTCGCAAAAAAGGAGTCAGGGATGCAACGGAACTCCCTTCTTTTCCAAAGGCTAGAAGGAGGCAGCAACCAAAGGTGGATCCAAGGCAGAAGAGGCAGAGTACTACCGATGCCGGAAATCAAAAGTACCTGCGCAGCAGAATGTCCCAGGAAGTAAACCAAGTGTGGGTGCGGAAAGGCGAACACCCGGTTGCACTCGCGCCAACCACACGGGCAAAGCCTCTTATTAGTAACCAACAACACGTCACTAATAAGAAGTCTTTCGGAAATTCTTCTGCTAACGTGAAATCTATTTGGGTGCCCAAGAAGTCGATGAAGGCTAGCCCACAATCAAGACAAATTTGGGTGCCTAAGGCTTGCTTGCGGGCGCAAGTAGCTACGCCGAGGCCACAGCCTATACAGCTTAACCCATCGACTCGTACAGCCAGTATTCACTCGTTCTCAACACGCAGGAACACACCAAGGCCCATGAGCATGCATATAATCAATTGTAAATGGGTCCCTAAAAGGCCTCATTTTCAAACCCAGATATCGATAAAGCTCTCTAGAGTCTCTACGAAACCAAAAACAAAGCCCATCCATTGCATTTGGCAGCCTAAGACCTGTAATAAACCCCCCGACCCCAATTTGTAAATTCATCCCCACTTACTAACTTCATTAGTCTCCTAGGACTACCCAAGCATTAACTACACACACGTGCACCGAACACTTACTAACCCATTATTCGCTCCCGACCTTCATGTTAATATTGTGATGGGAACAACAACGGTCCTCCCTTGTCCTATACAATATTAACACATGTTTGTATATTCTCACAGAGACAGACAGCAAGAAGTAAAATGGCAGATACAGTAGGAACTAGCTTCCAGGCCGGCACCAGCCCCCCGGTGGTGGACATCGAAAGCCTTCCAGTCGAGGAGGAATTAACGGAAAGACCAGCAGCATTACGAGCATTGCATGCCATACCAATCCAGAATCCTCCACAGGGTCACACCATGCCGGTGGGCAAAACCTCACACTGGTTCAGTGACGTTGCTGGACCCCTGGGTGAAGGCACATACATGTGGGAGTCCGAGGTAGAGTTCAATGGACGTTGGGGCAGATACCATTTCTTTACGAGGGAGTTTGAAAAGCTGTAGAATAATGAAGGACGGAAGTCGATATGGAAGAAGGCTGGGCTTTATGATTACTTCAAGTTCCAACTACCAAAGCCGGATTTTCTAAGGTGCTCATACTTAATTAGTACCCTCACTCCCAGCAAAGACAAGAAAGGATACAGTTCCTTTGTGCTCCCATCACTCACAAGGGGCAACGAGCTGAAGCGTTTCCTCTTGACTATCAACTTGGTGAGAGAAGCACTCGACATGAGAGGTATGCACATCCCAACAGAGAAAGAGACTATGGTTCCAGAAAATATGAAGAACAGGAATCTGACGAAGTTGAAGGACATGGTTGCGATGACACCTACGATTGCCATCCACTTACGCATGGTCATGCAACATTTCGCCTTCCCCGCGCAGGAGAGGTTCACAATGCCTCCTAAAAAGATCTGGTTTAGCCTCTACCTGGCGGATGCTTTTGAGTTGACCATCAATATGCCCCACTGGATTATCGACCAGATTCATATGGCTCATCAGAGATGGTATAAGAAGCAAAAATCTGTGCTGTATGGTTGCTGTGCACTTACAAGAATTGTATACAGATGTCTCGCATATGACGTACCGGTGCAGAGGGCTCTGATCTGGTCCAGAGCACAGGAATTTCAACGCAGATTGTCAGCTGTAGGGCCTCCCTCAAAGAAGATGAGAGGCGCCGTCCAGATGCCTTGTGCACAAGCTCGCGGTGCAACCCTGACGCCTGAGACAACCCCAAGACTTCCCCGACGAGTGCAACCATTTACTATCAGGTTACCCAGGCACAGCACAGATGGCCCTAATCTTGTGTTTCCACCAGTACCGACTGATCTGGAATTCCCGCATGGATTCACTCTGGAGGATCTAACGGACGAAGAAGTTGCAAGAATCATAGATGCTGTAAATGCGGAAGTTGAAGAAGAGCAAGCCGGTGGACAGCAAACTGCCCCAGACCAAGCCGAGCCCAGCCAACCGGACGTAGTCAATGTGGACGATGAAGAAGAAGCTCATGAGGAGGCATAGGGTGGACAATCAGAAGCAGAAGAACAAGAGTATGATCAAGAAGCCCTACAAGTACTGGAAGGTGCCCCCGCCTATACTAACGCATTAAAGAAGCTCTACGATACGATGAACCGAGTCCAAGAGCAACACAGGCTATCATTAGCTGCAGGTAAAGCCCTCATGAACCAGATTCTGGAGGAGGAAGGCGTGGACGAGCAATACCGTGCCACCCTGGAAATGATATCAGATGCTTTGGGAGTACCTGAAACGGTGCACACTGCACTAGCGCAATCACGAAGGACAGAGAAAAGATATGGAAGACGCCCCCCACAAACAGGAAAACGAATGAATGTATTAGGTTCAGGACCACAAGGCACCCCCACAACCACTGGCACAGCACACACTGTTCACGACACCGAGGAAGCCCACACATCGAGTGCACCTCCATCACCTCCCTTGCCACCTTCTCCCCCACATCCACCCCATTCACCTTCCTCTACCACGGTAACCTCTACTGTCACCACCTCCGAACCCACTACACACACCGACGCACAAACCATCAGTCAACCCACATGCTCTATTTCCACTGAACACATAAGTCTAACCACAGCCACGGTAAACCCCACTACCTCCATCACACTTCCTGGGAGTTCACAATTACACACACCTCTATACACGTTCACAACTATCACCGCCACCACAATCCCCATGTTCACAGTCACTCCCATCACTGCCCCCACTTTTGAATCCATGGAGGTATCACCCACATTCGCACCTCTCCCACCCACCATTTACCCACAATCTCCCATTCTCCCACCTCCCCCCTCACCCTTCTCCAGCACTGCATCCACAATTCCCTTTCCCTTTCCCTTCCCCGCTGCATTCAACACCATTTCTCCCACCATTCCTTTTAATAATGTATGTAATAATATGTATCAATGCATGTCCCAACTTCAGCAACACTACCAACACCTTGACAACCAACATACAAGGCTCTTCCGAAGCCACGAAGATCTCCAAGCACGATGTAAGGATCTTGAAGAGCAGAAGCAGCTACTACAACAGCAGCACGTGACATTACAGGAGCAATACGCACAATTAGAAGCCAACCCACCCCAAGCAGATGATGAAGAACGACGACATATGGACGAGCTGCTACATTCTCAGATCACGGAAAACTTGAAGCTTCGACGGAACTTGGGCCTCCTACGCAAGCATATGTCTACAGCGCTAGAGGAGAATAAAAGATTACAGAAACAGAACGAAGAAAACCTGGAGGCGGCCATGGAGGGTTCCCCACAGGAAATTGACCCAGAGCGATTCAAGGCCATTCCCTCTGAGAATATGAAGGTGGTGTTAGAAACTCATGCAGATCTAATGGAGGCCCATGCCGCTTTAGAGAAAGAGAGAGATGAGTTACGAAGACAGTTGGCCACCCGACAGACAGAACCCAGCCAGAGCACAACCGCAGAAGATACAGCTGAAGAGGTCACTAAACTCCGGGCAGAACTCGAGGAATTACGCAGCAAGGTCATGCAATACGAGCGTCAGCCCTCCCCTCTGGTAGAGCCCGAACCTGACGATCTTGTGCCAATTGAAGTGGAAGAAACATTCGAGGATCCCTATGTCCCGATGCCAACACCCGGAGGTAAGCGCACAGAACAGGGCATGGACACAATTGAAATTGAGGCACTTGAATGGATGCAAAAGTTAGAGAAAGTAGCCACGACACATGATGACAGGGTGGCAGTCCAAATCGCATTGATGTCAAAATTGGAGGAGGTTGTAATAAAATCCGATTATTTTAAGAATCTCTCACACCATAGGTGGATCGGCCCATCGGACGACCTGTATGTTCCTTTGTGCGTGCTAATGGCAGATTATAATGCGGAGATCAAGCACCACACCTCAAGGGAACCAACCTCTGCCACACAATTTGCACCTGACGACATCCCCGAAAGCGCCAAGCAGGGACATATTCGCCAACCCACGTGGAGAATTCGGCTGCTGGAAACATACCCGGAAATGGTAAGAACATGGAACAACATGCCATTGTACATCAAATATAACCCATGTTATTGCCCTGTATTTCGAAGGAGATCATGGCCGGAGTACACACAAACAGTGCTAACAATTAAAGGATGTGAGAAGTGGCTCAATTATGTGTACTTCGCACCCCCTAAGGTTCCACCTACTATTGGATATATAATTTCGACGATTCGACATTGGGGGGTCCGTTTCAAGAATGTACCTGATGTCATGACTCAGATGTGCCTGAAGATTTTCGAACTTATGCTGGTCACCTTCAGGACCTTCAAAAATGTCAAGGAACCGCATCTCTCAGCACTAGGATTTAATGAAGGTAACCAGGACCTTGTATACGACATGAGCACAACCCCATCGATTAATGTTGTGTATGCATGGCACGCTCGCATCAAATATCTACCGGCCTGCTTCAAACAAACGTTTGAAGAGATGTTTGTCACGGGATTCTAGGAATATCACTCCGAGATATTCATTCCCAGACCATCCCATCTCTTGCAGTTCTTTGCAGTGGAACAAGCTCTACATTCCGAAAAGCTACGTATACCACATCCAGAGGTTCCCGGGCCGGTAGACTGGGATGCTCTACTCACAGATCTGGCCAAAGGATTGAGAATCGCCAAACACCACTTAGCGCAGGATGTCGTCGAGTACTACATTCAGAAACCCACACAACAAGGGTCTGTCAGGGACGACAGACGCGAGAGAGGGGGGGTGTTAGCAGCAGACAAGGGAGTCAACGAAGATCTGGCAAATAGGCCAGTAATTTTCCTCATGAAGAAGCAAGTACGGGCACTCACGCAGATCTAGCACTAAGGCAACCTTTAAATTTTCAAATCCTTTACACCCATTCAAAGTGATTTTCATCACTAAACACCATTGTAAATACCAATTCATCTTTTTGTAGCTCCATTTTGTGCAAGCCAAGGAGTCCTTGAGCTTGAGGAGCTTTAGAAGTATCTACCTGCCAATTTTCGTATTTTTTAGATATCGTTTGAGCCCTCAAATGAGCCCTGGAACCTAATTTTTAACTAGGCCGGACACTAGGTCTGGACAGGGTCAAAACTTAGCCAAAAACTATAAAAAGAGCTAGAGAGCTCATTTTTGAGGTTAGATTGTAATTGAAACGAACCTGTAAGAGCATTTGGAAGTAATTGAAGAACTCCATTGATTCTCACTCTTTGTCTT
This sequence comes from Ceratopteris richardii, assembly GCA_020310875.1. Lineage (NCBI taxonomy): Eukaryota > Viridiplantae > Streptophyta > Polypodiopsida > Polypodiales > Pteridaceae > Ceratopteris > Ceratopteris richardii. The sequence goes on from CM035411.1 coordinate 110,085,900, forward strand.
GCCGTGTGTGAGCGTGTGTGTGTATGTGTGTGCATGCTAGTGTGCTTCTCACTCACGCACTTGTGCCGCCACTTGCTCGAGGTCTTCATACCATCCTCACGTCTTCCCGGATTGACATTAAAGGAGGTGCTACTCATCACTGAGCTACATATGTAAAGTAGATCTTGTAGGCTTTTTCTTAGTGCAATAAAACCCAATAGGTACTTTGGAACATCAACAAGAACAAGTTGATTGAGAATAGATAACTTTCACCTTGACTAGCTCACAAAAACCTTCTAAAAATGGATGGAAGGTGTGACTTCAAACACTGAGAGCAGCTAGCACAGTTATAATTGGAAAGAATTCCTCATAAGGAAGTTTCCTACATATAGTTGACTTTCTAAAATGAAGGAGGAATCACCTTAACACCGATTGGATGTCATCCTGAATTTTTAAGGATGTGGAGACAATGACCTCCAAACCATAAAACTTAGATTTCTTTGAAATAACAAAACCAAATGAGTTGAAAATATGCATAAATAAATTATACAGTTATGAATTTCCAATTAATGCTTAAACACATGATTTGGAGCTTTGTAGAGAGAGCAACAATCTCTGCAAGTTGACTGATTCTAAGGAAGGAGCAGAGAATAGAAGGGACACCTAATGATCAAAGAGTATATGTATTGCTTTAAATCAACACTCTACTTTATTTAAAAATGTTTTGAAGTATTTATATAGACTCTTGAGGATATGGCCACATCTTTTCTTCATTAATTTGAATTCAAAATTAGGTAGGTTTGCTAGTTTAGACTAATTGGAATCTTTTCCTACAATCTAGGAAAAGAGAAAGTTGAAGTCATATCTACTTCTTGAATGATTTATTGAGAATCAATCTCAACCACTTATAACTCATGTCTTTTAGTCCTTTTCCTTTTTCCTTTTACAAAGTTAAATACCTTGAACCTTACAAGAAATGATCACAAGTGATCAACCAATTAATACAAAGAAATAATGTGCACATAAGTGCTATTCTTCAAGGTATATATATGGCACCATCCAAATCATGGATTTGATGTAGAGCATATCCACCTCAAGCATGATGCAAGCTTGATGTTCTGAAATCTCCCCCTCAAGATAAAGTATGCTTGATTCTTTATTCTCTGATAGGTTGAATACCTACTGTAGCTTTGAATCTACAAAGCTTTATCCCATCAAGTGCCTTTGTCATCATGTCTGCTATTTGCTTCTCAATAGGAACAAATGAAATGTCACTTTCTTTGCCATAAGCTTCTCTCTTACAAAGTGCTATTGGAATTCTATGTGCTTTTTCGTTGCATGAAAAATTGTATTTGTAGCTAGATGCATGGAACTTACATTATCTCCAAGTAAGTGAGGTTTTCTGTTGAAGATAAAGCAACTATTGGTTGCTTCTTGGACCTGCATGACACCGATTTTGAACCTACAAATGCTAAGTATCCAGAGGTACTTCTTCCATCATCCTTTGCTCCTGTCCAATCTGCATCTGAAAAGATTTTGATATCCAAATATAAAGAGTAAGGATAATAGATATCTTCATTAAGTGTCCCTTTGAGTTATTTGAGTACTCTCTTTGTAGACCCATGTGTGGCCTTCAAGGTGAGTGCATGAATTCACTAAGCACTCCCACACTATATGATATGCTTGGCCTTGTGTGAGTCGCATATATCAAGCTACCAACTAAGATTTGATACTCTTTAGGATCATCAATCTACTCACCTTCATAAACACTTAGTTTATGGTTCAATTACAAAGGTGTACTTGCAAGCTTTGTGTTCTCCATTCTCAACTTGATATGTAGTTCTTGAATGTATCTTCTTTGAGTTAGATACATCCCTTCATTCGTATAAATTACTTGCATGCCTAGGAAATGTGTGAGCTCACCTAATTCACTGATTTTGAACTCCTCTTGCATGTGTCTCTTGATCCTTTGAATGCCATTCAGATCATCACCTGTCACAATAATATCATCTACATATACATTTGAGTTTGAGGTCTGCAGAAGCACACGAATAGCACAAGGAAGAAGAAGAAAAGGAAGAAGCTTGGAGCACAACACACACTATTGAATGTATTACTGCTATAAAGATAAGTAACCCATTAGGGCAATAGGCGTATATACAAGCCTGGGGAAAAAATCTCCTAAAGAGGGAAAAAAGTGCACCAATGGTCCTAGTGTGTTCACACACATCACTACCTAAATATATCAACAAATCTCCCCTCAAACTGATGTGGTGAACAAGTAGTTGGCACTCATGTATACGGAAGTGTCAAACTATGTGGAATCAATCAAGGAAGTAAGCCCAAAGCTTTGTGGAAAGCTTCAAACTTCTCCCTAGGTAGAGCCTTTGTGAAAAGGCCTACAATGTTCTCCTACATGGGCACATATGCCAAGTTGATCTCTCCAGCAGAGAACCTCTCCCTGACATAATGATGATGCACCTCAATGTGCTTAGTGCGAGCATGGAACAGAGGGTTCTTCGTAACTGCCAATATGCTCTAACTGTCAGTGAAGATGGTGGTGGCAGAAGACTGACCAACACCCAAATCAGCCATATGGTGTTTGAGCCACACACACTCAACAATCGTTGTGAAGGTTGCCCTATACTCAGCCTCACAACTAGAAGTGGCCACAATAGGCTGCTTCTTGCTCAACCAAGATATGCATGAGCTACGAAGCATGAAGCAAAAGCCACTAGTGGACACACGAGTGTCATAGCAACTAGCCCAATCAGAGTCAAAAAAAGCATGTAGATCTGGTGGTAGTGATCTCCCCTTGGGATAAAACAATCCAAGTAGTCGGGTACCACTCAAGTAGAGAAAGATGCGCTTAACCACCTACCAATGCTTAACTCATGGGCAATGCATAAACCTTCTCATCTGTGAGAGAGCAAACTAAATATTTGGTCGAGTAATCCATAAGTAAATCAATCATCCAACAGCCTGATGATAGAGAACAACATCAAATTCATCTCCAGCATCATGAAGAGTGAACTGTAAACCTGTCTCCATAAGAGTGGCAATAGGTTTGTAGTCTTCAAGGCCAAAACGATGCAATAATATGTCAATATATTTTTTTTTTACACAAATCTATTTTGTCACCAACTTGCATAAATTGAATGCCCAAATAATGATGTGAATGCTCCAAATCATACATCTCAAATGAGGCATGCAAATCAACCTTAAAATCATGAATATGCTTCTCATGAGGACCAATGAGCAGCATGTCATCAACATACACAACAATAATCAGAAGCACATCATTAGCATGCTTAACATATAAGGTGCTTTTAGTTGGACTATTCTCAAAACCATGTGCAATCAGATAGGCATGTATCTTTTCATACCAAGCACGTGGTGCTTGCTTTAAACCATATAATGCCTTCTTGAACCTGCACACCTGGTTTTCATGCCCTTTCCACACAAATCCATAGGGCTGAAAAACATACACTTCTTCATGCAAATCACCATTCAGAAATGCAATTTTAATGTCCAACTGATGTACATTCCAACCATGATGAACTACAAGTGCATAGAAGCTACAAACAGTAGTCATTCAGCAAGTCGGAGCAAAGGTTTCATCAAAATCAATTCCTCTTTCTTGAGCATAACCCTTTGCAACAAGCCTAGCCTTATACCTATGCTTATGCTTTAGCTTGCATAACCACTTGGTACCATTCTTCATTATCGCATCATATTCAGATTGCATAGCAGCCATCCAATTTTCTTTTTGTGCTTCATCAAGCAAAACAGACTCATTCTCATCAGAGAGACTAGAGGCAGTCATAGCATAGCAATCTGATGCAAAAGAGGCACTATGAGAGGTTGAACAAGTACGATATGATAGAGGTGCATCTAATTTGCGGTCACACAGAGTCTGCACTAGCCATTTTGGCATAGTTTTTGCCTGCTCAATATCAGCTCTCTCATCAACAAGTGCATCATTTAATTCTGCATCAGAAATGGAATGATCTGCATCATCACATGAAACCTATAAAGGTTGAGATGTTGCCTCATTAGGACCAGTACTAGATTTTCCACCTGTAAAAAGAGGCAACAAAGTATCATAAATGTCTTTGGAGCTAATAGATGTCTCCTTAGTACATGAAAGTAGTGGTCAAATAGCATCTTCCACAAAAAAAAACATCATGAATAACCAAAATGCATTTAGTTTGTGGATGATACAAACGCTTGACTTTGCACATACATGTTTACCCGGTGCCTCAAGTTTGGGCAAAGAGGACACCGTTTCAGATTTCTATAGGCATACCAAACTAGCAAAATTCAGATGACCAAAACATGCATGCCAAAGCTTTGCATCTGGCATAGCCTGAGAATCATGTACTGCACATGCCAAATCATTCACACATTTTTCATAGTCTATGAGCTTATACAGCCCACGACATAAAATGCCAGAAGCAATAATCACATCACCATTTGAAAAATCATGAATTGAACATCTGTCTCAACAAATTTCACAACCAAGCCAATCTTGGCTAAAGTTGAAACTGATAATAGATTCTTCTTTATCCTTGGCACAAATAAAACATCTAACAATGTAAAAGAACTACCATCAGCAATAGTCAGAATGATCTTACCAACTCCCATGACAAGATAAGAGGAGTTTTTGGTGCATGTGATAGTATTCCATGTAGGGGCAGAGTCGAGTGAAGTGAAGAAGCTGCATTGCGAGGTAATATGGTCAGTTGCCCCACTATCAAAGTACCAAACAGCTGAGTCTACTGCAAACATAAATTGTTCAGAAGAGGATGCATCAAAATTGCAAACAGTAGTAAATGCCCATTCTTCATTCTGCACTAGGTTAGCAGACTCTATTTTTGGTGTAGAGGCCTTTACAACAACCATTCTAGCCTCTTTTTTCTTTGCCTCTTTTTTCTTTGCCTCTTTAGCATCCAGTTTTGGACAATTCTTCATGACATGGTTGTTTGCTTTATAGTAGTTGCAAAACAATTTTTGCGTTTCTGTCTTCTTCTCATCTCTGTCATCCTTCTTTGATTGTGCAGAATTAGTAGATTTTTGCTTACTAATAGAAGAGCTCCATGTACCTTTGCCCTTCTGACTAGCCAGGAAAGCTTGACATGTAACATGCATAATGGACTTGTTCTGCCTAGATTGATCTTCCTGCAACAGAATAGAGACTAACTCCTCAAATGTTAAGGCATTCGGATTGCCTTTCATCATCAAACAAAGAGTAGAAGCAAAACTCTAATATGAATCAGGAAGATAATTCAGAACAATCTGCACAAATGAACTGTCAGGCAGGACTTCATCAGTAGAAATCAACTGTTCTTTCAAATATTTGATCTTTGTCAGAAAATTGTCCATGGAATCACCTTCATTCATGTGCTCACTTTCCAATTGTTTTCAAAGGTAAGCAACATAAGCCTCATTCCTTGCCTGGTATAAATTGGTAAGTGTATCCCAAGCATCCTTAGTTGTTCTGCAAGAGCGAATGTGAGGAATAATGGCACATTTGATAGACAAGGCTATCAATGCATGTGCCTAAGCATCTCTACCATCCCAACAAATTTGTTATGCACTAGGTGTAGCAGAAACCACAGCACAAACAGGAATCCACAAAATATCATCATCTTTGACACCACCTGCATCAGCTTCAATACATGTATTTGCAAGTGTAATAGGACATTTTTCAACACCCTATACAATATTCCATAGTCCTTTTGTGACCAATACATGATGCATCATAGAAGCCCATAATGGGTAATTTGTACCATCCAACTTATCCTCAATAGCCAACATATGGAATACATCACTGCTTTTAACCATGGCCACTGACTAAAATACCCTGATGCAAAAAATTGACTATATCTCAAAAAGTTGAGTAGAACTACCTTGTTGAGTTCTACTAAACTTGTAGCAAACTTCGAGGCGCTTATACTTACAAACCAAAACCTTTATATATCATTGGCACAAGAAGACAAAATAACCTACACAAGCACTACAATAGTGCATTCGGAGCCCAAAACGAGCTTAGAATGCAATTTTGGCACAACAAAGCGAAGAAATTTTGATCTCCTATTCACCCCGAGTATGCTCACCAAATTTTGTGTGATCTGAGTTTGTGACCGGAGGGGTGTCAACGATGCCCTAGATGAAGCGATGATCTGCTCTGACACCAATTATTGGAGTTTGAGATATGCGGAACCATAGGAACAACACAAGGAGGAAGAAGAAGAAGAAGAAGAAGAAGAAGAAGAAGAAGAAGAAGAAGCTTGGAGCATGACACACACTACTGAATGTATTACCACTAGAATGTACAAAGATAGAAATCCGTTAGGGCAATAGGCGTATATACAAGCCTAGGGAAAAAACCTCCTAAAGAGGGAAAAAAGTGCCTCGACGGTCCTAGTGTGTTCACACACCACTACCTAAATATATCAACAATATACACATAGATAGATAACCTTATTGTGATTCCTTTTGATGAATAAAGAAGGATCTGAGTTGCTAGGTTTGAACCCTTTATCTTGAAGGTATGTAACCAACATGTAATTCCAATCTCTAGGAGCTTGTTTCAATCCATAAAATGCTTTCTTAAGTCTGCAAACATAAGATGTATGATTAGGATTTTCAAAACCTCGTGGTTGTGACATGTACACCTCTTCACTTATCCAACCATTTAGGAAGACATTTTTCACATCAAGTTAGATAAGTCAATTTCTTTCAATAGCTATAGTTACTGTTGGTGCAAGACAATCACCAATTGATGATTTGGACAAGTTTTGAAGTCAAAAAGTAAAGCAAAGATCAAAAGTTGAGCCTTGAAGATGAGGGCATAATCAGAAGATGAAGACTAGTATATACATGTATATTACTCTTGTAATTAGTCCATAAAAACCTTTGTATCCATGGTGAGTCAGGATGTAAATATCTATATATGCTTGAATATAGATGTAATATAAGAGAGAGATGATGAATGATGAGGATGAGAAGTCATTAGAATTCTTAGAGAGTGAATAGAATGTAATCCATCCATGAGATGTACATTTTCTCTAAATGAAAGAAAATTAAGAAAATTGCATCTCGATCTTTAGCTCAATGCTCCTTTTGTGCCTATCTTCTTGAGGAATGCTTTTGTACAAGTCTAACTCTATAGTTGATTGACCTCTATACAAGTTTTGAGAGCCTAATTATAATGAGGCTAAGAGAATTGAAGAAAGGAACATTTACATGTGTAAATGTGAAGAAGTGAAGACAGGAATAGGTGCAATCCCGGTGATCAACATTTTGATCATATCTCACTCCACAGTGTGAAGTTTTGAGCAAGTAAGCACTCAATATTTAACTTGAAAGGTAATCTACTTATGGCTAAAATCATTTGAATAAACAAGTCTAATTTGGGAGAACCATGCATTAGAAGTTGCAAGTGTCAAAGTCAACTACACATAAGAACAGGTTGAGACATAGGTACATTGTTTGAAGGAAATCTCAAGTTCTACTGACTCTTTTGAATAACTTTAACTTGGAGAAGGTGCGCAAACATTAGGCATCACCTTGTATAAATTCTAATTGAGAACTTTACATATTTGATCAGTCAATGAGTGAATTGAGTGCAGCAATCTTTTTTGTGTAATGAGTTTCTTCACAGTTGACTCAAGTCGATAATTTGGCAATAGATTTCCAAAATTGGTTGTCTTTATGAGTTTTTCTTGACATAGAGGTGCTTTAACATCAAGGATAACTTGTTCTCTTGGAGATTAATCATCTCCATCAGTGGTATCAGAGCAAGAATCATAAGATTTGAAGAAACGGAGGACCTTGATTATTGCATATATACAAAAATCAATCTTTGAAGATTCAAAAGGTGAAAGTTCAAAGTGAAAGCTAGAAAAGGAGGCCTGAAAGCTATCAAGAGGATCAAAAGGAACTATATTCGAATTAAAGGTACATTCATTATTCACAAAGCTTGAAGAATCTATTACATAGGTGAAGAAAGGATGGGAGATTCTCCTCATATAGAAAAATTGGATAGAGAAAACTATCATGCTTGGTCAATGAGGATGGAAGCTCATCTTATGAGCAAAGATCTGATAGGATACATCAAAGGTGAAGAAGAAAAACCAAAATTTAAGGATCCTAGTGTTCCAACTAGGGAAGAGCTCTCAGATTTGAAGACATGGATGAAGAAGGATGCTCAAGCGAGGAGCATTATCTACATGGGAGTCAATGATTACTTGCTACCTCACATTAGAGGACTTGAAAGTGATAGTGACATATGGAATGCTTTGGAGGATCATTTTCAAAACACTACAAAGTCAAGGAAGGCATCTTTATGGGCAAAGTTCACCACATTCAAGAAGAAGGCTTCTCAATCTATTTATGATTATGTAGCAAGGATGAAGGATATTGCAGATGCATTAGGAGTAGTTGATGAAGACATTGAAGAGGACAAATTGGTAAGACAAATTCTCACAGGTTTGAGAGGAGATGAGAAGTGGAAACCATTCATTCTATCTACTAAATTGTCACTAGATCACTTCACTTCTGATTTGAATCAATTGCTAGGACATATGCTAACCTTTGAGCAAGATATAAAAGGTGATGTTGATAAGAGTACAGGTCAAGCAATGTATTCAAAGGAAAAGAAGAAGAATAACAAAGGCAAGCAACAATTTAATGAAGATGAAGGTATTATGAGTCAAGCTAACTTCCTAAGAGGAAGAGGAGGTGGCAAAGGAAGAGGAAGAGGAAGAGGCAGAAGCAATAAAGATGGTGTCAAAGCTTTCTGGGTTTGTGGTAAGACTAATCATTTAGCTCATGAATTTTGGTATAATAATCAAAATGGTGGAGGATATAATCAGAACTCTAATTCAAGAGGAAGAGCTAGTAGAAATCAGAGAAGTAATTTCAAAGGTAGAGGTAGTAGAGGTCTCTTTGGAAGAAATGTAGGAAGAGGCTTTCAAAGTCAATCCTACAATAATACCTACTACAATTATGCTTCAGACCAAAAAGAGGATTCAACCTTAATTATGAATGCAACATGTGAAAGACCAAGTAAAGATCAAAGAGTTTTCTACATTGACTCAAGTGTAGCCTGAGTGGCAACATAGCTTTGGTGACTGATTTGGAGAATAAGGTGAGTAATCATATGGTCCAAATAGGTGATAACACAAAGCACAATGTGAAGTCCATTGGATCAGTAAAGGCCAAGGATGGAAGCACTCTTTTGAGTAAGGTTTTGTATGTTCCTACAATTCCAAAGAATTTAATAAGTGTAGGGCAAATTGTAGAGAAAGGATACGAAGTAAGGTTCACTAATGATGGAGTTTATGTGGAAGACCCTATCCATGGGTATAAACAAATTGTTTCAAGGAAGAAAGAAGGAAGGCTTTTCACATTGAAGATTCAAGGCTTTTCATGCCTTGTTCACTTATGGAGAACATAAGATCTCTGAGTTAGATCTTTGGCACAAAAGGCATGGACATTTCAATGAAAGAGGTATTAAGGATATGATTAACAATGGTTCGGTGCTTGGATTGCCTAATATTGTAGGTCAACACATGACATACAAGTGTGAAGCATGTCAATTGGGTAAAGCTCACAAGAAGACTTATGGTAAGAAAGGGTTTATGTATTCAGAGAATCTTGAATTGGTGCAGACAAATGTGTGGGGTCCATCAAAGGACTTTAGCATTAATGGTTCGAGATATTATATGATTTATGTTGATGATGCTACTAGGTGGATCACTATATATGTGATCAAAGATAAATCAGAGGTGTTCAATACATTTAAACATTATCATGTGTATGCAGAGAGAATCACGGGCCAAAAATTGAAGAGACTAAGGTCAGATGGAGGGGGAGATTATTTCTCTAATCATTTTAGTGGTTACTTATGGAATGCAGGTATAAAAAGGGAAGTTACTTGCAGGTACTCTCCTCAACAAAATGGTGTAGCAGAAAGGAGAAATAGAACTCTTGTTGAGTTTGCAAGGTCAATGATGAAGGAGAAAAATTGGCCTAATTATTTGTGGGTTGAGGTTTTGAATATAGCTACTTATTTGGTTAATAGACTTCCATGTAAGGCTTTGAATGGTATAACACCATATGAGGCATGGTGGGGTAAGAGACCTACCTTAGATCATTGCGAAGTGTTTGGATGTTTGGTGTATGCATATGTACCATCTCAATTAAGGCATAAATTGGAACTTCAAGCTGAAAAGTATGTGTTCATTGGTTATGATAATAAGCATATGGGTTATAGATTGTGGACTCCATCCACAAATCAATTCCTTGTGTCAAAGGATGTTATGTTTGATGAGCAAGGTACTTGGTATGCAGGTATAATTAATGTTCATGCAAGTGATGAAGAAGTCATGACCCAAAGAAAAGGGAAATCAAAGACTCAAGTTCCTTATGATGAAGAAATTGTTGATGTTCAAATTGATAATGAAGATTTGCCAAGGTTTGATCCAAAATATGAAGAGCCAGAGGCTTCAAAGAGTGGAGAAGTTAGAAGGTCAACAAGGAATAGAAATCAACCCATAAGTTATAGTTATGATACTTCATTTTTGACCACTAAAGAATATGCTTACATAATGAAAACAGAAGAAGATCCTTCTACATATGATGAGGCAAAAGTTAAGGAAAATTGGGAGAAAGCTATGCAGGAGGAGTATGATGCATTGATGGAGAATCAAACATGGGATTTGATTCCTAAACCAAATAATTAGAAAATCATTGGATGCAAATGGGTCTACAAGACAAAGAGGTATGCAGATGGAAGTGTGTCTAGGTGTAAAGCTAGACTTGTTGAAAGGATATGCTCAAACATATGGTGTAGATTATGATGAGACTTATAGTCTTGTGGCAAAGATGACCACTATAAGGATGCTCATAACCACTGTTGCATGTAAAGGTTGGAAGCTATGTCAATTAGATGTGAAGAATGCTTTTCTAAATGGTTACATTTCAGATGAAGTTTTCATGGAGCAACCAGATGGTTTCAAGAATAAATGTTATCCACAGTATGTATGTAAGCTCAAGAGAGCTTTGTATGGTTTGAAGCAGGCCCCAAGGGCATGGAATTACAGACTTGTGAAATTCTTGAAGGAGCTTGGTTTTCAAGTGTCTAAGGTAGATAGTAGCTTGCTTGTTAAAGCAAGTAATGATGGGTTTATTTACATTTGCATATATGTTGATGACATAATTCTTACAGGCACAGATGAGAAAGGCATACAAAGTCTTAAGAAGTAGATGGAGAAAGAGTTCAAGATTAGTGACTTGGGAGACTTGTCATATTTCTTGGGAATGGATATTTCATATACTCAACATGGAGTGTATGTGACTCAAGAAAGGTATTTGGATAATTTGCTAATCAAGTTTAAAATGGAAGATTGCAAGGTAGCACCTACTCCAATGGAGGTGAATGATAAATTAAGCAGATATGGAGGAGAAGAATTCAAGGACATGAAGTCGTATCAAAGTTTGGTTGGTAGTCTAATCTATGCTTCATGGACTATGCCTGATTTGTCATATGCAGTTGGAGTATTGTCTCAATTCATGCATTGTCCTAGGAAAGAACGTTGGATTACAAGACAAAGGGTGCTAAGATACATTAAGGGTACACTCAAAGAAGGTTTGTATTATGGATTCACATCAGATACAAAAATCAAGATATATAGTGATGTAGATTGGGCAGGCAACTCTTATGATAGGAGGTCAACATATGGATATCTATGTTATGTGGGAGATAAATTAATCTCTTGGTGTTATAAGAAGCAACATACAGTTGCTTTATCATATACAGAAGTATAATATAAAGGTCTGGTTGAAGCTGCAAAGGAGTTTATATGCTTGAAAACTCTCATGAAGAGTTTTGACATCAATCAGAGTACACCCACCATTCATGGAGATAATATGAGTTCATTGTATCTAGTTGCTAACCCTCTGTTTCATGCCAAGACTAAACATATTGAGATCCAATATCATTTCTTGAGAGAGAATAAGGTTGATAAAGAAATTTAATTCATACACACTTCTAAAAAAGATCAAATTGCAGACATGTTAACCAAAATATTGGATGGACCTAAGTTCTAGAGGTTCAAAGACATGGCAGGTATAAAGAAGATGGAGAAAATCACAATTGATGATTGAGGGGGAGCTGTTGGTGCAGGAAAATCACCAATTGATGTTTTTAAGTCAAAAAGTAAAAAAAAGATCAAAACTTGAGCCTTGAAGATGAGGGCATAATCAGAAGATGAAGACTAGTATATACATGTATATTACTCCTGTAATTAGTCCATAAAAACCTTTGTATCCATGGTGAGTCAGGATGTAAATATCTATATATGCTTGAATATAGATGTAATATAAGAGAGAGATGATGAGTGACGAGGATGAGAATTCATTCAGAGCCTTAGAGAGTGAATAGAATGTAATCCATCCATGAGATGTACATTTTCTCTGAATAGAAGAAAATTAAGAAAATTTTCACCTCGATCTTTTGCTCAGTGCTCCTTCTGTGCTTATATTCTCGAGGAATGCTTTTGTACAAGTCTAATTCTATAGTTGAGTGACCTCTGCAAAAGTTTTGAGAGGATAAATATAATCAAGCTGAGAGAATTGAACACAGGAACATTTACATGTGTAAATGTGAAGAAGTGAAGATAGGAATAGGTGCAATCCTGGTGATCGAAGATTTGATCATGTCTCACTCCATAGTGTAAAGTTTTGAGCAAGTAAACACACAATCTTTAAGTTGAAAGGTAAGCTACTTATGGCTAAAAGAATTTGAATAAACGGGGTCTAATTTGGGAGAACCATGCATTAGAAGTTGCAAGTGTCAAAGTCGACAACACGGAAGAACAGTTTGAGACATAGGTACATTGTTTGAAGGAAATCTCAAGATCTACTGATTCCTTTGAAGACATTTAACTTGGAGAAGCAAGAACATTAGGCATCACCTTATATAAAGTTTTATTGAAAACTTGACATATTTGATCATTCAATGAGTGAATTAAGTGCAACAGACTTTTCTATGTAATGAGTTTCTTCAGAGTTGACTCAAGTCTTGATAATTTGGCAATAGGTTTCCAAAATTGGTTGTGTTTATGAGTTGTTCTTGATATAGAGGTGCTATAACATCAAGGATAACTTTTTCTCTTGGATATTAATCATCTCCATCAGTTCACAATGTTATAATTGTAGTTATCTTTGCAACTCATGAGAGTGTTTCCTCATAGTCTACACCATGAGTTTGTGAGCATCCTTTGGCAACTAATCTTGTCTTATACCTACAAGCTGATCCATCTAAGTTTTTTTTTATTTTATATACCCATCTGCAACCAATTACCTTTTGATTGGATGACATTGAAACCAAATCACAAGTGTCCATCTCCTTAAATGCATATATTTCTTCTTTCATGGCCTTTTCCCAATTAGGGTTTCCCTTTGCCTCTTCATAGGTAGAGGGTTCCTCTAAAATTTAGTCCTTTGCCAAGTAGATTGAATGTTTTGTAACAAAAGTGGAATCATATCCATACCTTTCTGATTGTCTTTTCTCCCTTGTTGACCTTCTACGTGCTTGGTTGGAGCATTCTCCACACTCTTGCATCTTTTCTTTGCCTCTTGAATTCCATAGCTTGTAATCCTTTTCCTTTCCACGTATCACTTCTTGGATCCTGGACCTATGTATCATGCTTGCTTCCTAATTGACGAGAATTAGAATCAAGATCATATGGTATAGTGACCTTTTTTTGTCTTCATCATACCAAGATGTGTGTTCTTCAAACACAACATCTCTACTTGTAGTGAGTTTCTTGGTTGAAGGATTATAGAACCTGTAACCGATCTGAGTTGAATCATACCCAATAGACATTATCTTTATTGCCCGCTTATCTCTTATTTGTGATGGTACATGAACATAATCTAAACAACCAAACACTTTGCAATGTCCAAGACTAGGTTTTCTTCCATACCATGATTCATAAGGATTCATACCTTGGAGTGATTTGGATGGTAGTCTATTGACAAGGTACAGAGCAATGGAAATAGTCTCTACCCATAGATAATGTGGCAACCTCTTCTTCAAGCATTGTTCTAGCTGATCCAACCAATGGCTTATTTCTTCTCTCTCCAATTCCATTCAATTGAGGAGAGTACTTGGTAGTCACTTCCGTTTTGATACCTTTATCCTACAAGAACTCATCAAACTCTTTGGAAAAGTATTCTCCCTCTCCATCAGCTCTGAGCTTCTTGAGTGATCTACCTGTATGATTCTCCACATGTGCTAGATACTTTTTGAAGCATTCAAACACTTCATTCTTACTCTTGATAAGTTAAAGAATAGTCCATATACTATGGTCATCAATAAATGAGGCATAATACCTTGATCTTGCTTATGAAGTTTCTTGACTTGACCCCCATACATCTATATATACTAAATCCTATAAGTTGTTGTGGATGTAGCCTTTGTGGTTGAATGGTTATCTTTGTGCCTTCCCAATCTGACATGCATCACATCTGTTGATCATGTGTTGCTTTGATATGTTTGGAAATCCAAGAACACTTTGATCCTTGCATATATCCTTCAAGGTTTTTTTATTTACATGAGCTAGCCTCTTATGCCACACTTCAAGCTCACTTAGGGTTTGAGACCCAAAGTCAAATAGAGCTATGTTTTTTGTTTCTCCTACTTCAAAAGTAAAGAGCCTACCATGCTTCTTACCTTTGGCTAACTTCTTGAATCCTTGACATGGATCTTCCACAAAAGCTCCATGTTGGATGAACCTAACTTGCAAGCCTTTCTCAACTATTTGGCCTACACTTATTAGGTTTTTTTGTAATAGTGGGAACATAGAATACCTTGCTCAGAATATTTGTCCTGCCATTGGAAGCTTTGACATTACCAATCTTCTCCACACTATGCTTTTTGTCATCCCTTATTTGCTTTGGACTTTCCAAGTCAGATAAGAGAGCTATGTGATGTTGTTGATCTTCAGAATAATTTTTGTAGTCCCATCTATTATGGCCTCTATTGTTATTGTTGAAGTTGTGTCCACTTCTACCTCTATTGCTTCAATATCCACCTCTTCCACTTTCTTTCTAGGTCTTCCCATTGAACCAATAATTTTGATGGTGTGGTTGGTCTTATCAAAGATGGCACAAGGTTGAACATTTTGGCCTTTCTTTTTGTCATGTTTTGGTCCTTTCTTCTTCCTTTTCCACTTTCTCTTGCTTGCAAAGTTGGCTTGGGAAGTCTCCTCTTCATCTTCTTTCTTCTTCTTTCCTTTTTAGCTGCTTATCCTTCTTATCTGCTTATAGACCACTAGTTGAATTACCATGATAGGATTTACCTTCCTTTATGCTATTGTTGGCCTCTTTATTGAAGAGTTGTCCAAGAAAGACTTTGAAGTCTGGAGTTTGCACATCCATGATGAGATCATAGGTTGTGATGAAAGATTGCCATTGCTTGTCACCTCTAATCCCATTGAGAATTTACCACATGATGGCCTCTTCTTCAATCAACTCTGCAATGGATGTCAATTGATCAAAAACCTCCTTGACCTTTGTGAAAAGCTCATTGATAGTTTGTTTTGGAGTCTTCTTCATCTAGTTGAACTCATTCCAAAGATGGTTCTTCCTTGCTTTTGTACTAATAGAAAAGAAAGTCTCTAGGGCATCTCAAGTCTCTTGAGATATCTTGCATCCTCTAATATGTGGTAATAGACAATCAGAGATAGATTTGAGTATGTATGACCTTTCTTGAGCATCCCTTGCACACCAAAGTGCAAGCTTATCTATTTCCTCTTGTGTAGGTCCTCCTTTGGATGTTGGAATAGGCATTGCTTCATCAGCTAATACAATCCCATATAGATTTCTTCCTTGCAAATAAGCATCCATTCTTATTTGTCAAGTAGCATAATTGTGTCTATCAAGCTTCTCAATCATTGATGGAAAGCCATGAGTCCCATCTTGAAGTTCCTCTGATACCAGTGAAAGGAGTTGGAGAAGCTTGGAGAGTCTTGGAAAGTTGAGTTGGCAAGTGATGAAGTTAGTGCAACAAACCAGCATAGGACTAGCCCTAGCTCTTTGGATATGTAAAGAAGACCTTGTAGGCTTGTGATTAATGCAATAAAACCCAGTAGATACTTTGGAACATCAATAAGAACAAGTTGACGCAAAATAGATTATTCACAATTGGATGGAAGGTGTGACTTCAAACACTGAGAGTAGCCAGCACAATTACAATTGGAAAACCTCATCTTAAAGGAGTTTCATACATACTGTTGACTTGAAAAAATGCATAAAATCCCTGATTTATATCAACCAATGAAGGGGCAATCACCTTAACACTGATTGGATATCATATCGATTTTTTAGGGATGCGTAGACAATGACCCTAAGACTATAAAACCCAAATTTTTGTGAAACTAATGAACACAATAACTTGAATATATATATACATAAACTATAAATCTATACATTTTCAATAAATGCTTAAACACTTATTTGGAGCTCCTTCAAGAGAGCAAAAATCTCTGCAAATTGATTGAGTCTGAGGAAGAAAGAGCAAAGAATAGAAGTGACACCAAGCATTAATCAAATAGTATATGTATTGCTTCAAATCAACAGTCTACTTTATGTACAAATGTTTTGGAGTATTTATATAGACTCTTGAGTATATGAACACACCTTTTCTTCATGAATTTGAATTTGAAATTAGGCAAGTTTGGTAGTTTAGATTGATTGGTGTCTTTTCCTCCAATCTAGGAAAAGAGAAAGTTGAATTCATATCTACTTCTTGAATGATTGATTCAAATTGAACCTCAACCACTTCTAACTCAGGGCATTTAGGACTTTTACTCTTTCTGTTTACAAAGGTAAATACCTTGAATCTTACACGAAATGATCATGTGATCAACCAATTAATACAAAGAAATAATGTGCACATAAGTGCTATTCTTCAAGATACATATATGGCACCATCTTAATGATGGATTTAATGTAGGTCATTAATATTCCAACACATAAGTCATCAACAAATTTGACAATCAAGATAATGTTGGCTAATGCTAAAAATGAGAGCTTATTTTTCTTGATCCTTGGCATCTGACAATGTGAAAAAACTTCTATTAGCAATAGTGAGAATGATCTTTCCAAGTCCCAATACAAGATAAGAGGAATTTTTAGTGCATGTGATAGTATTCTCTATAGGGTCAAGCTCAATGAAGTGATGAAGCTTTTGAGGAGATGGATGGATAGATTCCAGAGATGAGTTCATGCTGCACAAAACCTGCTCTACACGTGCCAAGTAAACTCTATGGATGCTTAATATACTCCTTTAGCTTCACAATAATGCATGAAATGTGAAGAAATTTTTTGTTTTGGGAATAGAGTGCTCAGTATTATGCTTAGAGATCACTGCCTGGTATGAATTGACCAAACAGCTTTTGCACACATCTAATTGGAGTTTGTCACTAACTAAAGAAAGTTATTTCAACATTTTAGTTGTTATACCATACATCCAGAAATGATTCTAACAAGTCAGGGGGGTCATCCTGACTTTTTAGGATCTAGAAGGTATGTAGACACAGTCACCTTCTATGCTTCATATCTTGAGAGCCTCTAAACCAATCTTTATGAAAATTAATATTCAGGTAGTACGCACTTGAACCTAGCTAATACAAGTTAAAGAATAGAAAATGAGTGAGTACACATAGAGAAATCGATTCCACAAGATCACTATAATGATGAAGATGTAGCAGAGAATAGTAGACAGAGGTGTACTTGAAGAAATGTATCAAAATGTATATGCTAATGAACATATGATACAAGGGAAGTGTAGTGGAATACACATGATGTTAAAAAATAAAGAAGCAAGGTCATATATATTTTGCGAAAAGGATTTTCTTCAAATAGAAGGAAACACAAAAGTGAAAAATGGAAGCATTTACTTCAGCAAGTAGTGGAGGCCAAAAGAGAATCAATGAAAAGATCCGATGACAAAGAGCTATGAGTCTCACAAGATGTGGTATTTGATGAGCTAAGAACATGGTTTGGAGACAACGGGAAAGAGAAGATTCTTGAAGAAGATTACAAAGACGATGGAGGTGATGTCCAAGAAGAATTTCAGCAAACAAGCACTCAAATGTTAGGTCCAGAAGATTCACATGGAGAAAGCTCAACATGAAAGGGAAGACTAAGGAGTCATTCCTCATCACCAACATTAGGTTATGAAAGAATTGAAGTTGAAAGTGCTGCCCAAAATAGTGATTCGAATGCAAGTGAAGAAGAGTATGAGGAGGTGATTACACCAAAGTTTAAGTTGAACCGGTTGAAGAAGCAATATTCAAAAGGAAATGTAAGGAGGCCTTCAAGAGCAAGGTATTTCAAAGGCTGAGCTATCATAGTTTTATTGCAAAGCATTTTTCATATATGACATAGGTGGTCAAAGACAAAGAACCGGATACATATGAAGAAGCATGTACACAAAAAGAATGGTAGCAAGCTATGCAACAAGAGGTAAAAGCTCTCAAGGACAATCACACATGGGAGCTACTTCCAAAGGCTGAAGGTATGAAGATTGTTCCAAATAAATGGGTATTTAAAATAAAGAGAAATGATGATGGTTCTCTCATGGCATTGACTATGAAGAGACTTTTCGGTTGCAAAGATGGGACCAATTAGAACCTTGATTGTAGTGAGTGTAGCAAGGAGATTGCCATTGTAACAACTTGACATAAAAAATGTGTTTCTCAATGGTGAACTGTAAGAAGAGGTATACATGAATCAACCGATTGGATTTGAAGATAAAAAGCATCCAGATTTGTTTGCAGATTGAAGAAAGCTTTGTACAGGTTGAAGCAAGCACCACGTGCTTGGAACCAAAGGTTGGTTGAGTACCTCACAAGGTGTGGGTATAGTCCAAGTAGTGTTGATCCTTCTCTCTACATGAATAAAGAAGAAGGCAAGTAGGTATACATATGCATATATGTTGATGATCTCATCATAATATGAAGTAATGTTGCAAGAATACAAGAGATAAAAAGAAAACTCGATAAGCAGTTTAAAATTTCAGATCTTGGTGAGTTGAAATAGTTTTTAGGCATTGAGGTAGTCTATGGGAAAGATGGCATCTACTTCATGCAAAGAAAGTACCTGCTGGATATTCTTTTCAGATTTGGAATGAGTGAATGCAAACCCCTCACTCAAACTATGGACACAAATGTAAAGCTATGATCAAATGATGGAGAGAAGTTACATGATGTAACTACATACAGGAGTATTATAGGTTCATTGATCTATGTTACAATCACAAGATCAGATTTGTGCTATATTGTTGGAGTTCTTTCTCAATTTATGCAAACTCGAACAAGTAAACATTTAAATTCAGCTAAATGAGTACTAAGATATGTGAAGCACACAGTCAATCATGCCTTGTTTTATAGATATAATGAAGAATTACAGGTGAAGGGCTTTAGTGATGCTGATTGGGTTGGTTCAAAGGAAGACAAAAGATCCACTTCAGGTTATGTATTCATGATAGGCAGCAAACCAGCTCGAAGAAGCAACCTACTGTTGCACTATCATCTACAAAAGCTGAATATAGAGGATTAGCCTTTGCAAATTGTGAAGCTATGTGGATTAAGAAGCTCTCTGATGATCTTGATGTGCATGTAGAAACCATTCCAATTTATCGTGACAACATGTCAATCATTCACTTGACAAACAATCCAATGTTTCACGCACAAAGTAAGCACATAGAAGTGCATTATCATTATGTTCAAGAAAAATTTTTGAGAAAAGATGTGGATATAAAGTTCATTAGAACTAATGAACAAGTTGTAGACATGTTTACAAAGTCCTTAGATGCTTCTAAACTAAAGAGGTTCAAGGATGAAATCAATTTGTAGGATATGGCTGAAGGTGCAAGATCACATGTGAGCTTGAGGGGGAGTGTTAAAAAATAAAGAAACAAGGTCATATATATTTTGAAAACGGGACTTCCTTCAAATAGAAGGAAATACAAAACTGAAAAATGGAAGCATTTACTTCAGCAAGTAATGGAGGCCAAAAGAGAATCAAATCCAAAAACTAAACCGGAAGAGAAGAGTGGCTGCTCAAAGTGGTGGAGGAGTTATGGAGAAGAGCTCTCAAACATGGTCTCTCTATAGCGGGATAGATAGACTGAAAGAGGCCTACCTCTCTGAGTAATCCTATCCCACTCATCCCAATTCCTCTCCTCATCATTCTCAGGAAGAAAATCTTTAAGAAAAAGAGTCTAAAACTGAGTCCAGTCAGTAGGGATAGAGTTCGCCTCCTTAAGACTCATCCACCACTTGTAAGCACGTGGAACGAGGGAGAGACTTGCCCCTAACACACGGTACTCTGGTGGGGTGCCCTTCAATTGATGCAAATCATGCCACTTTTGTAAAAAAGTGTAGATTGCATCCTTATTCCTGTCTCGGTCATCCCCCGTAAAGGTAGGTGGCTTCAAGTCTTTCAGGAGAGGAGCTTCCTTAGAGCTCTCTCCTTTGTGCTTACTAGGAAGAGAAGTATATTTCCTAGTGAGCTCCAGAGGAATAGGAGGGGCCTCTCTTTCCTTCCTAGCTAGGAAAGAGGTGACACTAGTCTCAAGTGAGATCATTTGAGACTTAAGCTGTTGTATGAGAGATGTGATGCTACCAAGATCTCTCTCTAATTTGAGGGTTTGCTCTTTCAAATCTATGAATTGGTCACGAGTGACAAATTCATCTATAAGTTCCTCATATGTATATTCTTCTTGTGAAGGCTCTTTCTCTTCAAATTTCTCTTCTACTTCTTGCCCTAGTTCTACTTCTTCCATTCTAGAATCAGGATCCTCTATTTGCTCTTTAGATGGAGAAGTGGTTTCAACTACTTGTTTACCTTTATATTCCATGTTTAAGTTCCCTTCCCCTGTTTGCTAACTAGAGTGTATGAAAATGAATGGAAGTAAAGCTCAAATATGCAAGAAGAAGAGAAACATATCACAAGAGCACTTCCTTGTTACAAAGTAAAGCTGCGAAATCCAAGTGGTCCTTGAAGCTTTAGGTCGCTGATTTTGAATCCTCGTCAGGCCCAAACAAAAATTGGAAATGTCTGATTGGTCCGGGGAGGCTCTAAACACCATAAACCATCCAAAACAATGTCAAAACCACGTGGGAATAGCCCCGACCGGGAAAACTTAGTGAAATTGAGCAACTTCAGAGATTCGACAATCCTCAACAGTCCAAGAATTGCAGCCCAGCACCTGTATTTCAAGAAGTACAATTGTCAATTTATGCAAAAGATAAACTCAACACCTTTTCTTCAAGTGATCAAAGATAAACTCAACACCTTTTCTTCAAGTGATCAGACAATCTTTCCACAAGACAATCAATTCACTTAGGACTAGCAAATGGAACAATCAATTTGCACATAGCTACTTTACATGACTTTCCTCATTGCAACTATGTCATCTTTTCCAAGATTAACAAAATTTGTTTGGTACTTTGTCAAAAAGAAATCTACATATGCAAAGATAATCACATTTTATTTTTCCTTTCAACAAATTAAACCATTTTTTTACAACAACACCTGCACTTTACTCTCAAAAGGTATGAGCAACTACCAATTTGCATAAAATTACATACTTCTTTGTCTCAAAAGGTTAATTCATGCTTTCTTTTCCCAAAAGACAAGCCTAAAAACCTACCTTCTCAAATTTTCTTACTTGATTATATAGTAATACCTTTCCAATGTGTTCAAATACCATCAACAATGGAAGATCCAGCAAGGTCCAAAACTTCAATGAAGCTTTTGCTTCGAATCCCCAGTAACGGTGCCAAAAAATGTTTGTTGTTGACCTTTGGAGTTGTCCTCTCCAATCATTTTAGCTCAAAAGATTATTTACACATCTTTAATTTGTCAATCCGCGAAGTATGCAAAGACCACAGCCCCTTCTAGTTAATGGAATCCAAGAATAAGAATTGTCATAACTGTTTTCTGAGAAGTTAGTGAAGAAGAAAGGGAAGAAATTAGGGTTTTGATTATCTTAAGTTCTGCAACAACATTTTCAACAATCTTTGTGCCTAAAGTGTGCAATTTTGAAGTCAAATTTCCAAAACAGTACATGTATCACACACACGAGACAATCGCAATTCTATAAAAACTAAGAAATTCCAATTCCACCATTAGTCTCCTGCAATGTCTTGCTCAATCTACTAATACTCACATATCTTCATACACTTCACTCAGAAATACACAAGAAAAGTTCACAAATTCCATGGATTTCATAATGAAAAGACTCAACAAATCAAGAAGATGATCATGAGAAGTAGAAACACGATTTTCTGCAATGAAGCTCTTCACATTACTTGGATAGCATGAGAATAATACAACCAACCCCTTCAAAATAGAAGAAAATATCTTTTATACTTTTTCAAGTGTCCTTTTTCACACTTGAAATTTGGTCCTTCTACATTCTATTCTAAAAATATGCTATCAAAGAGCTTCCAAAAATTCTAAGAAAAATATATATGCTTCTATTATACATGAGGAAGACTCTTCCCAATTTTTACATCATTTGGATAAATATAACTACAAAAAATGTCAATTTACAAATAATTTCCTTCAAAAAATGCTTCCTCCAACACTCTTCATATTAGAGCTCCCACAATAGTGGTAAAAAATGAAGACTCCGTGGTTCCAAGAAACATTGAAGTCTTGAAGAACACTAAGGTTCAGTGTCATCTCACCTTAGAAGAGCTACTCAAAGTAAAACCTGAGCTACGAAAACATGTGGCGAATCAGATTCCAAAACTTGGTTCCAATATGTCAAAAGTAGGCTCTAAGCAGAAAGTCCCAGAGATACCTCTAGACAAAATAGGAGACATGATTGAAGGGAAAGAAGGTAATACTTATCTTCCAATCACCCACCAAGGTTACACAACCAAATCTATCTTAAATTCAGGTGCTGGTGTTGCAATTGCGACCATCTCTTTGTGCAAGCAATGGGGCAAACCTGCATTAAGACCAATTAGAATGAAGCTTTAGATGGCTGACAGCCATATTGAAAGACCTCTAGGATTGCTAGAAGGGATAACTTTAACCACTTGTAGTGTAGATTTTGAACACACCTTTGCTATATGTGACTTGGGTAAAAATAATGTCTATGAGATGATCTTAGGAAGACCCTTCCTATGACAATTGCAAATAGTGCAAGATTGGGGAACCAACTCCTTGTACTTGCTGCACTTAGGGGTCACAACCAAGGTCAATCTAAAGGATTATACATTTAGAGATGTACCACCCCTACAGTGGAATCCTATCCACAATGCACAAAAAGATTCAATCTCTATGCATTCTGAAATTTCTTCTGATCCATCCTGGATGCATGAAGATACTCATTTGTGGATGTGTAAGGTCACAGTGGAAGAGGAAAGACACCTAAAAGAAAGAGAAAAAGAAACTTCTCAAGGAACCAGATAGGTTACAGACCCAGCCCTACACACCGATGATCTTTCTAGATGAGGAATTTGAGCCTTATGGTTGGGCAGAAATCTTAGCCACCATAGACATTGCTTTCAATGAAGAACAATGGACACCTCATTGTGATGAGGAGGGTTATGATATATGTGTTCATGTGTGAGCCCTTGCTAGAGAAGTGTGACTCTAATGAGGTCAGAAGAAGAAAAGGATGATCCAATCTAGAATCCATTGTGATGGATAGTTGCTTTGACTCAAAGGAGCACTATCTAGAGAATTTAGGAGTACATACCCAAAAAGAAGAAGAACCTCTCACAAGCATTAAGATGGTAAATTCAAGGGAGGAAAGTGAAGATTGTCAAAAGAAAAAGAAGAGAAAGGCAGTGAAACAAGAAGAGAAGGAATCATTGTTTGAAGTACTAGAGAATTTCAAGAAATATGAAGTTGAAGACCAAAACATTTTGGTACAAATTCCTAAGAGAGAGGCCATTGTTACAGGAGAAACATATGACAACAAAGAAAATACCAAAAAGATTGTAGTAATCATTGAAGAGAATGAAGAGTGTTGTACGTACATAGGAGAAGACCTAAGTGCAGAAGAAGAAATAGAGCTTGTAGCTTTGTTAAGGGAATATAGGGACGTGTTTGTGTGGACCTATAGAGACTTAAAAGGGGGTGGATCCATAAATATGTTCTTGAAGTGTTTCAATGGCGATGCACCAGAGTGCACTTTCCTTCTTTAGAGCTCCACGACGATATGCACGGAGTAGAAGCCGAGCTCCTGAGGCCGCACACAGTACTCCGCAGAGAGGCTGTAGAATACGCAGAAAACACAGTACACAGGAAGCACGAAGACAGACTTCTTAGGTCTTGCAAATGCGGTCGAACTTACAGTCTATGACTGACCAGGCCACTATATGTTTTATTAAAGAACATATACAAAGAAGTGTCCGGTGGCCATTTGGCCTTTCACATGGACACTAACGATAAAAATCTCCCACTAAAGGCCAATATGGCCAGAGTAACTATGGGAGAAAAATTAATGAATGATAAAGAATACCTGAGTGTAAGTATACAAACTATACCTCCCACCTGATGGGCATGTTACACAGTATACAAGTGACTGCGTAAGATCAAGAATCAAGTAACCCCCATCAAGTGACAACAATGTCGAAAGCTATCCTGTGGTAGAGCTTTAGTCAAAGCATCTGCAGCATTATCTCGAGTGTGAACCTTCTCAAGAATAATGCTCTCAGTGGCTAAGCAATCTCTAATGAAGTGATACCTCACCTCAATGTGCTTGGTCTTTGCATGATAGACCGGATTCTTAGTCAAAGCAATGGCACTCTGGCTATCACTAAGCAAGTGAGGTACATGCTGAGGTAAACCCATATCACAAGCAAGACGAGAAAGCCACAATGCTTCCTTACATGCCTCACTTGTTGCAACATACTCTGCTTCTGTGGTGGAAACAGCTGTACATTCTTGAAGACGAGATCTCCAAGAGATAGCACCTCCAGCAAAATGAAAAATATACCCTGATGTAGACTTACGATTGTCTACACAACCAACATAGTCAGAATCTGTGTAACCAATAATGGATGCTTTCCCTCTACCTCAGCATAGACACTTGTCCTTAGTTCCACTCAGATATCTCAAAATCATTTTGACCGGTTCCCAATGTTTCTTGCCAGGATTAGACATATATCTGCTCACAACTCCCACTGCAAATGCAATGTCTGGTCTCGTAGCTACCATAGCATACATGAGACTACCAACAGCAGACTGATAGGGAATTTTGGTCATGAATTCCTTTTCCTCATTTGATTTGGGGCAGTCATCCTTGCTCAATTTCACATATGTGGGTAAAGGTGCACTCAATGCCTTTCCACCCTGCATATTGAATCGGTGAAGTACTTTGGATATGTACTCACTTTGAGACAAGTATATGCATCTTTTACTCCTATCACGAGTAATGACCATGCCAAGAATATGTTTGGCATCCCCCAAATCCTTCATATCAAATGTCTGACTCAACTTCTTTTTGAGAAGTGACAAATCATAAGAAGACTTCCCAGTAATCAACATATCATCAACGTAAAGTATCAAGCATATCAAGCTGCCATCAAAACATCTCTTTGTGTAGAGACAATGATCCTCATTGCTCCGAGAATAGCCTTGGGACTTCATAAAAGCATCAAACTTTTGGTACCATTGTCTAGGAGACTGTTTAAGTCCATACAAGCTCTTCTTGAGCTTACAAACTAGACTTTCCTTGCCAGGAACTACATAACCCTCTGGTTGTTCCATATAGATCTCATCTGTAAGATCTCCATGCAAGAAAGCTGTTTTCACATCCATTTGGACTAGCTCTAAGTCCTCCATTGCAACGAATCCAAGCAACATGCGCAAAGTAGTCATCTTGACCACTGGAGAGAAGATTTCCTCAAAATCAACACCATGTTGTTGCTTAAAACCCTTTGCAACAAGTCATGCTTTATATTTTCGAGAAGCACTATCTGATGTGAATTTCAGCTTATATACCCATTTACATGGTAAAGTTGTTCTGCCCTTTGGCAAAGGTACTAAGTCCCAAGTACCATTCTTGTGAATAGAATCCAACTCACTCTTCATGGCATGCTCCCACTTGACATCATCCTCTATCTGCATAGCCTCTTTGTAGCAAGAAGGCTCACCGGCATCTGTTAGCATAACAAAATCTAAACCTGGAACATATCTATCAGGTGGATATGAGACACGTGCAGAACGTCTCAATGGTTGCTGAACAGGAACATGTGCAGACTGATCTGAATGGACATTCTCTTGAACATCCCTATGTGTAGCATTTTTATGCATGCTAACCGGAGGATTACTATCCTCAAACACCACTCTTCTCACTTCAACCTCCTTAATGGGTTGTTTATGCATCTTCGACTCATTAAAAATGATGTCACTACTTCTGATCACTGACCGTGTTTCAGGATCCCATAAGCAATATCCAAATTGTCCTTCTCGACCATATCCAAGAAAAATGCATTTCTTTGACTTATGGTCCAACTTTTGTCTAAGATTCTTGGGTATATGAACATATGCTTCACACCCAAAAACTCGAAGATGATCATAATATGGTGGTTTCCCTGTCCATAACTCTTGTGCCACTTTCAGACCTTTGGCAGTACTAGGTGAAAGGTTAATCACATGAACTGCAGTCAATACTGCTTCTGCCCAAAAACCTTGTGAGAGGTTTGCATGATGCAACATAGAGACTACTCTATCTTGAATAGTTCTATTCATCCTCTCAGCTACACCATTCTGTACTGGGGTATAAGGAGTTGTAAACTCTCTACGAATCCCTCTAGACTGACAGAAAAGGCTGAATTCACGTGAGGTATACTCACCCCCATTATCTGAACGTAAACCCTTAAGCTTAGTTCCTTTTTCAGTCTCAACTGAAGCAAGCCATTTTCTGAAAGTAGGGAATACATCATCCTTTGATTTGATAGGATATACCCAGACTTTTCTAGTAGCATCATCTATGGAAGTGACAAAGTAAAGAGAACCACCTAAGGACCTAGTGGGCATAGGACCACACACATCTGTATGAACGAGATCTAAAGGCTGAATTGAAGAGTCAATGTGCATTCTATGCACATTTCTGGTTTGCTTTCCATATTGACAATGCTCACAAAATGAAAAATCAGAGAAAGATAACACAGGTAAGTAGCCAGAACGAGAAAGATTTTCCATTCCACTACAAGATATATGGCCCAAACGACAATGCCAAATACAAGCCATAGGTTGTTCAGTAACAGCTAACAAGTGTTCTTTCTATGATACAAATAAAGGATAAAGTGAGCCAACTTTGCTTCCTTTTGCAATAACCATATTGCCCTTTGATATACGAAAGGACTGAGCATAGAAGACCACCTTGTAACCAAGGTCATCAAGTTGACCAAGTGACATCAAACTACGTGATAATTGAGGTACATGGCATACATTATGCATAGTAAATTTTGAACCATCAATGAACTGCACAACCACATCTCCAATCCCCACAACATCACACTGGTAAGAGTCACCAAGTCTCACGGTACCAAGAGACTTTGCTGCATAATTAGAGAACCATTCTCTATGTGGTGTCACATGGAAAGAAGCACCAGAATCTAGCAGCCAGGTGTGGGAAAGAGAATCAGCCATAAGTGCCTCAGATGGCACAGTACTATCAAGTGTCAACACATCAGCATCATCAGAAATAGCATTAATTTCTTCAATCTTCACAGTCAAAGTAGATGGTGCAGGTAACTGTTTAACATGCCCATCAACATTCTGTCCTTTACCTTTAGCATTCTTTAATGCATAACAGTCTTTCTTCATGTGTCCTTTCTTATGACAAAAATGGCATTCGATATCCCTCTTCCTTGATTTACTTCTACTCTTATTCCGTTGACCATTCTTTTCCTTGTTCTTGCTCCTTCCACGTTGTTGATTCTTTCCTTGGTAAGAATCACGAACATTATATGCGTCTCCACTCTGAGTGCCAACCATAGATTTTCTACGAATCTCCTCACTCAAGAGTGCTCCACATATGTCATCATAGACAAGTTTACCTCCAGGTGCACTGTTGCTAATAGCTGTGCAAAACGTATCCCATGATGATGGCAGGGTGCATAACAGCAATACTGCTTTCATTTCATTATCCATATCCATTTTCTAAGCCTGTAACTGGGAGAATATAGCATCAAACTCATTTAGATGAGCAACAACACTATCTGTGTCCTTCATACGAAGGTCATATAATTTTCTCATCAGATACACTTTATTTGATGCCGTATCTTTTTCATATGTATTGCATAACTTCTTCCAAAGCTCCTCTGCACTCTCACAATCTAATATTGTAAACTAAACATTATCTGCCAAGTGCAAGCAAATGGTAGACCTGGCCATTTCATCTAACTCATCCCAATCATCTTCATCCATGTCAGCAGGCTTCTTTGAAATCCCATTTACCGGCTTCCATTGCCTCCTTTGAATCAGCATATCTTTAATCTGATTCTTCCATAGAGCAAAGTTTGTGTCATCAAATTTTCAGATCTCAAAATGGTCTTTGCCCTGCAAGTTATAGCTCCTCCTCGGAACACTAGCACTAGAGCCTGATCCACCGGATGTGCCTGAGACCTCTGATGCCATAATCGTACAGAACTGAATAGAATGATAATGGAGCTAGAAGAGTCCAAACACCAACAAATAAGTGTATCAAGGAGTAAATCGACCACTATATAGTTGACTAAACCAGAAATCTGGAAAAATTTTGCCAGAGTATCCTCTGCAAAATTAGCATATGACCAGTGTCAAAGTATCATAAAATTGCAAGTACTGACATGTCTACCTGCATAGTGAATCACTGACTCCACTGCATATAATCAGTTACCCAATAGAAGCCAACTAGGCTTATCGAGCACCTATGAACAACTATCATACATCTCCTATGGCGAGGCTGGGTAAGTCTTCCACCTGCATCACCGAAGAGACCCCGACATCTGGGTGTGTCCCAGTTAAGAAAACCTCACCACGACCCTCTTTATCAAACGTAAAAGGCTTTATGCAAAGAACATAACCGCTATATCAATGACCACATGGACGTACATAAGCGGTATCCACAGAAGCGTACATGGTGTGTATGTGCTCAATATATGCAGTAAAATGATACTAAAAGGCTGAGTACACAGCCCAAAAACTAGCCAATAACACCTGCAAGTGTGTTGGCACACAAAGCAACAGAGGAATCATGCACAATACGGCAACAAGGCCAGATCATTTTTTCCCTTAGATTATGTACAACTCAAGTGATTTTAATCACTACACAAACATTGTAAATTCCGTTTTTGGTAGATTAGACTCCATTTTGTGCAAGCCGAGGAGTCCTCGAGCTTGAGGAGTATTAGAAGTACCATCGTACCAATTTTCATAATTTTTAGACTTCGTTTGAGCCATCAAATAAGCCCTGGAACCTAATTTTTAACTAGGCCGGACACTAGGTCTGGACAGGGCCAAAAGCTAGTCAAAAACTATAAAAAGAGCTAGAGAGCTCATTTTTGAGGTTAGATTGTAATTGAAACGAACTTGTAAGAGCATTTTGAAAGTAATCTAAAAAGCTCCATTGATTCTCACTCTTTGTCTTGCCTTGTGTGCGCGTGTGTGTGTATGTGTGTGCATGCTTGTGTGCTTCTCACTCACGCACTTGTGCCGCCACTTGCTCGAGGTCTTCATACCATCCTCACGTCTTCCCGGATTGACATTAAAGGAGGTGCTACTCATCATTGAGCTACACCAAATTTTGGCGCCGTTGCCGGGGATCGAGCTTTGAGGACGAGCGTGTGATGGTAAGACGTAGAGTTGACGCGTTGGAGTTGTAGGTATTTTCTTCACTCTCATCGATTTTCTTTTACTTTCTTCACCATCATCATCATCACCATCTCCCACGTCCATCTCCATCATCGCGAAAATTTCAGTTTTTTGACTATATCCCCACCTCCACCTCATTTCCCTCATTTCACTTGTGAGAGAGAGCAAAAGAGCGAACTTGCATGTGCTGTTTTTGCATGTTTTCTGAGCTATTTTGCAGGTTTTTTGCTGTACCATCATCTCCAGCAGTGTGCGCAGGTACGACAGGCTCTGCACAGGTCCCGGGACGACAACCTCTGTCTATCGCGACAGACAGAAAATCTTAACATTTTGTGAATGCATGTTTATCATTGTAACCTACACCTTGAGGGCACTCTAGATCACTAGAAGTTTTTCAAAAATTTGCATTTTTTCTGTCTATCGCGACAGACACTGTCTATCGCGACAGATACCGTCTATCGCGACAGATACCGTCTATCGCGACAGACAGAAATCCACGATAGACACCATCTATCGCGACAGACCCCGTCTATCGCGACAGACAGAAATCCGCGACAGATACCGTCTATCGCGACAGACAGAAATCCGCGACAGATACCGTCTATCGCGACAGACACCGTCTATCGCGACAGACAGAAATCCACGATAGACACCGTCTATCGCGACAGACACCGTCTATCGCGACAGACACCGTCTATCGCGACAGACAGAAATCCGCGACAGATACTGTCTATCGCGACAGACACCGTCTATCGCGACAGACAGAAATCCGCGACAGATACCGTCTATCGCGACAGACACCGTCTATCGCGACAGACAGAAATCCGCGACAGATACCGTCTATCGCGACAGACACCGTCTATCGCGACAGACAGAAATCCGCGACAGATACCGTCTATCGCGACAGACACCGTCTATCGCGACAGACAGAAATCCGCGACAGATACCGTCTATCGCGACAGACACCGTCTATCGCGACAGACAGAAATCCACGATAGACACTGTCTATCGCGACAGACACCGTCTATCGCGACAGACAGCCCCCACGATAGATTGTGTCTATCGCGACAGACACCGTCTATCGCGATAGACAGGCATTTTCGGCAAAAAATTAAGGAGTGAATTTTTGGAAATTTAGGTTAAATTTTGGGCATATTTGCACTTTCATGTACTCATCTACTTACAAAGGCCTTAGAAAATGCATTAAAACCCCCGAAGGGTTCTGTTTGTCTAGTTAACCCCCTAAACCCTGAACGGTCATAACTTTTTCATACGAAATCCATTTTCTGAGCTCTAGGGCTTGTCGGAAAGCTCGTGACATATACTACACGCCCTCAACTGTTTTTTATAAGAATAACGCGTTGATTTTCAGATAGGATATTTGGAAGTTGACACACTGAGGGGTAGGAACACCAAGGGAGCTCTAGAGTAAATTTCTAACAATGCAAAAGGGGGAACAAGGGTCATTAAAAAAGTGTCTGAAATAAATTGTCTGTCAATTGAAAGGTCTACTTGGAGCTAATCTTGGGATTTATGCAGGCCTATTGAGAAGCAATTGAGAGTATCCAAGCAAGGGTGTGGCACACGCTTGAGAATCAACTTCTCGAGCACTAAAGAGCAAGGTTCGGCAAGAAAGGTCGGAATATTCTCAACTCCTCTTCGTCAATTCCTAGCCTAGGCTAAGAGCGATTAGAAGTAGGAGTAAGTCAGGGCGACGATAGGCCACTATCAAGTTGAAGACTACCTAAAAACTCAAGTTCAAGCTAAAAACTTAATCTCTGTACTATCGACAACATAAAGGAAAGAACCTAACGTGGAACGATCAACCTGAAAGTACGAAGAACATTCAAGTATTCCTGACGACGTAATAACAGACAAGACTTTAAACACGAGGAATAACTAAAAAGAATCAAGTGACTGGTACCAATTGATCGGCAACGAGGTTGTACTCTGGGCAAAAATTTGGGCTAATCAGTTAGGCATATGAACCTTAGATCA
Source organism: Ceratopteris richardii (assembly GCA_020310875.1). Taxonomy (NCBI): domain Eukaryota; kingdom Viridiplantae; phylum Streptophyta; class Polypodiopsida; order Polypodiales; family Pteridaceae; genus Ceratopteris; species Ceratopteris richardii. Next base: position 110,117,790 of record CM035411.1, read on the forward strand.
GGACGACACCTAGTAAGAGAGAGACAAAGCCTTAGGTCTTCAGAGGCTAGTGTCAACCACACTGCTAGGTCCTGGGCCCAGCAGTTGAGCCACCACTCGAACTACCCTCGCTTTGAGACCAGTGAGTCAGAGATGTCTCAAGGCATGGACAAACCTACGGGAAGTTCAGGAGTGCCCTACTTGTACAGGGTAGAAGGCCCTTACAAAACACAGTTGGAGTACCTGAGGACCAACCGATTAGGTGCTAGCATCTATGAGGACGGCTTAGGAAGATCTGTGGTCCAGATTAAAAACCCTGATCAATCCATTGGACTAGAACACCCAGCTGTCAAGTTTGAAAATGGTGCATACCTGGACAAAGAAGGAACTATATATGTAGTCACTAGTCATCCTGATAGGACAGATGACTTTGGGAATGTAATCTCAGAAGCGGACTTAGGTGACCTGGAACAAGGGAACATGGGTGCAGAACCTAGAACCCCTCGAGGTAAATCAGTTCTCACTAGGATTATCACGCCTGAATGGGTCCCCCAAGACAACAAGAGCATAGAGTTGCTCCTCAATCGAGAAACTGATGAAGCCTTTTGGAGGTATAAGTCTAATCAGCCAACAGACATAGGAAATATCATGATCTATGAGCTTAAGGATCCGGATAGCCCAGGCAGAGTGACCTATTTAGATCATGCTTCAGAACGGATATTCGTGGTGACAGAAAATGATAGGCATGCCTACACGTGGAAGGGTGAATTTATTTTTCCCCAACCAAGATCAAATGCATCCTATGGTCACCCTGGGGCGGGAACTTCCCAAGCTCATGGTACGCAAAGAGACAGAAGTAGAGATAGACCGGAAGTAAGCTTTGCCAACCCTGTAGGCAGAGAAAGAACGAGAACAGAGACGAATAGGGTAGAACCTCCTGAGATACATAGAGCCCACAGGAACCAAAGAAATGTAGATGGATTCCCTCTGCCAAGACCTAGAGAGCACGCAAGAACTTTGAGACCCACCCAGCTAGTTAAGTCCATGAAGAATTACTTTGACGGCACAGGAGATCCCTATGATCATGTGGCAGAGTTCAAGCAAGTCTTGAGAGCTGAACAAGTGGAAGATCTGTTCACGCAGTACAATGCCTTCGGTCTAACCCTTAGGAACACGGCACTTACATGGTTTCAGCCATTAGATGAGCGTCAGTTCAGGAGCATAGACCAACTCCTAGAGGCATTCATTGTAGAGTTCTCCAAGAGTGGCATAAGACACAACACCTCCTCACTGATCCACAGCTTCAAGCAAACCCCCCAAGAGACTGTCAGATTGGCCGGAAGAAGATTTAGACAATATCTTGAAAGGTGCCCTATTTCGGAGCTACCCACATCTGCTAAACAAGTAGCCTTATTTCTTGATGGATTGCTGAGCCCAAAATTGAGATCCTATGTGTATCTGAAAGACCCTAGGACTATAGAAGAATGTGTACGTATGTGCATTGACATTGAAGATAACCTAGGAGAAGAGTTAGAGTTGTCCAAAATTTACAAAGATTCAGATAGTGCATCTAGTCAATCTTCCACACAAGCCACATCAATTGAAGAACTTGCCGAAAAAGTAGCTTAGAAATTAGGTGTAACTAGCAAACAAATCCCAAGGTTTGCCCCTGTGAAAAGGTGCTATACATGCGGTGGTGACCATATGGCGAACGTCTGTCCCATTATGGCTCAACCCCAAGTAAACCCTAGTAGCCAGTACTGCACCATAGAACGGAGATACACCAATCACACCGCACAAGACTGCCCATACAACAAGCAGGCAGTTAGGCAACCCTATCCGCAACCCTACCAACAAGGCAGATACCAGAACCAAAATCCACCACCACCATATGCTAGACCCCAACAAACCTACCAACCACAGTATCAGGCCCAACAAAGGCCTCAGCCTGTGCTAGCACAACAACCCCCTGCCCCAGCTAATGTGATTCCGGTAAAGTATACTGCTGCAGAAGAGAACCTGAATAGAGCTATAGTCCCTGTAACATCCTTGATCTCTGAAAATGACCCAAGTGACCATAGCTTTGTTTCTACCCATGTGGATAGCCCCCAGGCTTACTACATGCAGTCCCCAGAACATGGAGAGTCCTACTATGGTGAAGAGCCGAACGAACCTAGTTGGGAGTCAGATTACACGAACGTCATGTATACAAACCCCAATCTTAGGCCTCAATCTAGGCAAGTCAGACCTCCATTCCCAAGAGGGCCGTGCTACAGATGCCAAGGTGATCACCTCATTCGTGATTGCCCCTTACCTCCGCCTACACAAACTTAGTCCGTGACTATCCAAGGCTTCTGCCAAGATTGCGGAAAAGAGCATCTCTTACGAGATTGCCCAAAGAACCCCAATAGCATGCCAAAAATCACCCCTATCAACGTTGTTGGGTTAGTGGTAGACTCCTCAGGAAGCGTCACTTCCACTGCACCAGTGCAGGTAGTCACTAGGGCTCAGGCATTGCAGCAAAACCAAGCGGTAGGCCAGGAAAAGAGCCTAGATGCTAGCGATACTGAGAGCCAAAATAAAAAGAGAACAAGAGCTTGGAAAGATAGCCGCGAACGCATGAAAAGGCAATGGGCAAAGAAGATGAGTGAACTTGAGGAAAGTCTACGAGAAACCAAGGCTAAAATCATAGAGATCACGTCTCAACCGCACTCTCACACATTCCCACCGCTACCATCCCCATCACCCTCCATCCCTTCACCCTCTAAGACAGCCCACGCAACCCACCCACCACCCCAAACAGGATCAGTATTAGCTGATCCCACTCCCGAAGACATAGACATGATGCTTAAGGCATATCAGGCCAGAATCCAAGAAGGGCCAAACGTCACGGATCATGACAAGTGCTATCCTAGAGCTGACCTAGAGATAGAAAGAACAAAACTATGCGCGAAAATGGTCGCATTGGCTCAGACTATGTTTGAAGCCAGTCGCCTTTTCAATTACTCAGGCTCAGCCAAAACGCAATTACACTTGGATGGATTCCTAGAGAAGTTAGAGAGGATAATTGCAAGATCTGACAAGGAAGAAAAAAATCAAGACCAAGAAAAAGCAAGCAAAAACAGGAATCATTCCCAATCAGAAGTGTATGTGGCCAAGGCCCCTAAACCGGACAACTTCCCCTCCTTAGAAAGAATAGAGAGGCCAATAGCACAGCCCGAAAAGGAACCTACCCCTCAAAGAAAGGAAAGGGCAAGAGAACGGGTGAGCCAGCCTCTTCAGGAAGCCCGTGGGCCTCCTCAAGAAGCTTATCTTCCCCCCCAGAAGGCAGATGAGCCTCCCTCGAAAGCTCAAGTACCTCCACAGGTTGCCTCCATTCCTTCTCAGGGGATGTGTGAGCCTGTTCGGAAAAGTAATAGAATAAGTAATCCTCCCCAAGAAGCTTGTGCTCCAGCCATTTGCGAGAACGAGGAGAGAATCAACAATAGAATCAGCCCTCCTTCACAGGTTGCTTATGCGCCCAATTCTACGGAGCCAGACACTTCTTCTTCTATGAATTGGTTTGCACCAGACTTCCTACGAGAGATTCAAGAAGACAAATGGGATAACGAAAGCGAGGTCGCCCCTCCTTTTGAACTTGTGGACGATGCACACGACCAATTCCCACAAGACATCCCATCTATTTACGGGGAGCATGAGAGTGTTCAGTCTCACGAGAGATTAGACTTTGAGTCGAATTCCATACAAGAGCTACCCCACTTCACAGGCCCATGGGAAGCAAAGTCCACATGTATGAGAGCACCCACAGTCATGGTAAGGAACGACGACTCAGTCATTCCTAGGAACACAGAGGTAGTGAAGAACACTAATGTGCAGTGTAATCTCAAGTTAGAAGAGCTACTCAAGGTTAGACCTGAATTATGGAAACATGTAGCCAAACAAGTACCAGAGATAGCAAAATCTCGTTCCCAGGTAGGATCCCATAGGACAGTGCCAGAAATTCCCTTGGATAAGATAGGGGATATGTGTGAAGGCGAAGAAGGGAACACCTATCTTCCCATCACCTACCAAGAGTACACCACCAAGGCAATTTTAGACTCAGGTGCAGGAGTTGCAATTGCCACTACTGCCCTTTGGAAGCGTTGGGGCAAGCCGGCACTCAGGCCGACGAGAATGAAATTGCAGATGGCCGATGGTCACATAGAGAGACCCCTAGGATTGCTAGAAGGGATAACTCTCACCACTTGTGGTGTCGAGTTTGAACATAGCTTTGCTATATGTGACTTCAGCAAAAATCATGCCTATGAGATGATTTTGGGAAGACCATTTATGCGACAATTGCAAGTAGTACAGGATTGGGGAACCAACTCCTTGTATTTGCAACACTTGGGTGTTACGACCAAAGTCAATCTCAAGGATTATTCTCATAGAGATGTCCCTCCTATCCAGTGGAATCCCATCCATAGAGCTAAAGATGACACAGAATCGGTGCATTCCATAGGGTCTGGATCCTCATGGATGCATGAAGACACCCACTTATGGATGTGCAAGGTAGCAGTAGAAGAAGAGAAGAGAGAGAAAGCCAGAGAGGTAGGTGCGAAAGAAACCCATAGATCAATCCAAGACCCAGCCTATGCACCTGTAGTTTTTCCAGACGAAGAATTTGAACCTCACGGTTGGGCAGAAATCTTAGCAACAATGGACGTAGCCATCAACGAAGAACAATGGACACCTCACTGTGATGAGGATGGCTATGATATTTCAGTCTTCTCCATAGAGCCAATCATGGGAGAGGCAGTTCTAGAAGAATGCGAACCTAGCCCTGATGCATTTGAGGATGCAAGTGACTCCGATCTAGAGTCAATCATTATGGACCCACCATTTGCATCAGATGAAGAATACTTCCATGAAGTAGAATTTCAACCCCAGAGGCATGGAGAGGTTACAACTAATGTAAGATTAACAACACATGTGACCCCGAAGGAAGAAGGAAAGAAACGAAAAAAGAGAGAAGCCTCACCAGAAGAGGAAGAATCTTTGTTTGAGGTCCCCGAAAATTTTAAGAAGTATGAGATAGATGACAGGAGAGTCATGATAAGAATGCCTAAACGAGAAGCACAATCAGGAGAGGCCTATGATAACAAAGAAACTACCAAGAAAATAGTAGTGGCCATAGAAGAAGGAGAGGAGAGATGCACGTATATAGGCCATGACCTGACAGAAGAAGAAGAGTACGAATTGATAGCCTTGCTAAGAGAATACAGAGATGTATTCGCTTGGAGTTACAAGGATTTGAAAGGTGTTGACCCTGATATATGCTCACACACCATTCCCATGACCTCAGATGCTAAACCCTCTAAGCAAAAGCCTTATACATATAACGATAACTATGCTGCTAAGATCAAGGAAGAGATAGATAGACTGGTCGAAGCTGGATTTATCTATGAAATTGAGCACACTGAATGGGTATCCCCCATCGTAGTGGTGCCCAAGAAGAATGGCAAGCTGCGTGTGTGCATTAACTTGAAAAAGGTTAATGCCGCCACAATTCGAGATAACTATCCGCTTCCCATAACAGAGCATCTCTTAGAAAGAGTGGCAGGCAAGGAAGTGTACAGTTTCCTTGATGGATTCTCGGGCTACAATCAAGTAGCCATAGCTCCAGAGGATCAGCATAAGACAGCCTTTGCCACAGAATGGGGCATTTTTGCTTTTAGAGTAATGCCATTTGGGCTTACCAATGCACCAGCCACCTTCCAGAGGCTGATGTGCCATGTGTTTAAGGAGTTCCTGAGGAAGAGTTTAGAAGTCTACGTTGACGATCTCTGTGCTCATTCCAATGTTAGGCAAACCCATATTCCTGAACTCAAACAAATCTTTGACAAATGTAGAGAATACCAAGTCTGCCTGAACCCAGAAAAGTGCGTTTTCATGGTCAGGCAAGGCAAGATTCTAGGACACATAGTGTCAAAGAATGGCATATCTACCGATGAAGAAAAAGTGAGAGCCATAGCAGAGCTACCTAGGCCAAAGAATGTCAAGGAAGTACAAGCTTTCATGGGGCATTGCGGTTATTATCGACGATTTATACACATGTATGCTGTCATTGCAAAGCCCATGTACGGACTTCTGACTAACTTTGAGTGGACGGATGAATGTGAGAATTCCTTCCAAGAGCTTAAACGAAGATTATGTTCAGCACCAATCTTGACCACACCAGATTGGAATAAGCCATTCCATGTTCATGTGGATGCATCCAATTATGCCATTGGATGTGTGCTCGCACAACCTACTGGTGAAGGTAACATGGATCTTCCAATTGCCTATGCCAGTAGACAATTGAATGCGGCTGAACGGAATTACACCACTACAGAGCGCGAAGGATTAGGTATGGTATATGCGGTTAAAAAGTTTAGACATTATTTGCTTGCAAATAAGTTTAAATTTTTTACGGACCATCAGGCATTGTTGTACTTAGTAAACAAGCCATGCAATACAGGTAGATTAGTAAGATGGTTTCTCTTGCTAATGGAATATGACTTTGAGGTTGTGGTAAGAAAAGGTAGAACCCACTTGAGAGCAGATCATCTCTCTAGGCTCACATCGGGAGAAGCCCCACAAGGAGTGTCAGATGACCTTCCTGATGCTTACTTGTTTAATTTGGAAGTGGTGCCGCAGTGGGCCAAGCCAATAGTACCAGTATTGACATACGGGCCTAATCATCCAGTGGTGAACACACGGAATAGAGAGATAGGAAAAGCCCAAAAATATCACATCATGGCAGGAAGCATGTACAAGCACACAGATCAAGGGATCTTGGCTTGTTGCGTAGAAGAGGATGAGTACGCTAAATGGTTGCAACTAGCACATGTAGGTGCACTAGAGCAACACCATTCAAAGCAACGAACGTTGCAGACTCTAAAGAGATTCGGAGTGCATTGGCCAACTATGGAAGCTGATGTCCAAAAGTTGTGCAAGGAATGCCCAATCTGTTGCACTAAACCACCAGTGGAACATGCCACTCTTTATCAAGTATCCATTGTGCCAGATTGGAGCGAACCACTAGTATCATTCCTGAGGACAAACACATTCCCTCCAGAAATGACTCTGGCTAGGAAAAGGAGTTTAGAACAAGAAGCCTTGGATTACTCACTCATTGGTGATAATCTATACAAACGCGGTAAGGATGGTTACCTGAGACTGTGTGTCCATGAGAGTGAATATCTCAAGATCTTGGAAACTGCTCACCAAGGGGTAGCAGGAGGACACTTTGGACCAGATCGGGTGATCAAGGCAATAATGTTTGCGGGCTTCTGGTGGCCTACCCTTCACATGGATGCACATACCTATGTGAAACGGTGTGATGTCTGTCAAAGGACTCAGTATCCTATACGCAAAGATGAGATGCCACTGAAACCTATGATGGGTGGACGTGCATTCTCTAAGTGGGGAATAGACTTCGTAGGTCCTATTAATCCCCCAGCTAAGGGTTCTCATGCGGAATACATCATTGTGGCAACAGATTATCTCACCAAGTGGGTTGAGGTAAAAGCTACAACCAAGAACGATGCTCAAACAACTGCCAAATTCTTGTTTGAGAATGTATTCACGAGATATGGGCTACCCATAGAGCTTGTAAGTGATAGAGGCACTCATTTCTTGAACGAAGTGATTGAAAATCTACTCCAAGAATTCTTGGTAATACACAAGAAGTCTGCCCCTTATCACCCTCAAGCTAATGGACAAGCTGAGAGCACTAATAAGATTTTATGCAATGTACTGACGAAATTAGTGAACACTAAACGCTCTGATTGGGACAAACAGCTACACCATGCTGTTTGGGCATACCGAGTTGCCTACAAAACGGTGCTCCAAGCCACCCCCTTTCAGATGGTATTCGGTCAAAACGCTGTGTTACCTTTGGACTTCTTGATCCCTACATTGAAAGTAGCACAAGAGCACGAATGGACAGGTCATGAGCTCTCCTCTAGGATCTTTGACCTTGAACGATTAGGGGAAACAAGACTGAGAGCCGCTGCAGGAATATATGCAGCCAAGAAGAGACAGAAGGCATATTTTGATGCCCATGTGAAGGATAAGGGCTTGAAAGCAGGAGATTTAGTTTTAGTCTATACACTAAAACAACACGCGAGGAAGCTAGAAAAGAGAGGCTACGGACCTATGATCATCAATAGGATCTCCACGAGCGGAGCAGTACAATTGGCCACATTAGAGGGTGATGTTCTCCCAAATTATATTAGTGGTTGCAGAGTCAAGTTGTATCAGGAACCCCTCACGGAGGAAATGCTCAGTCGACTCAACACTGCTAAGAAACGCAAAGAGGAAGAAAAGCGAGTTCGAGAAGAAGCTCAAGCTGAAGCTTTAGAACGCATCAGAAGGATGAAATTACGAAGGCAAGGTAGAGATCAGCCTGGAGCGAATGACTATGCAGACCAAGGATTTCCTATGGCCATGTGTGAAGTCGCAGGAACAAGCTCGCATAGGATAATTGATAGACGTCCTTTCGTAACCTTAGATATAGGACATGGAAAGAGTGCAAGGACCGTAAGAGCCTTGATTGACTCAGGAGCAGCCACTAGTGCTGTTAAATTGTCGTACTGCCAAGAATTACAATTGACTGTCAATCCTGTGGAAGCATATCTTATAGGATTGGGAGGAGTGGAAACCCCTTGCATGGGCGAGGTGGAACTTCCCCTCTGCATTCATGATGAGGCAATGACAGTTAAAGTACTGGTGTGTCAAGATGAGGATCTCACTGAACCTCTAGTCTTGGGTCAAGATTGGATCTATGACCAAGCAATTAACTTAAACCTAAGAAGTGGACTTCTCCAGGTTTGGGTCAATCATAGTCGAGTTACAGTAGAATTAGACAATGGAGCACTCAAGGAACTAGGAAAGGCACAGACTCCTGGTCCTTCCAGGGGTACACATGAAGATGACCATGCTGTTCTTGTTCAAAACCCTGTGTTACAGAGGAATGATATTTGCAAAAAAGGAGTCAGGGATGCAACGGAACTCCCTTCTTTTCCAAAGGCCAGAAAGAGGCAGCAACCAAGGGCGGATCACAAGCAGAAGAAGCCGAGTACTACCTATGTCCGAGATCAAAAGTACCTGCGCAGCAGAATGTCCCAGAAAATAAACCTGGTGTGGGTGCGGAAAGGCGAACGACCGGATGCACCACCGTCAACTACACGGGCAAAGCCTCTTATTAGTAACCAACAACACGATGCTAATAAGAAGTCTGGCAGAAATTCTTCGGCTAAAGTAAAATCTATTTGGGTGCCCAAGAAGTCGATGAAGGCAAGCCCACAATCTAGACAAATTTGGGTGCCTAAGGCTTGCTTGAGGGCACAAGTAGTTACGCCAAGGCCACAACCTATGCAGCATAACCCATCTACGAGTACAACCAGTATTCCCTCGTGCTCAATACTTAGGAACACACCAAGACCCATGAGCATGCATGTAATCACTTATAAGTGGGTCCCTAAAAGGCCCCATTCCCAAACAGCGACACCGACACAGCTCTCTGGAGTCTCTACGAAACCGAAAGCAAAGCCCATCCACTGCATTTGGCAGTCTAAGATCTGTAATAAACCCCCCGACCCCGATTTGTAAATTCACCCCACTTACTAACGGCATTAGTCTCCTAGGAATACACAAACGTTAACTACACTCACTGTCTTCGTGCACTTACTAACCACTAACTCACCATATACCTCATGTTAATGTTGTAACGGGGACAGCAACGGATTTAGTCTGTCCATTACGATGTTAACACATGCTTCTATATTCTCACAGAATCAGAAGGCAAGCAGTAAAATGGCAGAAGCGACAGGTTCGGGCTCACAAGTAGGGATACTTACTGCAGGAATTGATGTGGATAGCCTACCTGTGGACGTGCCCCCGACTGAACGACCAGTGGAGATGCAACACCTCCAGCAACTCCCGGTGCCAGACCCACCTACAGGAATCACGGAAAGAGTTCATGCGAATTCTCATTGGTTCAATGGCATGCCCGGTCCATTAGGAGAGGCTAAGTATATCTGGGAGTCTAAATGCGAGTATGACAGATCATGGGTGCGTTTCCAATTTTTCTCCAAGGAGTTCGAGACTTTACAGAACACCGAAGACCTCCAGATCATATGGCAACGAGCAGGGTTGGCGGAATATTTTGAAGCCCCACTACCTAAACCCGACCTCCTCCGATGTTACTATCTGGTCTCTACATTACAAGCTCATGAAGATAAGGACCAACCCGGATCATTTGTTCTCCCCTCATTGCTGGGCAACAACGAGTTGAAGAGGTTTGAACTTACGGTGGAGCTAGTGAGTGATGCTTTAAAGATGCATGGCACGCATGTACCCTCAGAAAAGGATGCTCTCGTTCCCAACAACATGAAGGACAGGAAAGTAGTGAAGCTGAAAGACATGGCAGCCCTCACCCCAAATGTGTCCATCCCTCTCCGCATGTGCATGCAACATTTCGCCTTCCCCGGTCAAGACCGATTCACGCAACCACACAAGAAGATCTGGTTTGCTCTCTACTTGGCGGAAGCAGGTGCGCTACCAATTAAGCTACCAGTGTGGATTATAGATCAGTTGTATGAAGCGAACAAACGGGCTTCTAGGAAATTAGTGGTGAACGGATGCTGTGCACTCACACGCATCATTTACCGATGCTTGGCATATGATGTCCCCATTGAGCGTGCCTTAACTTGGGCACAATTACAAATGTTTAAAAGGCTCAAGACATCCACACATCAGTCCAAGCGCATGAGGGGCGCGATTCCGTGTGTCCAGACAAGGGAAGTCCTGACTACTCCTGAGGCATCACCATTAAGAGAGGGCACTGTACCTCCTTTTACCATTAGGATACCCAGGTCGGAATCTGACACTACGACACAACCCACCCCATCGGCTCCTCCGGTTACACCTGAATTCGAGTTTGCTGCCACTGGAGAGGCTGAAGGACTGGACCCCCAGGATTTCGAAGCATTCCTACAAAGCACACAATTCTCTGATGTGGAGTTTTATTCAGAGGCAGAGGAGCAGGGCACATCCTCACGGAGAAGAAGAAAGTCTACAGACGGTAGACATGTCCATTGGAGTGACGCTCAGCAAAGCCAACAACACGGACACCCGGAAGAAGAAGAAGCATATGAAGAAGAGACCACTGAAGCCCCAGCATATACAGCAGAACTCCGAAGGCTGTATCAGATTATGGAAAGAGTGCGATCGCAGCAGTTACTCACTGAACAGAGCAGCAGAGTACTTATGACTCAGTTGTTGGAAGAAGCGGGAGTTGACTCAGAGTACAGGGAAGGTCTCTTATTGATGGCAGAGACATATGGAGTTGTAGAAGCTGTGCGCACTGCCATTCAGAGGCCTTCAGTTCAATATGACCCACGAAGGTTCCAGACACGGCCTCGCTCAGGTAAAAATATCCAAATTCCCGTTACAGTTGCAGAGGAGCCAACTACTACACCAACCTCCCAAACAGCTAGTCAACAGCACCCCGCCACCCATGAGGAGTCCACCGAACCACTACCACCTACTCCCCCACCATCGCCTCCGAGAACAGAGACAGTGGAAATCCCATCGACCACTCAACCCACTGACCCAACCTTCATCTTTCGTACTCCCATCTCTAGTGCCACCCTATTCTCTACCACTGATAACCCGACCTTTGAAGCAAACCCCATCACTACACAACCCACCGAAACCCTTTCCGAGCCTGCCCTAGGACAACCATCCCCAATGCCTTCAGCCACGGGTCATCCTGACCCCAGATCCACATTCATGGGTTTCCCTACTACCATGCCACCCTTTCCACCCTCCTCAAATTTACGACCCCAACCCCCGATATCCCTCTCTCCATTTCTACAATCCCTCCAGGACATCTTTGCTAGGGCTTTTCAACCAGGCCCTCAACCATTCCCTGTCTTTTCAGCTCCCCACCCCACTTCACACCTATTCACCACTTCCACACACACACCACCTACCATACCAGTGTATATGGCAGGCCCCACACTAACACCCACTCCTGAAGGTATGGACATTTCACCACCCACGGCACCACCACCCACGGTTTCACCTCCTCCCATTCCCCCTCCACCAATTTCACCCACACACACAACTTTCGTAGACACATCATTCACTGTCTCCCTTCCCCAATTCCCTTCCCATGCATCTTCCACAGTAAACACCCCCCACTCATCTATAGGTAATGCATTGGACACCATGTTGGCTTGTATATCAAATTTAAGAACAGATTACATTCAGCTCCAGCAACAAAACGCACGCCTGCAAGAGCACTCAGCGACACTACAGCTCCGCCTTGCGGTACTAGAAGAGGAGAATGCTCGCCTCCACACACAGTTCCACACCCTCCAAGAAGCCCACAATATATTGGAGGTACAGCTACAGAACGTAGATCAGGAAGCAGTGCAGGTGGTAGAAGGTCACCTACGGACACAGCTGGAACGCAACTCAAAACTTCAGCGAAATATGGCACTACTTAAACGCCATCTTGCGGCTGCTCAGGAAGAGAACAGACGACTGCAAATACAAAATCAAGAGAACCTGGAGGCAGCTATTGAGAGCACACCGGGGGCACCCATTAGTCCATCCAAGTTTCAAGCAGTGACCCCCGATAACATAAAGATTATATTGGAAGATTATGCCATGTTGCTCGAAGCACATGATAAGCTATCAGAGGAGCTAGGACAACTAAAGCAGGAACACCAACAAGCACCAGCAGCTGCCCCTCCAACCACCCCCTCTGCAGCTTCGCTTCCCTCCGACGCAGAGGCCATAAAAGATCTCCAGCAACAGGTAACTGAATTGCAGACACGCCTACTACAATATGAGAGGCCATCTTCCCCTCCGGAGGCTCCCACGGACGAAGAAGTTGTGCAAATTCCTGTGGAACAAACGTTTGATGAAGAATATGATCCGCAACCATTCCCAGGAGGCCAACAAACAGAAGAAGCGCAGGACACGTTCGAGGCACCACGGCCGCCATGGTTACGACAAGTGGAGGAAATAGGGACCTCGCATGAAGAGCGCACCGTAGTGCAAAATCAGGCTATGAGGGTCATAGAGGAGACTGTTTTACAATCAGATTACTTCAAGAACTTGTCATCGAGACGCCTGATCCTCTCATCGGAACTCCAGTACAGGCCATATTATATTCTCCTGGCTGATTATAATGCTGAAATACAAAGAGTCACGGGTCAGATTCCTACTTTTGCGACCCAATTTCAACCCGAAGACCTTCCTCCAGAGGTGCGAAAAGGCAAGATTCGTCAACCAACATGGCGGCAGAAACTTTTAGAGACTTATCCAGAAATGCTACGCACATGGAACAGCGCGCCACTGCACCTCCTATACAACCCATGCTACGGTCCAGTCCCCCGCCGCAGGTCGTGGAAGGCATTTAATATCAAGGTACAGAACAATGCGCAATGCAAGGAATGGCTGAACTACCCGTACATCGCGCCACCACAAGGACCACCATCGGTAGCATATATGATGGGGACCATTCGCCACTGGATGCCGCGCTTGAAGCCCATGCAAGATGTAGCAGCGCAAATGATGCTTAAAATCTTAGATATGATGCAAGTAGTGCTGAAGACCTTTAGAAATGCAGCCGCACCACAGGTACGTCTTCCGGGGTTTAGCAATGGAAATTACGACTTGGTGTATGACATGAGCACCACCCCCAGTATCCGTGTGGCTTACGCTTGGCATGCACGAATCAAGTACCTCCCCGCCTGCTACAAACAGACCTTCGAAGAAATGTTCAGATCAGGTTTCTGGGAGTACCACTCGGAGATTTTCGCACCAAAGCCGACACATCTACTTCAACTGTTTGCTTGTGAACAAGCAATGTATTCAGAGTACTACACCACCCCGCAACCAGAAACCCCCGGTGCAATAAATTGGGAGGCATTGGAAGCCGATCTAGCCAGAGGCTTAAGGATAGGAGAACATGAACTGGCCACCAATGTCATCCAATATTACATCGACCACCCGCGCGAACAAAGGTCTGTCAGGGGCGACAGACGCTAGGAAGGGGGGAGTGTTGGCACACAAAGCAACAGAGGAATCATGCACAATACGGCAACAAGGCCAGATCATTTTTTCCCTTAGATTATGTACAACTCAAGTGATTTTAATCACTACACAAACATTGTAAATTCCGTTTTTGGTAGATTAGACTCCATTTTGTGCAAGCCGAGGAGTCCTCGAGCTTGAGGAGTATTAGAAGTACCATCGTACCAATTTTCATAATTTTTAGACTTCGTTTGAGCCATCAAATAAGCCCTGGAACCTAATTTTTAACTAGGCCGGACACTAGGTCTGGACAGGGCCAAAAGCTAGTCAAAAACTATAAAAAGAGCTAGAGAGCTCATTTTTGAGGTTAGATTGTAATTGAAACGAACTTGTAAGAGCATTTTGAAAGTAATCTAAAAAGCTCCATTGATTCTCACTCTTTGTCTTGCCTTGTGTGCGCGTGTGTGTGTATGTGTGTGCATGCTTGTGTGCTTCTCACTCACGCACTTGTGCCGCCACTTGCTCGAGGTCTTCATACCATCCTCACGTCTTCCCGGATTGACATTAAAGGAGGTGCTACTCATCATTGAGCTACAAAGTGTCTGTCAACTCTGATGTTTTAGGCTTTAAAAAACCTGCATAAATTTGTAGCGACTGCTCCCACCAAAACTGAAAACCCCTCGAGAAACCTGTAGTTTTACGAGTGTGGCTGAAACTACAGCCCCAAAGGTTGATATTTATTGTCTCAGAAGTACAAGGAACACTCTTCTTGATGTTCTTGGACCTATGCGAAGAGAACTATGTGCAAAAGTACTCCGAAATGGCTCCAAAAAAACACCCCAAAATTGCTTCAGAAATAGGCTTTGAAAGCAAAAAATGAAGCTTTGAGGGACCAAAACTTGTTCAAGGTAGTGTCAAGCTTAGTCTTTCCCCTTCTTCAAACACCACAAGAGTGTAGCTTAGTGGCAAGAGATTGCCACGGTTAAGCGAGCTCTGGGGGGAACAGTATTGGAATGGGTGACCTCCCGGGAAGTACCGAGAACCTCTATATTCCTTGATCGTTGAGGTCCTCCCTCGCGCGCAGCCAACGGCGCCAACGGTGACTTCGGTGACTCGGATGACAAGGTATGCCAAGGTCTATGCCTTGGTCGCCGCCTTAGTCGTAAGCCTTTTCTGATACCAGTGAAGTGTTTCAATGGCGATGCACCAGAGTGCACTTTCCTTCTTTAGAGCTCCACGACGATATGCTCGGAGTAGAAGCCGAGCTCCTGAGGCCGCACACAGTACTCCGCAGAGAGGCTGTAGAATACGCAGAAAACACAGTACACAGGAAGCACGAAGACAGACGACTTAGGTCTTGCAAATGCGGTCGAACTTACAGTCTGTGACTGACCAGGCCACTATATGTTTTATTAAAGAACATATACAAAGAAGTGTCCGGTGGCCATTTGGCCTTTCACATGGACACTAACGGTAACAGTTCTCATATGATCCCCATGATGGTTGATGCCAAGCCCACCAAACTGAAGCCCTACACATATAATGACACTTAAGCAGCAAAAATAAAAGAAGAAATTGATAGATTGATTGAACCTGGATTTATATATGAAATTAAGCATACTCAATGGGTGTCCCCCATTGTATTGGTGCCCAAGAAGAATGGAAAATTTTGGGTGTGTATCAACCTTAAAAAAGTTAATGCAGCCACAATCAGAGATAGCTATCTGCTTCCAATCACCGAACATTTATTGGAGTGGGTCACAGGCAAGGAAGTTTATAGCTTCCTTGATGGATTTTCAGGTTACAACCAAGTAGCCATTACCCTAGAAGATCAACACAAAACGGCCTTTGCCACAAAATGGGTAATCTTTGCGTTTCATGTGATGCCATTTAGGCTCACCAATGCACCTGCAACATTCCAAAGGCTCATGTGTCATGTCTTTAAAGAGTTCATGCAAAAGAGCTTAGAAGTATATGTGGACGATTTATGTGCTCATTCCCAAGAAATAAGATACCACATCCCTGAGCTTAGGCAGATCTTCAACAAGTGTAGAGAATATCGAATTTGTCTTAACCTAGAAAAGTGTGTGTTCATGGTACGACAAGGTAAGATCTTAGGTCATATTATTTCTAAGAATGGAATATTAGCAGATGAGGACAAAGTCAGAGCCATAGCAGAGTTGCCAAGGCCAAGGAATGTTAAAGAGGTACAAGCCTTTATGGGCCATTGTGGATATTACTCCAAGTTTATTCACATGTATGCAATCATACCTAAACCTCTTTATGCCTTGTTGACAAATTTTGAGTGGAACGATGAATGCGAAAACTCCTTCAATAAACTAAAGAGACATTTGTGCACAGCACCAATACTGACCACTCCTTATTGGAATAAACCATTTCATCCATGTGGATGCATCCAATCATGCAATAGGATGTGTGCAAGCACAACCCACAGGTGAAGGAAAGCTAGATTTGCATATAGCATATGCTAGTAGAAAGATGAACGCAGCTGAACAAAATTATACCACAATTGAGCGAGAAGGCTTAGGCATGGTATATGCCATGAAGAAGTTTAGACACTATCTATTGTCCAATAGGTTCAAGTTTTTCATTGATCATCAAGCTTTATTATATTTGGTTAATAAACCTTGCAACATTGGATGCTTAGTAAGATGGTTCCTCTTACTAATGGAATACGACTTTGAAGTTTTTGTTAGGAAAGGTGGAACCCACCTCAGGGTAGATCATCTTTCTCACATCACTTCAAGAAAGCCACCGCAAGGAGTTTTTGATGACTTACCTAACGCTTATCTATTCAATTTAGAAATTGTTCCTAAATGGGCAAATAAGTTGGTGCCTGCCCTAACCTTTGGACCTGCAAATAAGAATGTGAAGACAAACAAAGGAGAAAATATAAAATCACAAAAAAATCAAATATTCGCAGGAAGTATGTACAAACAAGATACAAAATGTGTACTAACTTGTTGTGTCGAGGACGATGAACATAGTAATTGGTTGCAACAAGCCCATGAAGGATTGCTAGGAAATCACTATTCTAAACAACGAACATTGCATAATCTAAAACATTTAGAAGTGTATTGGCCTAGTATGGATAAAGAAATACATGAGTGGATTAAGAATTGTCCAATGTGTTAGAAGAGACCCCCAGTGGAGTATGCTACTCTTTATCACTTGTCTTTAATTCCAAATTGGAGTGCTTCATTGGTAGAATTTATGAGATCAGGAACACTACCCAATGAGGTTAGTCTAGCAAGAAAACAAAGCATGGAGCAAGAGGCTCAAGACTATGCCTTAGTAGGGGACAACATATCGAAGAGGCAAAGATGGTTACCTAAGATTGTGCGCTCATGAATCAGACTATTTGAAAGTCTTAGAAACTGCACACAGTATTGTTGTAGGTGGACACTTCGGTCCTGATCGAGTAATTAAGACCATTCTATGCTCAGGACTTTGGTGGCCCACTCTTCATATGGATGCACATACCTATGTGAAGAGAGGTGACACATGCCAACATGCACAATATCCGATCAAAAAAGATGAGATGCTTTTGAGACCAATGATGGGAGGACGTGCATTCTCAAAGTGGGGTATAGACTTCGTAGGTCCTATTAACCCCCCATCTAGAAACTCCCATGCAGAATACATTATTGTGGCCACATATTACCTTACAAAGAGGGTAGAAGTAAAAGCCACAACAAAGAATGATGCTCAAACGACAACTAAGTTCTTATTTGAGAATGTTTTCACCAAATATAGGCTACCAATACAGTTAGTAAGTGACAGAGGCACACACTTCTTGAATAAAGTCATTGAAAACTTTATCCAAGAATTCCTAGTGATTCATAAGAAGTGTTTCCCCTATCATCCACAAGCTACTAGACAAGTCGAGAGCACAAATAAGATCCTATGTAATGTATTGATAAAAATAGTAAATAATAAATGCTCTGACTAGGATAAACAACTTCATAATGTTGTTTGGGCTTACCGAGTTGCCTACAAAACGGTACTCAATGCCACCCCATTTCAGATGGTCTTCAGAGCTATATCAAGAACCTCTTACAAAGGATATGCTAAGGAGACTCAGCACTACTAAGAAGCGAAAAGCAGAAGAGTTAAGGGTTAGAGAGGAAGCACGGGTAGAGGCTAGAGAGTGCATTAGGAGAAATAAGTTAAGGTGACAAGGCCTAGATGTTAATCCCAATGCCCCAAGATATCACATGGTCATATGCCAAACATTGGGTGTAATTTCTTCTCAAATAAATCATCGACATCCGTTTGTGACCATAGAGGTAGGACAAGGAAAAAGTGTAAGGACTATGAGAGCATTGATTGACTCAGGTGAAGCAACTAGTGCAGTTCAACTTTCATACTACCAAGACCTGCAATTGAACATCAATCCCATAGAAGCCTATCTCATAGGATTTGGAGCTGTGGAAACCCCTTGTTTGGGCGAGGTGGAACCTCCCATCTACCTTCAAGATGGCCCAATGAAAGTCAAAATGCAAGTGTGTCAAGATGAGGACCTTACAGAACCACTTGTCTTGGGTCAAGATTGGATCTATGACCATGCAGACAACCTAAACCTAAGAAGTCAACTTCTTCAAGTTTGGGTACATGAACAATGCATTACATTAGAATTAGAGAACTGCATGCTTACAAATCTAGGTGTCATACATTCTTTTAGTTCTTTTAAGACTAATCCTAGTGAAGAATATGTTGAGAGTGTCGAAAGCTCCATGATGCAAAAGGTCACAATCCTAGAAGAACATGCTCAAAGGCACTTGGATCTATCTTCTTTTTCAAAGCCTAACGGATCCACAATAGTTCAACCACAGAGGCAAGCAAAACAGCAGAAGACAACCACCATATCAGAGACTACTACCACTACAATTTTTGCAACCTAAGATGAGACAATTTCCCAAGCTACCAACATTGCTATGCCAAGTTCCCTATATCCCTGCTGAGAGGATAAGTTGGATGGTACCAACTACCCGTTATGGGCTTATATGATGCGACATGTGTTGGTTGCAAAAGGACTGTGGAACATTGTGCAGGATGTCAAAAACCGTCATATCACACCTGCAACTGTTACAACTGTAGGTATTGAAGCTGATGCAGAAGGTGTCGAAGATGATGATATTCTGCATATTCCTGTTTGTGCTGCGGTTTTTGCTGCACCTACTGCAGAGTAGATTTGCAGCACCTACTACAGAGCAGATTTTGCTGCACCTACTGCAGAGCAGAGATGCCCAGGCACATGTATTGATAGCTTTTTCTCTCAAACGTGCCATTATTCCTCACATTCGCTCTTGCACAACAGCTAAGGATGCTTGGGATACACTTATCACATTGTACCAAGCTAGGAATGAGGCTCGTGTTGCTTACCTCCGAAAACAGTTGGAGAGTGAGCACATGAATGAAGGTGATTCTATGGACAGTTTCCTAATGAAGATCAAAGACTTGAAGGAACAATTGATTTCTGCTGATGAGGTTATACTAGATAGGTCACTTGTGTAGACCCTTCGGAATGATCTTCCAGATTCATATCAGAGTTTTGCTTCTACTCTTCGGTTGATGATGAAAGGCAATCCAAATGCCTTATCATTTGAGGAGTTAGTCTCTGTTCTGTTGCAGGAAGATCAGTCCAGGCAGAACAAGTCCATTATGGGAGTTGCAGATCAAGCTTTCCTGGCTAGTCAAAAGGGCAAAGGAAAATGGAGCTCTTCAACTAGTAAGCAAAAGTCTGCTAACTCTGCATAATCGAAGAAGGAAGACAAAGATGAGAAGAAATCAGAAAAGCAGAAATTGTTTTGTAAGTACTGTAAAGGGACTATCATATCATAAAGAACTGTCCAAAACTGGTTTCTAAAGAGGCAAAGAAGAAAGAGGCTGGAATGGTTGTTGCAGAGGCCTCTACACCAAAAACAGAGTCTGCTAATCTTATGCAGGAAGAAGAATGGGTGTTTACTACTGTCTGCAGTTTTGACCCATCTTCTCATGAGCAGTGCATGTCTGTAGTAGACTCAGATGTTTGGTATTTTGACAGTGGGGCAACCAAACATATTACCTCGCAGCATAGTTTATTCTCTTCACTCGAGCATGCCCCTACAAGGAATACTATTACATGTGCCAACAACTCCTCTTATCATGTTATGGGAGTTGGTAAGATCATTTTGACTACTGCTGATGGTAGTTCTTTCACTTTGTCAAATGCTTTATTTGTGCCAAGGATCAAGAAGAACCTGTTATCAGTTTCTGCATTAGCCAAGATTGGCTTGGTTGTGAAATTTGTTGATGACAAGTGTACAGTTCATGATCTGTCAAATGGCAATGTGATTATTGATTCTGGCATTTTATGTCGTGGGTTGTATAAGCTCATAGACTATGAAAGATATGTAAATGATTTGGCATGTGCACTAAATGATTCTCAGGCTATGTCAGATGCAAAGCTTTGGCATGCATGCTTTGGTCATCTAAATTTTGCTAGTTTGATATGCCTGCAGAAATCTGAAATGGTGTCCTCTTTGCCCAAACTAGAGGCACCTAGAAAACATGTTTGTGAAGGCTATATTTTGGGCAAAATTCAGCATTCGTCCTTTCCAGAAGATGGTTCAATTTGGGCTACTCAGAAATTGTAGCTTGTACATAATGATGTCTGTGGTCATATGCAGACACCTTCTTTTGGGAATTATCTTTACTTCGTGACTTTCATCGATGATTTTTCCAGGCATGCATGGGTATATCCAATGAAGACAAAGTCCGAAGTGTTCATGTGCTTCAAACAGTTTTTGGTTTTGGCTGAAAATCTGTCAGCATGTAAAATGGGCAACCTCCATTCTGATCGAGGGGGGGAATATATGGCTTCTGATTTTAATGCATTTCTGGTTGAACATGGGATAAAACACCAGTGTACAGTGTCGTATACACCACAACAGAATGGAGTTGCTGAACGAAAGAACAGGTCACTCATGGAGATGGCGATGTGTATGGTCAAGAGTCAGGCTTTACCACATAGTTTCTGGCTTGAGGCTATCATGTGTGCAGCATATGTATTGAATAGGTGTCCCACTAAAGCACTGCAGTCTATCACTCCATATGAGGCTTGGCATGACCGCAAGCCATCTGTTGCTCATCTGCATGTTTTTGGTTGTTTGGCATATGCATTAGTGCCTGAACAACATCGCAAAAAATTGGATGATAAAGCAGTAAAATGTATTTTTGTTGGGTACAGTTCTGAAAGTAAAGGCTATCATTTGTATCATCCACAAACTAAATGCATTCTGGTTAGCCGTGATGCTGTTTTTGTGGAAGATGTTGTTCAGTCATTGCTTTCATGTACTAAGAAGACATCTGTTAGCTCCAAAGACATGTATGATACTTTGCTGCCTCTTTTTACAGGTGGACAGTCTAATGCTAGTTCCAATGAGGCAACTTCTCAGCCTTTGCAGGTTTCATGTGATGATGCAGATCATTCCATTTTTTATGCAGATTTACATGATGCACTAGTTGATGAGAGAGTTGATATTGAGCAGGCAAAAACTATGCCAAAATGGTTGGTGAAGACTTTGCATGACAGCAAATTAGATGCACCTCTGTCATATCGTACTCGTTCAAGCTCTCATAGTGCCTCTTTTGCATGAGATTGCTATGCTATGGATGCATCTAGTCTCTGTGATGAAAATGAGCCTGTTTTGTTTGATGAAGCACAAAATTCAGAAAATTGGAT
Organism: Ceratopteris richardii; assembly: GCA_020310875.1. Taxonomy (NCBI): domain Eukaryota; kingdom Viridiplantae; phylum Streptophyta; class Polypodiopsida; order Polypodiales; family Pteridaceae; genus Ceratopteris; species Ceratopteris richardii. Next base: position 110,139,595 of record CM035411.1, read on the forward strand.
GGCTGCTATGAAATCTGAATATGATGCTATAATGAAGAATGGTACTTGGTCTTTATGTGACTTGCCTCCAGGCAAGAAGGCCATTGGCACTAAGTGGGTATACAAGCTGAAGCGTAAACCGGATGGTACAGTTGACAGGTATAAGGCTAGGCTTGTTGCAAAGGGTTATGCATAGGAAAGAGGCATTGATTTTGATGAAACCTTTGCACCTACATGCCATATGAATACTGTTTGGAGCATTTGTGCACTTGCAGCTCATCATGGTTGGAATGTACATCAGTTGGACATTAAAACAACATTTCTGAATGGTGACTTGCATGAAGAAGTGTATGTTTTTCAGCCCTGTGGCTTTGTGCAGAAAGGGCATGAAAACCAGGTGTGCAGGTTAAAGAAGGCATTATATGGTTTAAAGCAAGCACCACATGCTTGGTATGAGAAGATACATGCGTATCTGATTGCACATGGTTTTGAGAGCAGTCCAAGTGAAAGCACCTTATATGTTAAGCGTGCTAATGATGTGCTTCTGATCATTGTTGTCTATGTTGACGACATGCTGCTCACTGGTCCTATTGAGAAGCATATTGCTGATTTTAAGGCTGATTTGCATGCCTCATTTGAGATGTCTGATTTGGGACATTTGCATCACTATTTGAGCATTCAATTTATGCAAGTTGATGGTGGAATGGCTTTGTGTCAAACGAAATATATTGACACATTATTGGAGCATTTTGGCCTTGAAGACTGTAAGCCTATTGCCACTCCTATGGAGAAATGTTCTCTATCAGGATGCTATTGGATGCCTAATTTACTTATGCATTACTCGGCCAGATATTCAGTTTGTTGTCTCACAGATGAGTAGATTTATGCATTGCCCAGGTGTCAAGCATTAGCAGGCGGTTAAGGGCATCTTTCACTACTTGAGTGGTACTCGGCTACTTGGGTTGTTTTATCCCAAGGGGGGATCACTACCGCCAGATTTGCATGCTTTTTTTGACTCAGACTGGGTTGGTTGCTATGACACTCGTGTGTCCACTAGTGGCTTTTGCTTCATGCTTGGTAGCTCATGTATATCTTGGTTGAGCAAGAAGTAGCCTACTGTGGCCACTTCCAATTGTGAGGCTGAGTATAGGGCAGCTTTCACAGCTACTGTTGAGTGTGTGTGTGTGTCTCAGACGCCTTATGGCTGATTTGGGTGTTGGTCAATCTTCTGCCACCACCATCTTCACTGACAGTCAGAGCGCATTGGCAGTTGCGAGGAACCCTGTTTTCCATGCTCGCACTAAGCACATTGAGGTGCATTATCATTATATCAGGGAGAGGTTCTCTACTGGGGAGATCAGCTTGGCATATGTGCCCACACAGGAGAACATTGCAGACCTTTTCACAAAGGCTCTGTCGAGGGAGAAGTTTGAAGCTTTTCACAAAGCTTTGGGCTTACTTCCTTTTGTGGAGTGATTTCCACATAGCTTGGCACTTCCTTATACATGAGTGCCAGCTACTTGTTCACCGCATCACTCCCAAGGGGGATTTGTTGATATATTTAGGTAGTAATATGTGTGAACACTCTAGGCCCGCCGGGGCACTTTTTTCCCTCTTTAGGAGGTTTTTTCCCTCGGCTTGTATATATTCCTATTGCCCTAATGGGCTACTTATCTTTGTACATTATCTAGTAATACATTCAGTATTGTGTGTTGTGTTCCAAGCTTCTTCTTCTTCTTCTTCCTTGTGCTATATGCGTGCTTCCGCAGACGTCTAACTCCAACACACACTAAGGTACAAATCTAGGTGCCTAAGAAATTAGATATGGCTCAACAAGGGCGATTACACATATGGGTACCCAAGGAAATCTTACATGCACAAGCACATATGCCATCTCTCACAAGAAAATTATGAACAAAGAAGCCAAGGAGACACAAGGGTCTGGACCAAGCACAAAGACCAAAAGAAGATAGACTCACCTCTTCAGCAATAGTAAGAAGACAATCCTCAAGGGTATGGGACTGGAAGCCAAAAGAATTAGTAGCCCCCACAGAACCAAAGAACCAACCACGTGGGGTATAGAATTTAAGAAACCATCCAAAGATGAAGAAGCCCAAGGTGGCCTCTACACAGTCGAACATGTTTCTTAAATGGATCTCTATAAGGAGGAATGATCAGTTGTCATCTTGAGATCCAATGGATACCTCTAAGTACAGCTTACATCAATGTCTCCAAGTAACATCAGAAGCCTCAACATGTGAAAACCATGTGCTTCTTGCACAACCATGTCTTTTGCACCATTCAGGTCATGCAATTCCAAAGTATGCATTAATATAGGGCCACATTACATGGTCGTGCATAGACACAGTTGAGAATCCCAAGCACATGAGACACATCTGACATATGTAAATTATTTTATTGATACTAAGATCTTTCTTCTTGCTTTGTGACATTGTTCCTCTCAAAAAAAAACGAGAGAAAAAAAGGGGAAAAAATGAAGAAGCAGGAATAGGACCATGCACTCAAAGAATCTCATCAGCCACATTACAAGGCGGTGCACAAGGCACATATTCTCTTCAACCCATGCACTTACACACTTACCATCATTCATCAGGGGACATGAGTACTAAGAATTATAACTATGAAAGCCATAGTTGAAAGATCTAGAGAACATCAAGGTTACAACATCAGTACATAAAGAAGCAGTTCATAGCCAACAACTGCTCAACATCAACATGGACAACCTCTTTTGGGCAATTAGCCATTCTTGGAAGCTCACAAATATGTGTTCATGCTGGAATCCAAGGAAGTAGTACATACAAAGGAACTCAACCTTGTAGAGGCTAGCAACACCATAATGAAGAACCGGACTACAGACCCCACTACATTCGGAAGACCCACTACTCTTGCTGATACATGATGGACACTACCTCTCAAAGTACTACATGGAACACCCATTACAATAAGGGTCTGTCAGGGACTACAGACTCGAGAGGGGGGGTGGAGTGTTAGCACTCAAGGTCAAGAATGAGGTGCAAGAACATGTGTTGAGGGCGAAACGAGTAAGAAAAGGAAAAAAAGAAAGCAACGAAAGAAACAGCTTCACTAAAAGGGCAAATTTGAAGATAGACAAATGTAAAGACACATCTCTGCAGGAAGCCCCGCAGGGGCGCAACACCCATCTCTGCACAGAGCCCCGCAGGGGCACGCACCAGGCTACAAAGCTTAACCCCGGGGTCCAGAGGAGTGGATTTTTCAAACATCAGAGTAGGACCAAAAGTTAGAAAGGGGTAGAGGCTGAAAAGTTGAAGAGGGTGACTAAGAATAGCACATTCCTAGTCACTGGTGGCGTGCGTGGCAACCCAAGTCAACAGGCAAGACAACTACATCAGGCTCTCGAGTAGTAGAGCTTGAATCAAGAAGGCCATCGAATCTGCATGTCTGTTTAACAGCAGACAATATTGACCACAGGGCGCGTGCGCGAAGCAAAGTCTGTCAAAGGAAGCGAAGTCTGTCAAGGGACGACAGAGGCGAAGAGGGGGAGAGTGTTGCAGAGCCAAGAGCGCACAAAGCAGAGAAAAAGACGGGCCCCAAAATTTTTCCGATTTGGACCAGATATTTTTGTAACATATTCATTTCTGTAATATATTTCCCTTGTAAAGGCACTAGAGGAGTCCTCTAGATGCATTCCCATAGAAGAATAGAAGCTTATCCATGTAAAATAGTAGGAAATTAGCTCTTAGGAAATAAAGTGCCGGTCACTTATGTGAAAGGACCATTTTTAGGGCACTAGTATATAAGTCAAATGTGACTCTTTGTAAAAGACTTTTGGCCATTGTGAGAATAGAGAGCGCAGAAATTCGAATTTGTGTCTTCTTCCCTCTTCATCTTCTTCTTCGTGAGCTTGTATGCATGTGTATTGCTTGGAAAGAGTGCTTGTGAGTGTGATTTATCCTTGAGAGTGTTTCTTTGCTGTAGGAGAGGTGTGTGCGAGGTGTAGGAAGTGCTGAAGTGTAGGAAAGTATTCCCGCGACTCAGTATTTCTGTCATAACTTGAAGTAGGAGTGTCGGAATTGCGTGAAACCACTACCATTGGATGCGTCTTCTCGAGAGCTTCGAAACGCATATGCTATTCGCTATGTTTGGAGCTCGGAGCTAGGAGAAAAGTCCAAAATACTGACGGCTGCTGCACCAAGTATCGTTTCGTCTTGACCTACTGTTGAAGCTTGTTAGGATAAGTATTTTCCTCACTTTCACTCTTGAGTAATTCATTTGCATTGACCATTACACGTTTGCATGTCTTCATACACTCGGCTAGGTTAGCATACTCTTCGGATTGATAAATTAAAAGCGTGTATCCCCACTATATGCACTTGTGAGGGGATTGAGGTACAGTCTCTTTCTCCGCAAGTCCCTAAGTTGAAGCTTAGGTCAACACACTTTTTGGCGCCGTTGCCGGGGAGTGACGAATCAAACCGAGGCATTCGTGTGATGGTAAGTAGCTTTTTTGCTTTGAAGAACTTGGAGGAGCGGAAATCTTCTCTTCTTTGGTAAGTCGAATTCAGCCGCACTTGCTACTTCTCATTCTTGGAGTGTGTGTAGTGAGTTGATAGATTAGGGAAGTGAGTAGAAGAAGTAGAATAGGAGTGAGTGGAGAGTAGAGTAGCCTTAGGTTTGTTCAAGAATCTTCATTTTTCTGTAAGCTAGGAATTCCAAAGTATAAAAGCCAAAAATTTTTCATTATTCAAGTTACTTGTTGAACAAGTATCGTGGAGAGCTGTGTCGAGTGTCGTGTGAGCCCAGCGATCGTTTCGAGGGAAGCAAGCTATAGGGGAGATTACTGAGCAAAGGAGTTGGACCAAGAGATCATGGGAGCTTCCAAGGTAAACTAAACCACCTCCTTGCTCAAAAATTTCAGCATTTCAACCTAGGAAAAGGAAAAAAACGACCTGCGCTGAGTGTCGTTTGGGCTTGCAGGGGGTTAAAAGTAGTTTGTTGATTGATACAGTGGGTAGGGATAAGAGAGAGAACCTAGGAGAGAAAGGGGGAAACATCCAAATCTCAAAAAACAACACAAAAATTTGAAAAAGGGTCAAGTATCGCTTTGCTCCTGCGGTCGAGTATCGTTTTACTCCTGCGGTTGAGTATCGCGATATTTCCCAGCGGTCGTAGATCGTTTTAGACAGAGGTCGTAGATCGTTTTGTTAGAAATCGTCTCGTTAGAGATCGTTTCAGGCAGCGGTCGTAGATCGTTTCAGATAGAGATCGTTTTGATCAAAGGTCGTCGGTCGTGTATCGTTTGCCAAGTATCGTGATCCAGAGATCGCGACACTTGTCAAAGGTCGGTATCGTTTCAGATAGGTATCGTCGATCGTTTCTAGTGAAGGTCGTAGATTGTTTCTATCCGAGTATCGTGTATCGTCTAGTGAGAGATCGTGTATCGTTTCAACGAAGTATCGCCGATCGTTTCTACTAGAGATCGTCGGTCGTGTATCGCTTTCTACTAGAGATCGTCGGTCGTGTATCGCTTTCTGCCAGAGATCGTCGGTCGTCTCGTTAGAGATCGTTTCAGGCAGCGGTCGTAGATCGTTTCAGATAGAGATCGTTTTGCTAGAGATCGTTTGGTCAAAGATCGTTTTCCAGCGATCGTTTTGATCAAGTATCGTTAGACCCAAGTGTCGATTTCGGGCGATCGTTTTGTTGAAGTATCGTTTGTGAGCGGTCGTTTTCGGTCAGAGGTCGTAGATCGTTCCATTGAAGGATCGTGTATCGTTTCCAGTCAGAGATCGCTTGGGAAAGATCGTTTTTCAGCGATCGTTTCTCGCAAAGGTCGTTTTTCAGCGATCGTTTCATTCAAGGGTCGTCTGTCAGCGATCGTTTTCTCAGAGATCGTGAGAGTCAAGTATCGTGATTGGGATTTCTCTATCAGTCACTTTCCAGCCTAAGTTCTCCCTGGACTTCTGAGCCATAACTTAGAACTCTAGAGGTTAAAGGTGGACAAGACTTGTTTAGAGCTCTTAAGTGAATGAACTTGAGATCAGGAAGAACCCTAGGAAGCCGAAGAAGTGTAATTTCTTCCGTAGGGAGTGTTGCCGAACCAAGTAACCGTTCACACTATTCTGAGACCTCCAGTGAGTCAGAAGGAGAAATCCCCATGGCTTCCGAGGATATGCAAAACATTGTGCCCATGATTGGCCAGATGTCCATCATTGAGGGCGAATACAGAACTTCCTTAGAATATGTGAGCACTAACCACCATGAGCTCCCTATCTATTTGGATGGTCTAAACAGATCAGTGGCCAGACTGAGGAAGGCTTCAGAAGCCTACATAGTGCCAAGACCAGCAGTTAAGTACATAGGAGGACTGTACATGGATAAACAAGACATTCAATACATGGTCACTGAACATCCGGAAATCATTAATGAACGTGGCGAGGAAAATAATACTTCAAGTTTAAATGGACATGGAACTGAAGAACAAGTAACAACTCCTAGAGGGAGATCGACAATTACTAAGCTTTGGAGAGGAGACTTAGTTCCTCAGGATGACACTCTAATAGATGTGTATTTGATCAACGGGATGGAGCAACTGCTCAGAGCCCATTCTTCTATTTGGGAAGCTCCTCCTAATCCAGTTACCATCTATGAGTTACAAGATCCTGAATTCCCCACCATCATTACATATTTGGACAAAGACCACAGAAGATATTGGCCAGTCACTGAATTAGAGAGAGCTGAGCTGAAATATCAGAACATTCCAGTGTTCCCCCCAAGGGACCAAGCAACCACTTCACAGAACCCACATGGAACTTCTCAATATGACTCAAGTCAACATTCGGGACAAACACAACAAACTCAACAAACCCAGATCCCCATCAGACCTCATGTGCAATTTGCAATACCTGCCACTAATCCTAATTACCGGCCACAACCAGCTATGGACCCAAGACAAGGAGTTCGTGCTCCAGTCAGACCACAGGTAGTACGAGGACCAGGCATACCTATAGGAAGACCAAATTACCCTGTAATGCCGAGACAACCTGAAGTAGGAAGGAGACTAAGACCGATTCAAGTGGCCAAATGCATGAGAAATCATTATGATGGCTCGAGTGAACCCTATAATCATATAGCAGAATTTAAACAAGTAGTTAGAGCCGAGCAGGTAGATGACTTCATGATTCAATATGAATCCTTTGGCCTCACCTTGTCAGACACAGCCCTGGCCTGGTTTCAGCCATTGGATCCAAATACCTTTCAGAACATGGATCAAGTGTATCAAGAAATGATTGAAGAATTTACCAAGTCTGGAATCAAGAACAATTCTTCGTCATTAATCCACAGCTTCAAGCAAGCTCCAACTGAGTCAGTCAGATTGGCTGCCAGGAGATTCAAGCAGTATGTGGATAGATGCCCCGTAGAGGAGAGACCAACACAAAACAAGATGGTATCATTGTTCTTAGAAGGACTATTGAACGGAACCTTGAGGTCATTAGTGTACGTGAAGAGAGTTCAAACTCTGCAAGAGTGTATGAAGGAATGTATAGACCTAGAGGATAACCTTGCAGGAGACTTGAAAATACCCCAAGGAAGTGTGAAAAGTGAAGAGTCATCAAATAGCACATCGAACCCTAAAAACAACATTGAGGAAATTGCTGACTTGCTAGCAAAAAAACTGAATATGCAAGGACAGAGGAATTATCCCACCAATCCTATGAGAACGCCTATGCTTAGAAGATGTATGCAGTGCGGAGGGGATCATCCTTCTCACTTGTGTACTAGGGGAGTAGTCCCACCACCTGTCTATGCTCCTCATAGACCCTCGGTTCCCGGGCCACTACAGTATTGCAGTATAGAGCAGAGGTACACAAACCATAGCACCGAGAACTGCCCTTACACTAGGCAAACCAGACCCACCCAACCCTATGTGAGACCATATGGATATCCGCAGAACCAGCAGGGAGGAGAAGCCTTCAGATATCCCTCATATCAACCACAGGCACCAATAGCACGACCATACACATACCAAGGATATACACAGCCTCAGCCAGTGCTAGGACAACAACCGCCCCACCCTCAGAATGTTGTCCCAGTTAAGATAGCGCAACCAGATGAAAACTTAGAAAGGGCTATAGTGCCAGCCACACCCTTGACTAGTAGTGAACCATGTGACTCATTTTACGAACCTAGTCAAGGAATATACTCAGGGTATGAGAGGTCAATAATGGATTATGGGCAACAATATGACCCATATGCTTATGGCATGGAGACGTTGGAGAGTTCATATAACTACGAGCAAGATTATGTACCATTAATGTACACAGCTCCTAGAGCAACCATGCCACCTCGACCAATGAATAGACCGCCTGTACCTAGAGGACCATGCTACAGGTGTGGAGGTGACCACTATATTAGAGAATGTACATTGCCAAACCCACCACCACCACAACGAATTTGGGAAGGTTATTGTAGCGATTGTGGGAAGGAACATCTTTTTAGAGATTGTCCTAAGAACCCAAACAAAGTCACCTCTAATGTACAGATCAACGTAATAGAAGTAATTGAGTCGTCAGGGAGTGATAAAGAGTACACTATACCATTAAAAGCCATAACAAGAGCAAGGGCTAGAGAAGACCCTGATAAAACCACAGAAAATAATCAAAGTGACAAAGAGGGGAATACACCCATCCCTCACAGAGTAGAAGACTCAGAAGAACCAGAAAAAAGTATCATCAGTAAACGATCCCAAAAATGGAAGCAAAGGAGAGACAGGATAAAAGAAAAAAAGTTAGTGCAAAAGAAGGAAAAGGAAAAGAGTGAACAGAAATCAACAGAGGAATCACAAGTGGAAGAAGACAATAAAAAGGAGAATAAAAAGGAGGAGTTAGAGTCGGTATTAGCAGACCCAATGCCTGAAGATTTAGCGATGTGGATTCAGGCATACAAAGAGAGAATTAAAGCCGGACCTACCATGGAACAACATGAGAGAGAATATCCGAGAGGTGACCTAGAGAAAGAAAGATTGGAAATCTGCAGAAAATTGATAGAAGTTGCCCAACAAACATTAGAAAAACCCACATCACCATTACCAAACAACCGAATTTGCGAAGAAAAATTCCAAGAGTGTCTAAATAATCAGGAAAAGCCTAACGTAAATAGACCTCTGGATAATGAAATTGGTGTTGAAAGAAAGGAAGGATCCATAGTCCCTGAAACAGAAGGAGACTGGACTAAGGATTTATGGGCGAGAGTTCAAGAGGACAAGTGGAAAAAAGTAGAAGGAATGGAACCGCCCTTTGAAGAACTGAAAGCAGAAAACGAAATGGAAGATTCAATACCTGAACTTAATTCAGAAGAAATTTTTCCAATGGATGCAAGTGACAAAGAAGTGGAAGACGATGTAAAGGAGCTACCTAATTACACCGGGGAATACGAGCACAACTCAGAATTGTATCGCATTCCATCAATACAAAGACGGGAAACGAATCCATCAGTTCAAACATCGGAGATCATACAATGCCTTAGAGAGGTGAAAATCCCATGTACCTTAACATTCGAGGAATTGTTAAAGGTGAAACCACATCTAAAAGACAAACTGATTAATCAGTGGGAAGCCAAGGAAGAAAAAAAGGAGGTAGATGACGAAGTGAAAACAATGAGAATTCCAGTGGATAAAGTAGGAGATTTTAGTGAAGGAGATGAAGGAAATACATGTCTACCAATCACTTACAAGGGTTACACAACCAAAGCCATATTAGATTCAGGAGCTGGTGTAGGCATTGCTACCAAAGAAATTTGGGAGAAATGGGGAAAACCAGCATTGAGACCAACACGTATGAAAATTCAGATGGCCGATGGACATACAGAAAGACCCTTAGGATTGTTGGAACGAGTAGTCTTCACTACGTGCGGAGTGGAATTCGAGCATACCTTAGCGATTTGTCACTTTGAAAGGCCGAGCAACTATGAGATGATCTTGGGAAGGCCATTCATGAGACAGCTAAAGGTAGTACAAGATTGGGGAAAGGATGCAGTGTACCTACAACACGCAGGAGTCACCACTAGGATCAACCTACATACGTATGCATATCAAGATGTACCACCTCTGCAATGGAATCAAGTCCATAAAGAGGAAGACGATCAATCGATTCATAGTGCAGGTTCTCGTGACCAATCCTGGATGAACGAGGACACTCATCTATGGATCTGCCAAGCTGCTAAAAAGGAAGAAGAGAGAAGAAAAAGTTGGCAGCAGAAACAAGGTGTAGTGAGATCGGTACAAGATCCAGCTTATATGCCACAAGTATTTCCAGACGAAGAATTCGAACCTCATGGTTGGATGGAAATCTTAGCTACCCTCGATGTTTGTGTAAACGAAGAAGTGGTAACTATGAACGAATGTATTGACGAGGAGGGTTATGACATTAGCCTGTATATGGTAGTCCTTCAGGAGGCAGAAGAAGGAGAAGTATTTGAGCAAAACTGGAAGGAGGACTACGAGAGCATTGAAATGGAACAAGAACCCATGGATTTAGGAATTAGTACCACCAACATGGACTTCACTGCCAATGAACAACAGGAGGATCTCGCACAAAAGGAAAAATTAGAAGTTGAAAGGGAGTTAGAAGATGGAGATAATAAGCTTCAAGACCAATTTGAGGTACCAGCTCATTTCAAAAAATATGAAATAGAAGAGAGGAAGATTGCTATTCAAATGCCTAAAAGAGAGGCACAACCGGGAATAGCATATGATAATAAAGAGCAGACCAAGAAAATAGTGGTAACCATGGAAGGAGGAGAGGAACGATGTACTTTCATAGGACAGGATGTCTCAGTGGAAGAGGAGCAAGAGCTAATTCGACTCATAAGAGAATACCGGGATGTCTTTGCTTGGACCTATAAGGATTTAAAAGGAGTAGATCCATCTATATGTGCGCATAGAATCCCCATGACTTCCGAGGCCAAACCTTCCAAACAGAGACCTTATACTTATAATGATGTATATTCAGCCAAGATAAAAGAAGAAATAGATAAGTTGTTAGACGCTGGATTCATCTACGAAATTGAGCACACGGAATGGGTATCACCCTTGGTAGTTGTACCAAAGAAAAATGGGAAGTTAAGAGTGTGCATCAATTTGAAAAAAGTGAACTCCGCCACCATAAGGGATAGCTATCCCTTACCGATCACTGACCATCTCTTGGAAAGGGTAGCAGGGAAGGAAGTTTATAGTTTTTTGGATGGCTTTTCAGGGTATAATCAGGTAGCCATTGCTCCTGAGGACCAACATAAGACTGCATTTGCAACTGAATGGGGAGTATACGCCTTTAGAGTCATGCCTTTTGGTTTAACGAATGCCCCAGCTACGTTCCAAAGACTGATGTGTCATGTGTTCAAGGAATTTTTGCGGAAGAGCATGGAGGTATACGTGGATGATCTGTGTACATATTCAGCTATACGATCAGAGCACATCCCTGAACTAGAAAAGATTTTTGCCAAATGTCGACAATATCGAGTATGCCTCAATCCAGAAAAATGTGTCTTCATGGTGCGACAAGGGAAAATCTTAGGACATATTGTTTCTAAGAATGGAATTTCCACGGATGAAGACAAAATCAAAGTTATCTTGGATTTACCAAGACCGAAAACTGCTAAAGAAGTTCAAGCATTTATGGGACATTGTGGTTACTATCGAAGATTCATACATATGTATGCCATAATTGCTAGACCTCTTTATGCATTATTAACTCAATTCAATTGGACCGAAGAATGCGAAAAATCTTTTAATGAGTTGAAGAATCGATTGAGTTCAGCACCCATTCTTCGAGCCCCTAACTGGAATAAACCGTTTCATATTCATGTTGATGCTTCCAAGTTTGCCATTGGTTGCATCTTAGCTCAACCAGCGGATACAGGTAAATTAGACCACCCGATAGCCTATGCCAGTAGACAGTTAAATCAAGCTGAACGCAATTATACTACTACGGAGAGAGAAGGCCTAGGAATGGTTTATGCCGTCAAGAAGTTTAGACATTACTTATTGGCAAACAAATTCAAATTTTTCATTGATCATCAAGCTCTATTGTACTTAGTCAACAAGCCTTGCAATACAGGACGTCTAGTACGATGGTTTTTATTGCTAATGGAATTTGATTTTGAAGTAATAGTCAAGAAAGGAAACACACACATAAGGGCAGATCATTTATCTCGCATGACCCATGGAGAATCACCTATAGGAGTTCCTGATGATCTGCCAGACACTTATCTCTTTAACCTGGAAGTATGTCCTCAGTGGGCAGAAAAGTTGATCCCGATACTCACACATGGACCTAAAGATGGGATCACGCCAAACCGAAAGCAAGATCTCTGGAAGACTAAGAACCTTCACATTATTGCTGGAAGTTTGTACCACCAGGATTCAAGCGGACTTTTGATGAGATGCGTGGAGGAAGGGGAACAAGAAATGTGGCTTCAGAAAGCACACATAAACCAATGGAACACTCATTTGGATGCAAATGGAACATGGCAAACACTCAAGAGATTCGGCATATATTGGCCAACCATGCAACGAGATGCACATCATTATGTGTCAAACTGTCAAACCTGTCAAGAACAAATCCCAGGAGAGAACTCTACGTTATGCTATTCTACAATAGCACCTAGGTGGAGCATGCCTTTAGTAAAGTTCTTGAAAACTCGAGAGTACCCTGACGGAGCTACCCTAGCAAGAAAACGTGCTCTTGAAGAACAGAGCAAAGATTACGTCATCCTAGGAAAACAACTCTTTAAACGCGGAAAGGATAACCAGCTAAGATTGTGCATTCATGAGAATGAATATCTCTCTGTGTTAGAAATGGCACACGCAGGAGCTGCGGGAGGACATTTCTCAGCAGATAGAACAGTCAAGATGATTCTCTTTGCAGGCCTGTGGTGGCCAACTCTACATATGGACGCAGAGACCTATGTAAAAAGTTGCGAAACATGCCAGAGAGCAAAATATCCTATTAGAAGAGATGACATGCCTTTAAGACCCATGGTTTGTGCGAGAGCATTTACCAAATGGGGAATTGACTTCATAGGACCTATCAATCCACCTGCGAAAGGATCACATGCGGAATACATCATAGTAGCCACTGATTACTTGACTAAGTGGGTAGAAGCAAAAGCCACTAGAAAGAATGATGCTCAAACTACAGCAAAATTTCTCTTTGAGCACATATTCACACGCTTTGGACTACCGATTGAGATAGTAAGTGATCGAGGAACGCATTTCTTAAACGAAGTCATTGAATCGCTAATGAATGAATTCTTAGTGATTCATAAAAAGTCAGCCCCATACCACCCTCAAGCTAATGGGCAGGCTGAAAGTTCCAACAAAGTACTATGTACTGTTTTGACAAAAATTGTCAATAATGGAAGGACAGAATGATTGGGACAAGCAATTGCATCACGCAATTTGGGCCTTCCGAGTGGCATATAAAACGGCCATTGGAACTACACCTTTCAATTTAGTGTATGGGCAAAATGCAATTTTGCCAATTGACTTCTTAGTGCCTACATTAAAAGTAGCCCAGCAATATGAGTGGAACGGTCATGAATTGTCTCAGCAATTAGATCAAATTGAAAAGCTGCATGAGACTAGATTGCAAGCGGTAGCAGGCATCTATGCCGCTAAACGGAGACAAAAGGCATATTATGATGCACACATAAAAGACAAGGGACTGAAAGAAGGCGATTTAGTCCTAGTATACACTCTCAAACAGCATGCAAAGAAACTACAGAAACGTGGATATGGACCTATGATCATAAATCGAATCTCCACCAGTGGTGCAGTCAATCTCGCCACACTAGACGGAAATATTCTTCCCAACTACATCAGTGGTTGTAGAGTGAAAAGATTTATGGAGCCTCTAACGGATCAAATGTTAGCACGACTCTTAGGAGCTCAGAGTAGAAAAAAGGAAGAAGAACGCATACGCGAAGAAGCGAGGCAAGAAGCCCTAGAACGTATCAGAAAACGGAAAGAGTGGATGAGAGAAAGAGACGAGAGATATCGAGTAGGAGAAGAACTCATCCCTATGGCTAATTTTAGAGCCACAGAGAACTCTGGACAACAAAGAAGACAGCCTTATTTGAATCTGGGAGCAGGACGAAAAGAGTACCACTTAGTGGATGCTCTTATAGACACAGGAGCAGCAATAAGTTGCATTCGATTCTCTTTGTCTCAGAGACTTAAAGAGGAGATACGCCCATCGAAGGCACAGCTAATTGGAATAGGAGGAAAAGTCACTCAATGCATAGGAGCGATAACCTTACCTCTACATATGGGCAACAACACTATGGAGCAGAAACTCTTAGTGTGTCAGGACCAAGATCTGCTTGAAGATGTGGTGTTAGGACAAGACTGGATCTATGAATATGAGGTAACCATTCAATTGGCTTTAGGATACATCTCGGCCAGAATAGGACCTCGTGAAGTATTTAGTTTGCTAGACGAACGACCACCCAAAGCTGCTATTATAGAGCCAGAAGTTCACCCTAATAAACACAGTCATGATTGTATGTTCAATAGCAATATAGGAACCCCATCGTCAAGTACTTCATGTGAAAATACTGTGAGTCCTGTGTGCACTCCATCCTTGAGTTTAGAGAGTCACAAGAGTGCACAAGAACATGAAATCAAGCACAGAGAACCACAAAGCCCAAGAAAAAATATTCCTCCGCAAGAGGTGAAGCCTACACCCGTGAAAGTGTACCCCATTCCACATTCTACACTAGCTTGGATAAGAAAGGACCAAAAGAAGGCCTATCTTCAGCAACAGAAAAGTCTTCGACAACAGTGTGAGCAATTGCGTAAGAGGACAAAGAATTTCAAACACTTCAGTCAACCACGAATAAATAGCATATGGGTCTCAAAGAAACTGATAACTGCACAACCTGATCGAACAAAAATATGGATCCCAAAGTCAAGTACTCCAAGGACAACCCTCCCAAGCAAGGAGCAACATCGAAAGGGCTATCATACTCAACAGGGTCAACAGGCACATCAAACGAGAAAGAGGACATATTGGAGGAAGAAGGAATCTCCAAATGCAATACAAACTGACTTGAGATTCCCAAAACAGAATCAGAAGACATACAGCCGAAAACGAACAGCATTCATCAAGAAGGTGGAGAATACAGTACGTCGCACCCAAGTGAAGCAAATATGGATGCCGAAAGACAAGACAACCTGCATACAGCATGCAACTACTTCCAATTGCACACAAGAGGAGTTGCCAAGATCCAAAGTATGCATTATAGGGCCACATTACAAGGCCAAGCATTCGGCACGTCCTTCTTCTACTTTCAGATAGTATCGCACATTTTCCCTTGGAAATAGGAGAGCACTTGTACATACTTAAAATATTACTCCAATAACATTTCACTAACCGCTTCGGCTATGTACTAACTTTTATGTTTTCTTTCAGCAAAAAAATATATAAAAATACATGAAAAATTCAGGTATTACCTTTCTCACACCCACGGGGAAGGGACGGCACCATGCACCCGGAGCAACATCGAATTATTAATCAACAGATGGAGGAGGATTTCTGATAAAAGATATGGATACTAACTCATCCTCTATATTGAGTGCAGATGACATCTTCGGACTCAGAAGCTACACAGCAGGAAGAGGAACTACTTCTTCCATTGGGGTCAATAACCAAGGTCAGAGGACATTGGTTTCGAGATGACCAACCTATCTCGGAACTCTTATTCATGGCAACTATCAAGATCATGGACAGAGACCACTGTTTCCCTATTATGTCACAAGATTTCAAGACCATAATACAAGGGTTACCACATATCGAAGAAGTATGGACTCAAGCTGGTATCGAAACATTTTTGAAGATACCTATATGTGTACCAGACTTCCAAAGATGTACTCAAGTAATGAATACCATGCAGCCTGCTGCCACAAAGATTTCAGTCCCAGAAGCCACGGTTTTGGACAAGGTAGGCACATGGAAAACCATTCAATTCACTCATGAATTGATCAATAAGGCCTTTGGATGGAATCAGGAAGGAATTACTAATGTCAAGGACGAATGCCATGACCCCAAGAAAAGATCATTCCTGGAGATTAACAGAGTAGATATCGAAGATGCAGTACGTCTGGTACACCAACACTTTTGTTTTCCTGGCATGAACAGATACACTGCACCTCAGAAGATTGTAGTTCAGTTACTCTCCCATGCCATGAGACAGATAGGAAACAAAGTGAATCTCACAGGCTACATACAAGAGCGATTGTTTGAAGCTCAGAAGAAATGGGGGCAAAAGAAGTTCCTGAACGGTGGTTCAGCTTTGACCTTATTGATATATGAAGCCCTAGACATGAGACACTGCTTACGAGAGATGCCGACAGCAGAAGGGCTAGCGAGGTATGCAAAATCCGCTTCTGTCCCTAAGAAAAAGAAAGCAGCAGTTGTAGTGGAAGAGGCCGGAACCAGCACACAGAAGCCCATGAGGGGTACAAAACGCTTGCGAGAAGAGGAAGCCCAAGCAACACCTCAGTCTAAGAGAACGCATCTCTTGCCTAAGGTCACGACGGCTCAAATGCCGATTTCAAAAAGAGACTTGTCTGCTGCCCTCGAGCAAACACACCAGTATATGCAAGGGCAGGTAAATCTAAATGTCCAAGGACATCATTATAGACAAGCGAGTCAAATTCAGCAAAAACAGAGTACAGAAACACCTCCAAAGCAACCTGGAAGATACCAAGAATTGGGCATTGATGACTCAAGTACGAATACGGAATCCAGTCCTGAGAAAGATACGCTAGATACTGATATCAGGACAGAAACTTATGAAGATGAAGGACCAGAGGTCAATCAAATGGAAGTAACACCAGACAGCCAGAAGGAAAAAGAAAAGAAGGTGAATGATGCTCAGGAACAGGAGCACGTCATTCAATTAAATGACACTACCAAAGTAAGTATCAAGGAAGACACAACTACTGGGGTTACACATGTCAAGATACCTATTAAAGAGGAAGAACAAACCCCAAAGAATATGGAGGCGGGAGAGATCCCACAAAAAGAACAAACAATCATCGAGGTGCCTGAGGACACACCTCAAGCACAGGATGAAAACATGAGGGCTGAGCCACGGATACAGCTTCAAATCAGGCAGCCCCATGATACCACTTTACACATTGCTCAAGGCAAAGACGTGACTACCGGAGCAGAACCTTCCATACCGAAAACTTGGCTCAATGTGGATGTAACTCAACTAAAACCTGTGGTAAAGCAAATGATCCAGACAGCCATGGATACGCAACAGCAAATGATGGATATAGATGCAAACTATGACAAAGCCATGAAAGAAAAGAATCAGTTTCAAGTTATGAGTGAACAGTTGTCTGCACAACTGATTCAGGTACAAAAAGAGATAGCCTCCAAAAACACTGAGCTGTTAGAAACACAAACACAATACGAGTCACTAAGCACTCAGTATCATCAACTGCGAAACCAGCTCGAGGATCTACAGAAAGTGTATGACGCCACAGCAGCAGAAAAAGAAAGATTGAAGACCAGAAGCACTCTACTAGAAACACAACTGAAGTTATATCTGGACGAGAATGATACTTTACGGAACAGAAACAAAGAATTGATGAAATCATTGTTATATGACCAACCAATAAAGCAACAGGATTCAACTGAAAGTAAAGAAGATGAATTAAGAGATCAGCTCGCACAATATGAAGCCCTGCTAAAACAAGAGCGTGCGGTAAGGGAAGAAGCAGAACTTAAGCACAATCAGGAAATAAGTGAGCTAAAAAGGCAGCTGAATTCAGCACAGGCCAAACTGGTACAGAGCTACAGTGAAAACATGGATCATGTAGCCGACATAGGTAAGGAACTCCTAGCCACTAAAGAAAAACTCAGTGAAGCCATACAGCAGATAAAGGAAAAAGACGAATGCATTGAGGAGCTAAAGAATAAGAAGAAAGACACAGAACCGATCGGGACATCAGTAGTGCCAGAAAAAGAACATCCTACTGACGAGGTAGAGGTAAGCCCTCTATCTCAACCGATCTATCATTCTCCAATGCATGAGCAGATGGCGGATATGCATGATGATCATCCGATGCCATACACTGCAGAAATAAGTCAGAAGGAACGGGCACTAGTGGTGTCCCGATTGACGGAAAATTTTGAGAATGAAGTCATCAAGGTCATGAAGGAAGCAAAAATCAAAGGTAAAGACTTGGAAAAGATCATAAAGCCTTTCAACATTCCCTATGGACTGCTGAAAGAGAAAACAAGGCAATATATAAAGAAGGTTACGCACAAAAGTCCAGATGAACAGCTCAATTTCAAGAATGACACATTCATGTACACTCAAGCAGAGTTCGAAGCTGCACAGCCGGTGTGGAGGAGAAAATTTTTGGAGAAACATCCCACACTTCGGGTGCACTGGGAGGCCGCACCTTATTTATTACAGGTAAACCCTTCGTTTTGTCCAATACCACGGAGAAGGGATACAACAGAATTTTTGGCTTTACAACGCAGCAGCAATCTTAATAAACAGTGGCTAAACTATCCGATGTTACCTAGCCCGCCACATAATTATTTACCAACCGAGGATTATATGATCAAAACCATAGAATTTTGGTTACAAAACTATGCGACAGTACCAGATTTAGCAGTTAAGATGACAAATAAAATACTTGGTATGCTACTTACAGTTCTGAAGGTTTTCAAACATGCGGCATATACATTTCTGAACTTCATCGGCATTAATCAAGGAACAGATATACTCATTTTTGATCTATCAGTAATGCCGAGCCGTCCCACAATAATGGCATATTATTCTAGACTAATGTTTTTGCCAAGTCCATACATGCAAATATTTGAAGAAGCATTTTTTACAGGATTTTTTGAAATAGATTCAGAGATATTTTTAAAGATGTCATCCAATCTGAATACCAGACTGGTGGCATACGAATTAAGCTTCTTCGCCGATCACCGACAACCGCCAAACGATGGAGTCAAAGCAGAACAATGGAAACAGATCATGATACGTGAAGCCAATCTGCTAAACGATACAGAGCAACAAATATACAGAACATATGCCCGGCGCTTATCAAAGCCTGTCGGGGACGACAGAGTTCAGGAGGGGGGCAGTGTTGAGGGCGAAACGAGTAAGAAAAGGAAAAAAAGAAAGCAACGAAAGAAACAGCTTCACTAAAAGGGCAAATTTGAAGATAGACAAATGTAAAGACACATCTCTGCAGGAAGCCCCGCAGGGGCGCAACACCCATCTCTGCACAGAGCCCCGCAGGGGCACGCACCAGGCTACAAAGCTTAACCCCGGGGTCCAGAGGAGTGGATTTTTCAAACATCAGAGTAGGACCAAAAGTTAGAAAGGGGTAGAGGCTGAAAAGTTGAAGAGGGTGACTAAGAATAGCACATTCCTAGTCACTGGTGGCGTGCGTGGCAACCCAAGTCAACAGGCAAGACAACTACATCAGGCTCTCGAGTAGTAGAGCTTGAATCAAGAAGGCCATCGAATCTGCATGTCTGTTTAACAGCAGACAATATTGACCACAGGGCGCGTGCGCGAAGCAAAGTCTGTCAAAGGAAGCGAAGTCTGTCAAGGGACGACAGAGGCGAAGAGGGGGAGAGTGTTGCAGAGCCAAGAGCGCACAAAGCAGAGAAAAAGACGGGCCCCAAAATTTTTCCGATTTGGACCAGATATTTTTGTAACATATTCATTTCTGTAATATATTTCCCTTGTAAAGGCACTAGAGGAGTCCTCTAGATGCATTCCCATAGAAGAATAGAAGCTTATCCATGTAAAATAGTAGGAAATTAGCTCTTAGGGAATAAAGTGCCGGTCACTTATGTGAAAGGACCATTTTTAGGGCACTAGTATATAAGTCAAATGTGACTCTTTGTAAAAGACTTTTGGCCATTGTGAGAATAGAGAGCGCAGAAATTCGAATTTGTGTCTTCTTCCCTCTTCATCTTCTTCTTCGTGAGCTTGTATGCATGTGTATTGCTTGGAAAGAGTGCTTGTGAGTGTGATTTATCCTTGAGAGTGTTTCTTTGCTGTAGGAGAGGTGTGTGCGAGGTGTAGGAAGTGCTGAAGTGTAGGAAAGTATTCCCGCGACTCAGTATTTCTGTCATAACTTGAAGTAGGAGTGTCGGAATTGCGTGAAACCACTGCCATTGGATGCGTCTTCTCGAGAGCTTCGAAACGCATATGCTATTCGCTATGTTTGGAGCTCGGAGCTAGGAGAAAAGTCCAAAATACTGACGGCTGCTGCACCAAGTATCGTTTCGTCTTGACCTACTGTTGAAGCTTGTTAGGATAAGTATTTTCCTCACTTTCACTCTTGAGTAATTCATTTGCATTGACCATTACACGTTTGCATGTCTTCATACACTCGGCTAGGTTAGCATACTCTTCGGATTGATAAATTAAAAGCGTGTATCCCCACTATATGCACTTGTGAGGGGATTGAGGTACAGTCTCTTTCTCCGCAAGTCCCTAAGTTGAAGCTTAGGTCAACACACTTTTTGGCGCCGTTGCCGGGGACTTGGGGACCTAAGCTTCAACTTAGGGACTTGCGGAGAAAGAGACTGTACCTCAATCCCCTCACAAGTGCATATAGTGGGGATACACGCTTTTAATTTATCAATCCGAAGAGTATGCTAACCTAGCCGAGTGTATGAAGACATGCAAACGTGTAATGGTCAATGCAAATGAATTACTCAAGAGTGAAAGTGAGGAAAATACTTATCCTAACAAGCTTCAACAGTAGGTCAAGACGAAACGATACTTGGTGCAGCAGCCGTCAGTATTTTGGACTTTTCTCCTAGCTCCGAGCTCCAAACATAGCGAATAGCATATGCGTTTCGAAGCTCTCGAGAAGACGCATCCAATGGCAGTGGTTTCACGCAATTCCGACACTCCTACTTCAAGTTATGACAGAAATACTGAGTCGCGGGAATACTTTCCTACACTTCAGCACTTCCTACACCTCGCACACACCTCTCCTACAGCAAAGAAACACTCTCAAGGATAAATCACACTCACAAGCACTCTTTCCAAGCAATACACATGCATACAAGCTCACGAAGAAGAAGATGAAGAGGGAAGAAGACACAAATTCGAATTTCTGCGCTCTCTATTCTCACAATGGCCAAAAGTCTTTTACAAAGAGTCACATTTGACTTATATACTAGTGCCCTAAAAATGGTCCTTTCACATAAGTGACCGGCACTTTATTCCCTAAGAGCTAATTTCCTACTATTTTACATGGATAAGCTTCTATTCTTCTATGGGAATGCATCTAGAGGACTCCTCTAGTGCCTTTACAAGGGAAATATATTACAGAAATGAATATGTTACAAAAATATCTGGTCCAAATCGGAAAAATTTTGGGGCCCGTCTTTTTCTCTGCTTTGTGCGCTCTTGGCTCTGCAACACTCTCCCCCTCTTCGCCTCTGTCGTCCCTTGACAGACTTCGCTTCCTTTGATAGACTTTGCTTCGCGCACGCGCCCTGTGGTCAATATTGTCTACTATTAAACAGACATGCAGATTCGATGGCCTTCTTGATTCAAGCTCTACTACTCGAGAGCCTGATGTAGTTGTCTTGCCTGTTGACTTGGGTTGCCACGCACGCCACCAGTGACTAGGAATGTGCTATTCTTAGTCACCCTCTTCAACTTTTCAGCCTCTACCCCTTTCTAACTTTTGGTCCTACTCTGATGTTTGAAAAATCCACTCCTCTGGACCCCGGGGTTAAGCTTTGTAGCCTGGTGCGTGCCCCTGCGGGGCTCTGTGCAGAGATGGGTGTTGCGCCCCTGCGGGGCTTCCTGCAGAGATGTGTCTTTACATTTGTCTATCTTCAAATTTGCCCTTTTAGTGAAGCTGTTTCTTTCGTTGCTTTCTTTTTTTCCTTTTCTTACTCGTTTCGCCCTCAACAACATGTCAAAGAAGTGGACACACAAGAAGAAGGAGCAAGTAGGGAGCTCCAAGAAGTGTATGTCAAATTTTCACAAGAAAACCCTCCAAAAAGAGTGATTTTGATCAGTAAAATGCTTGTAAATGTCATTTCACCTTTTTGTTTTGTGCAAGCCAAGGAGTCCTCAAACTTGAGGAGCATTAGAAGTACTTACGTATAAATTTTCATAATTTTTGGAGTCCATTTGAGTCCCCAAATAAGCCTTCGAACCTAATTTTTAATTAGGCTAGACATTAGGTCTCGACAAGGCCAAAACTAGTCAAAAAACTATAAAAACAGCTAGAGAGCTCATTTTTGAGGTTAGCTTCTTAGTAGTTTGTGAGATATTTGAGCTTTTGTAAGAGAATTCTTTGCAATAGGAAGCTTGCCATGGTTCCTCTCTTTGATCTTGCCTTGTGTACGTATGTGTGTGTGTGTGTGCATGTTGTTGGAGTTAGACGTCTGCGGAAGCACGTGAACATCACAAGGAAGAAGAAGAAGCTTGGAGCACAACACACAATACTAAATGTATTACTAGAGAATGTACAAAGATAAGTAGCCCATTAGGCCAATAGGTGTATATACAAGTAGGGGGAAAAAAACCTCCTAAAGAGGGAAAAAAGTGCCATGGCAATCCTAGTGTCTTCACACACATCACTACCTAAATATATCAACCAATCCCCCCTTGGAGTGATGCGGTGAACAAGGAGATGGCGCTCATGTATAATGAAGTTCCAAGCTATGTGGAAATCACTCCAAAAAAGGAAGTAAGCCCAAAGCTTTGTGGAAAGCTTCAAATTTCTCCCTAGGCAGAGCCTTCATGAAAAGGTATTCAATGTTCTCCTGCTTGGGCATATATGCCAAGCTGATCTCCCCAGCAAAGAACCTCTCCCTGACATAATGATAATGCACCTCAATGTGCTTAGTGCAAGCATGCAACACAAGGTTCCTCACAACTTCCAATGCGCTCTGACTATCAGTGAAGATGGTGGTGGCAAAAGACTAACCAACACCCAAATCAGCCATAAGGCGTCTGAACCACACACACTCAACAGTTGTTGTGAAAGCTTCCCTATACTCAGCCCCACAACTAGAAGTGGCCACAGTAGGCTGCTTCTTGCTCAACCAAGATATACATGAGCTACTAAGCATGAAGCAAAAGCCACTAGTGGACACACGAGTGCCATAGCAACTCGCCCAATCAGAGTCAAAAAAAGCATGCAAATCTGGCCATAGTGATCCCCTCTTGGGATAAAACAACCCAAGCAGTCAAGTACTATTCAAGTAGCGAAAGATGCTCTTAACTGCCTGCCAATGCTTGACTCCTGGGCAATGCATAGACCTGCTCATCTGTGAGATAGCAAACTAAATATCTGGTCTATTAATGCATAAGTAAATCAAGCATCCATCAGTCTGCTGATAGAGAACAACATCAAATGCATCTCTAGCATAATGAAGACTCAGTCGTAAACCTATTTCCATACGAGTGGCAATAGTTTTACAGTCTTCAAGGCCAAAATGCTACAATAATGTGTCAATATATTTCGTTTAACACAAAGCCATTCCACCATCAACGTGCATAAACTAAAGGCTCAAATAATGATGCAAATGCCCCAAATCAGACATCTCAAATGAGGCATGTAAATCAGCCTTAAAATCAGCAATATGCTTCTCAATAGGACCAATGAGCAACATGTCATCAACATAGACAACAATGATCATAAGTACATCATTAGCACGCTTAACATATAAGGTGCTTTCAGTTGGACTAGTCTCAAAACCATGTGCAATTACATAGGCATGTATCTTCTCATACCAAGCACGTGGTGCTTGCTTTAAACCATATAATGCCTTCTTTAACCTGGACACTTGGTTTTCACGCCCTTTCTACACAAAGCCACGGAGCTAAAAAACATACACTTCTTCATGCAAGTCATCATCCAAAAATGTTGTTTTAATGT
This sequence comes from Ceratopteris richardii, assembly GCA_020310875.1. Taxonomy (NCBI): domain Eukaryota; kingdom Viridiplantae; phylum Streptophyta; class Polypodiopsida; order Polypodiales; family Pteridaceae; genus Ceratopteris; species Ceratopteris richardii. Next base: position 110,163,536 of record CM035411.1, read on the forward strand.
CCAGCTGATGTACATTCCAACCATGATGGGCTGCAGGTGCACACATGCTCTAAACAGTAGTCATATTACATGTAGGTGCAAAGGTCTCATCAAAATCAATGCCTCTTTCCTGTGCATAACCCTTTGCAACAAGACTAGCCTTATACCTGTCAATTGTTCCATCATGCTTACGCTTAAGCTTGTAAACCCACTTAGTGCCAATCACTACAAGGAATACGGGCGTATAGCGATAGTTAAGGCGATAGAATTTCGTCGCTATAAAATTGCAACTTGCATCGTAATTAGCATCGCACGCCGACCGTCGATTAAACGACGGTATTTGCGACGTGTGACGCGACGGGATTGCGACGTTCCCATACAACGTCGCTAAAACGATGCAATTTAAAAGCGTCGCATAAGCGACGCTTTCTTGCGTCGCATAGGTGACGTTACTTGTCGTCGCATAAGCGACACTAAAATTGTCGCGTATTCGACGACGAATAGCATCGCTTACACGACGATTTATTGACGGACAAAAATTAAAATGTTGGAGGCTCTGCGATCGGCATTTTCACGCATCCGATCGAAGAGCTCTCCAATTCGCAATTGCGCTGCGCTTATGAGCTGAAGCAAGTATATGCAAAATTGTTGTTTTGCCTAAGCTCTCTCTTATTGTCTCCCTCTGTCTTTGTTTCTCTCTTTCTACATCTTTCTCTCTTTGAATTCTCTCTCTCTCTCTAGATCTCTCTCTCTAGATCTCTCTCTCTCTAGATCTCTCTCTCTCTCTCTCTCTCTCTCTCTCTCTCTCTCTCTCTCTCTCTCTCTCTCTCTCTCTCTCTCTCTCTCTCTCTCTCTCTCTCTCTCTCTCTCTCTCTCTCTCTCTCTTTTCTTTCTCTCTTTATTGCAGGTTATTCAAGAAGCTAACCAAGCAAAAAGTATGGCTAACAATTGTAAGTACAATTTCTATTCTTTGTAGATCATTTGAATTGTGTTATTTTCATTACATAGCATACTCACACTTATTGATATGCACTCATACACTTATACATGATGAAGATGCACTTTCACACATATACATATATACACATGCACATACACACACATATATACACATAGATACATGTGCACATACACTTAGACATACACACATATACACATGCATATGCACAAACATTCCTACAACCACATAAAAAGACGTCCATGCATGCATTATATATATATATATATATATATATATATATATATATATATATATATATATATATATATATATATATATATATATATATATATATATATATATATATATACACACACACACACACATACACACATTAACATATATGCAAATACATGTATATGCACATCCACATACACATGCATGTTTCATACATATACACATGCATATACATATACACATATACATATACATATACACACATATACATATACATGTACACACACATACATATACATGCATATACATATACACACACATACACAAGAACATGCACATACTCATACACACATATACATTTATACATGCACATACATACATATACACACACATACACATGCACATACATACATATACACACACATACATATACTCTTAGGTACACACATATGAATGAGTTATATAATTAAAGTATTAAAACACATATACACATGCACACACACATGCATATACCTACATATACACATATACATGCACATACACACACATACACATAGAGTTATACATATACATGCATATACATATACACACACGTACACAAGAACATGCACATATTGATACATACATATACACTTATACATGCACATGCACATACATACATATACACACACATACACATGCACATACATACATATACACACACATACACATGCACATACATACATATACACACACATACATATACACTTAGGTACACACATATGAATGAATTATATAATTAAAGTATTAAAACACATATACACATGCACACACATGCACATACCTACATATACACATATACATGCACATACACACATATACACATAGAGTTATACATATACATGCATATACATATACACATGCATACATACACATGCATATGCACATACTCATACACACATATACACTTATACATGCACATGCACATACATACATATACACACACATACACATGCACATACATACACATACACACACATACATAATTAAAGTATTAAAACACATGCCTAATATAAACAATAATAACAATCAATAGAACAAAACTCTTCATTACTTAATACCATACACACAATTCAAAACATAACTGAAATTATATATATATATATATATATATATATGTATATATATATATATCAATGTAAATACATATAATCCAATGTCATAATCAACTAAAATCCTAATCATCATCATCATGATCATCATCATCATGATCATCATCATCATGATCATCATCATCATGATCATCATCATCATGATCATCATCATCATCAGCAATATCATGATCATTCTGATCTTCCTCATCCTCATCGTCATGATCACCCTGTGACGATCGAGATCGTCCCTCCTGTGTCTGTCTCTCCACCTCATCCATATTTGTCTCTCCATAATACTCCTGTATTACATATAACAAACATAAATAAATAAAATAATTAAAACAATCATAAAAACAAAATAATTATATAAAATTTAAAAATACTCACAAAGGCATCAGGATGATCTTGCATATACTCGCTCAAACGTCAATATCCAAAATGTGTAGCATACTCGATCTCCTGTTTCGTACGATATCGGCCATAATCCTTCCGCTACAATGAAACAAATAAAAAACATTAGTTGCTTGCATTTTAACTAAAATAAAAAATATACTCATAATAACACATATACTTACAAACGTAGCTACAAAACCATTATGGCCCATTTGGCCTAGGTGCGATGTGTGGCCCGACTCCACTCTCTTCTTTGCAGCAGCCTGTTTATCAAGAAAAAAAATACATAAATTAAATGTAAAAAATTACTAAAATATATAAAATTTATAAATATAAACTATTAATTCGTGTACCTTCTGCTGAGGAAATGACTCCTGAAGACGTAGCTGTCTACGAAAAAACTGCCACGACTCAGGTGGTATGTTAGCTCGCCTCTTATTTTTTTCGACCATACAATATCTCTTGTTAATTTAATCTCAAACAGAAAAAAAAGTTAGAATACATACACATATATACACACACATACACATACACATACACATACCCACATACACATATACATGCAAACATATATGCATGCATATATGTATACATATACACATATACATACATATAACATAAACATACATATACATATCCACATATATACGTACACACACATGCATGCATATACACTCATTCATACAAAATACATGCATTTATCCCACAATAATATGTAGTTGTGTATATGTGAATATGTGTGTATGTGTAAATGTGTATATGTGAATATGTGTGTATTTGTAAATATGTATATGTGAATTTTTTGTTTATGTAGATAATCAAATTATTAATTGTAGATTCTGATCAATCAGATGGAACTCCACCACCGTCTCCTCTTCGTGCAACGACTTTATACTGTAAGTATATGAAATATTTAATTTTAAATATATTTGATGGATACATAACTTTTTTTTTTTTATGTTTCTTATTATGTGCAGATTCTGATCAATCAGAGGGTACTCCACCACCTCCTACCCATGCAATGACTTCACATGTGTCCTCCGATAGGAATTATGATGAATTTTACTATGAAGAGCATATTATATGTTGGTGTAACTCTTGTTATGGCACGTATCGAAGACCACGATTGGAATGTATTGAACATGAGGCAGAGTATGGTACTTTTGAGCGTGCACCATCACCTAGTCAACGTGATAATGCTTGCGTATATATTTTCTATATATATTAATGTCATTATTTTATTTAAAAACCATATATAAAATCAAATTATTGTTGATATACAGGAATACTTGCTCGATGATGATGATGATGATGATTTTTCTCAGAATGTTAATATACCTCGTACACGTCATGGACTTGCTTTTCATCAATTACAAGCAGAGGTTTCTAGAAATCCTCTACCTCCTGGTTTAGAGAATGAAACGGCTAGAGATTATCCATTGCCAGCTCGTGATCGTTCTTTAGTACAAACATATGATAGAAGAGGTTTTCAACTTTTGGGGTAATCGCTATATGATTGCTCCATCCACTATTACTAATGTTGGTCATGGTCTCTTTATTGTAGAGGATTTGTATGTGCCTCCGAACTCTGAAGTCACTCTTATGTCATTTTGTGGTCCTATACATGGATGGGGAGATTGGCATCGACTTTCACGTTATGTTCAAAGCATGAGTACTTGTGGAATATGCTTGAACGCAGCATCCCTTACTAGTAGAAGGATTTTACATGCAGAAAATGAAAGATTATATATTGATGGAAGACCTTACACACATGGAAATATAGCAGGTTTAATAAATAGTAGTCGAGGGTTACATAATAGTTCAAGGACTGATTGCACATTTGAGGAGCGTGAAAATAGTCATGAATCACCATACATGAGTAGAGATGTATCAAGATACATAGTTGTCAATGCTATTACTACATTACATGTTGGTGATGAACTATTAGTGAATTATGGATGGTGTAGACCTCCAAGAGCACCTTTTAGCTAGAGAGAATAAAAATTTTCTATCCATATTTAATAAGTTATATACTTAATTTTATATTTGAAGTTTACTTTTTATTCATTTATGGAATACTAATGAGTTTTATTTATATGTGTAGATTCCAACGTATAATGTTGATGATATTCGTCCACAGCATTCACAATTACTAGTAAGACCATGATTATCAGAAGCTTCCATGAGGAGGCTACGCAAAACTAATCCTGTGCAATATGCAAAGTTGAAAGATCTATATTCAAAAGACGATAAAGTACAAGATTTGTGTGACAATGATGAAGATGATGGCATGGCAGATTTTATTGAGGATTGGTATCGAAATGACAGTGAGAGCATTGATATTTCTAAAAATGAGAAATATCTTCGAGAGGAATGTCTAAAGCATGTATATGAAGGAAGTCGTTTGACACGACTAAGTGCGAGCTTCCTTATTCTCAACCTTCAAAATCGTTTTGGATGGAGTAATGTATCTGTTTCGACACTATTAAGGTATAATTTTCTATTTTCTATCTATTTATATATATATACATAAATATATATATATATATATATATATATATATATATATATATATATATATATATATATATATATATATATATATATATATATATATATATATATATATATATATATATATAAATACATGCAGGTTTTTATTCTTACTTTAGATAAGATAAGAAGAAGAACTTGAATTGAATGGATACGATTGTTTGGATGGCAGGATACGATTGTTTGGATGGCAGGATACGATTGTTTGTTTTGGAGGATATGAATGATTTGTCAATTCACACATATGTTCAGTTTGAAAGTGTGAATCGACAAATCATTCAATGAAGGTACATACTTCATGTGTCCAAAACAAACAATCATATCCTGCCATCCAAAACAATCAAATTTTGTGTAAATATTTTGAAAGATGCATTAATAGTTTTAAAAGATGCACGGACAAAAAGTGTCCATTCAATTCAAGTTCTTGTTCTTACCTTATCTAAAGTAAGAATAAAAACCTACATGTATATATGTATATTTATTTATTTACCTACATAGCTAGCTCTCTTCCTGCATGTGGAGGCGCAGAAGAGCCCTCGTCTGATCGCTAGGTAAGCATCTGGATCGTATAATCCAGCTCCCCATCAGACATCTCTGAGTAATCACTGTTGGAGTTAGACGTCTGCGGAAGCACGCGAACAGCACAAGGAAGAAGAAGAAGCTTGGAGCACAACACACAAGACTGAATGTATTACTAGAGAATGTACAAAGATAAGTAGCCCATTAGGGCAATAGGCGTATATACAAGCCGGGGGAAAAAAACCTCCTAAAGAGGGAAAAAAGTGCCCCGGCGGTCCTAGAGTGTTCACACACATCACTACCTAAATATATCAACAAATCCCCCCTGGGAGTGATGCGGTGAACAAGGAGCTCGCACTCATGTATAAGGAAGTGCCGAGCTATGTGGAAATCACTCCACAAAAGGAAGTAAGCCCAAAGCTTTGCGGAAAGCTTCAAACTTCTCCCTAGGCAAAGCCTTCGTGAAAAGGTCTGCAATCTTCTCCTGCGTGGGCACATATGCCAAGATGATCTCCCCAGCAGAGAACCTCTCCCTGACATAGTGATAATGCACCTCTATGTGCTTAGTGCGAGCATGGAACACAGGGTTCCTCGCAACTGCCAATGCGCTCTGACTGTCAGTGAAGATGGTGGTGGCAGAAGACTAGCCAACACCCAAATCAGCCATAAGGAGTCTGAGCCACACACACTCAACAGTCGCTGTGAAAGCTGCCCTATACTCAGCCTCACAACTGGAAGTGGCCACAGTAGGCTGCTTCTTGCTCAACCAAGATATACATGAGCTACCAAGCATTAAGCAAAAACCACTGGTGGACACACGAGTGTCATAGCAACCAGCCCAATCTGAGTTAGAAAAAGCATGCAAATCTGGCGGTAGTGATCCCCCCTTGGGATAAAACAACCCAAGTAGCCGAGTACCACTCAAGTAGCGAAAGATGCGCTTAACCGCTTTCCAATGCGTGACTCATGGGCAATGCATAAACCTGCTCATCTGTGAGACAGCAAACTGAATATCTGGCCGAGTAATGCATAAGTAAATCAAGCATCCAACAGCCTGCTGATAGAGAACAGCATCAAATGCATCTCTAGCATCATGAAGACTCAATCGTAAACCTGTCTCCATAGGAGTGGCAATAGGCTTACAGTCTTCAAGGCCAAAACGCTGCAATAATGTGTCAATATATTTCGTTTGACACAAAGCCATTCCACCATCAACTTGCATAAACTGAATGCCCAAATAGTGATGCAAATGCCCCAAATCAGACATCTCAAATGAGGCATGCAAATCAGCCTTGAAATCGGCAATATGCTTCTCAAGAGGACCAGTGAGCAGCATGTCGTCTACATAGACAACAATGATCAAAAGCACATCATTAGCACGCTTAACATATAAGGTGCTTTCAATTGGACTGTTCTCAAAACCATGTGCAATCAGATAGGCATGTATTTTCTCATACCAAGCACGTGGTGCTTGCTTTAAACCATATAACGCCTTCTTTAACCTACACACCTGGTTTTCATGCCCTTTCTGCACAAAGCCACGGGGCTGAAATGTAAGAAAAATAACAGCACAGCGGAATAGACCTGTAGACAGAGTTGAGAGAAAAACGCAGACAAAGATAGACGCAGACTGAGAGGTAGAGAACTCAAATTCTCAGATTGCAAAGCATAATGCAGTTACAATGATGGTGCTGTCCACCCGTGCGCTCCCACTGTGGAGCTTAGATGGCGATCTAGACAGACTCTAGATGAAGGGCTTACTAGTGCGCAATGCTATATAAAGCTCAACCTGGGTTGTGCTTATATAGCTTTTACAAGGCGGTTCGGTATAGATAAACGTAGTCGGGAGATACAAATTAGTCGGTAAAATATATGATCCGACAATATCTCCACGACCAGAAGTCCTACCGTCTCGGCCCTACGGGCCGGGGGGATAGGCCCCCCGGACCCCGCAGAAGGGGGCAAGCCCCCCTCTGCACTCCCCCCATTAAGGTTCTATGGGGAAACCGCGCGACGCCACAGGGCCTTTATTTTCACCTTAAATGATAACCCAATGGCCTAGAAGTTTATGCCCTACCTAACCTGACGGCTAGGCTCACAAAGATCATCTATAACCATCAACGGTCACACATAGACCTCATCTAACTTGGAAGTTAGGGTTCCACAAATGTCCGGGCTCTCATAATGGCTTCTCCTCATAATGGGGGCCTTACAACTTAGAGCACCATGGATCATTTGTGGTCACATGAGGGTGGAGTATTGAGCATATCTAACACCCCCCCTCAATGTCCACCCAATGGTGAACTACCTCCTTGGTCCAATCCCAAGCTTTGGAAAGTGTCAAAGAAGTTGCTCTCTCCCAAGAGCCTTGGTGAAGATGTCTGCTCCATTTTCGTCAGTAGGGCAATAGGTTATCTCCACGACCCCGTCCTCAATCAACTCACGCACATAGTGATACTGGATTTCTATGTGCTTCGTACGTGCATGGAAAACAGGATTTTTGGCGATGGCCATCCAACTTTGGTTGTCACACTTCAACTCTGTAGCCTCTTGTCCTTGTATTCCTATGTGCCATAGGATCCTCCTCAACCATACTGCTTCACATGCTGCAGCGCATGCAGCTTTGTACTCAGCTTCGGTAGAAGATAATGCTACAGTCGGTTGCTTCTTACTGATCCAAGAGAAAATCCCTGATCCTAAAGAAAAGCAATATCCAGAAACTGATTTTCTGGTATCAATATCTCCTGCCCAATCTGAGTCACAGTATCCGGCAAGAGATGATCCTTCTTCATAAAGAATACCATAATCAGTGGTTCCTTTCACATACCTGAGTATCCGCATGCTTGCCTTCCAATGAGTTTGGCAAGGTTTATTAGAGAACCTGCTTACTACTCCAACAACATAAGAGATGTCTGGTCTGCTATTGCACAAGTAGATGAGACTTCCAACTAATTTCCTGTATCTTCCAATATCCACTGGAGGTGAAGTATCTTCAATAGATAATTTTGTGTTGACCTCCATGGGTGTAGAAATTTCCTTGCAATCCTCCATGTCGAATGCCTTCAATATCTGCCTTGCATACTTTTGTTGAGAGATGAAAATCTTCCCTGGTTCCTGCCAAACTTCAAGACCTAAGCAATAATGCATTAAGCCCAAGTCTGTCATTTCAAATTCTGAACTCAGGGCATCTTTTGTTTGTTGAAGAAGAGCATCATCATTTCCTGTAATCACAAGGTCATCTACATAGAGTACAAGCACAATTGTCTTCCCTCCTTTCTTTAGAACATACAAGTTAGCATCAGAAACACATCTTTTGAACCCTAGATTCAAGAGATACTTATCTATCCGTTGGTACCATGCTCTAGGGGCTTGTTTTAGCCCATATAATGCCTTCTTCAGCTTACATACCTTGTTCTGTGAATGGGGAGCCTCAAACCCTGGTGGCTGAGACACATATACCTCCTCCTTGAGGTCTCCATTCAGGAACGCTGATTTAACATCCATGTGATAGACTGGCCAACGCTTATGTGCAGCCACAGCTAGTACTACTCGGATAGTAGTCATTCTTGCAGTCGGGGCAAATGATTCACAAAAGTCAATGCCTTCAACTTGTGAGTAGCCCTGTGCAACAAGTCTTGCTTTATATTTTTCTAGAGTACCATCAGCCTTGTACTTTAGCTTCCAAACCCACTTGGTGCCAATGACTTTACGCTTAGGGGGTCGATCCACTAGCTCCCAAGTTCCATTCTTCATGATATTGTTGTATTCTGTTTGCATGGCAGCCCTCCAATTCGGATCATGGAGTGCCTCTTCCACATTGCTTGGTTCCTTCGCTTCTTCTTGAATGAGATCAGCCATCAAGGCTGTGTTTACAATATGGGTGCTTGCCCGTCTCTGTTCCTCTATTCTCTGTGATCGCCTCGGTCCATCTGCAACCTGTTCTAGTGACTGTGGGATGGGGTTTGCAGAATCATAGAGCTGCCTCACCCAACGTGGCAATGGCTTTTCCACTTGGGTGTCGGCAGGTTGGTGACTTTTAGACTCATCATCTGAAGATGATGCTTCCTTCTCTTGTGTAGAAGGGATAGCTCTTGGGCCAGGTTCATAGTGGATTGCCCCTTCGCCTGATGATAAAGTGCAAGCTCTCTTATCCTCCTCCACTGCATGTGGCTGCTCCTCCTTGAACACCACATCACGACTCGCCATGATCTTCTTAGCCTCAGGGTCATAAAGCTTATAAGCCTTTTTATCTTTGTTGTACCCTAGGAAGATACATTTGATGCTTTTTGGTTGAAGCTTGTTTCTCTCCCTATCTGGAACATGTACATAACATTCACTTCCAAATACTTTGAAATGGGAAACAGAAGGCTTTTTACCCGTGTAGGCTTCTTGTGGAGTCTTTCCATCAAGTGCCTTGGTGTAGCTTCGATTCAAGATGTAGACAGCAGTGTTGACAGCCTCTGCCCAAAACTGATTAGGCAAACCCTTTCCTTTCAACATGCACCTTGCCATCTCCATGATGGTTCGATTCCGGCGTTCTGCAACACCGTTCTGTTGAGGACTATGTGCCACTGTGAGTTGATGCTTGATTCCCTTACTCTTGCAGAAATCTTCAAACTCTATTGATGTGAACTCACCACCACCGTCTGTCCTGAATTTCTTCATCTTCTTCCCTGTTTCAATTTCAACAAGCTGAAGCCATTCTTTAAACTTACCAAAAGCTTGAGCCTTATCGCAAAGGAAGTACACCCACATCTTCCTGCTATAGTCGTCGACAAGTAACATGAAGTAGGAAGATCCGCCCAAGGCCTGTGTAGGCATTTTTCCGCACAAGTCAGCATGCACCAACTCTAGAGGATAGCTTGCCCTGTTCTTGCTTTCTTGTGGAAATGCCTTCCTCTGTTGCTTGCCCATCATGCAAGCTTCACATGGTTCCTTCGTTTCTGCAATCGATGGTAGGTGTGCAACCATACCTCTGCGATGCATCTCCTTCAGTACAGGGTATCCAATGTGGCCGAATCTCTCATGCCATAGCTTACTTGTGCCCACATTTGTAGTGGCTGTAAGAGCACACAACTCATATAGGTTGTTCCTCCTTATGCTAGTCCCAACAATGTTGTTGTTACCGTCCATAATCTTAGCTCCTGTCTTACTGAAAGATACTTGATGACCTTGATCAGTTATAGAAGCTACTGAAAGTAGATTTCGTTTTATTTGTGGAACATATAGCACATTTGAAAGCTTTCTGATATCGCCATTAGAGTTAATGAAAGAAACCGTACCTTCGCCCTCTGCAGGACATCTTGCATTGTTTCCTACCTTTACTATGATGGGTTCCTTTAGAGGCTGTAAGGAACTGTAAAGGTCTTTTCTACTCGTCATGTGACGAGATGCACCGCTGTCCAACACCCATGAGTCATCTGTTCCTGAATCTTCAGCCGAGGAGCACACCTCCTCTATCGTAACAAATAACTCAAGCTCTGTTTCTGCTGTGTTGGCAGACTCCTTGCCCTTGCCACCTTTTGAAGAGCCACTCTTCTCTTCTGCCTTCTTGATGCGACAGTCTTGGATTCTGTGTCCCTTCTTCTTGCAGTGGAAACACTCTCCCTTGAACTTCTTTTTTTTGTTCTTCTTTTTGTCTCCATCTTTTGAAGAGTCTGTTTTGCCTCCTTTGGCATTTGTTGTGAATGCAGCATCTCCTTTGCTACCACCACTCCTTACCTTGAGCCGCAACTCCTCCTCCATGAGTAAGGCACTGAATTCTTCAAAAGTTAGTGGTTGAGGTCTGATTTGAGTGTTAAGAGCAGTTACCAGACCATCAAACTTAGGTGCACAAATTCGAAGACAACGTCGAGCTAGCTCTTCACTTGACTTTTGAACACCTGCTCCCGCCATTTGATCTCGTAGATTCTTTATGCGAGTGATAAACACCTCTGCAGTCTCCCCATCAGCAAACCGTTCTGCTGCAAGCTGATTCTCCAAGTTCTGAATCCGTGTCTGATTACGAGTTTCATATTGATTTCTCAATATGTTCCATGCTTCACATGCCTTCGTAGTATGCTGAATGAGAGTCAGAACACTATCAGAAGTACTTGTAACAAGAGCACAGAGTGCATCTGCATTTCTACGTTTCCAAGCACGTAGAAGATCAGCATCAGGAGGAATCATTCGACCAGGAGTATTTGGATCAGGTCTTTCTTGGGGCTCATGATCAGTCCCAAGAACAGTCTCCAAAAGCTCATATGAATCAAGAATAGAAGTGATTTTGAACTTCCACAGGGTGTAGTTCGTACCATCAAGTTTACCTTCTGTGAAGGCTGGTGGCCGTATCCGCAATGTTGGGATGATCGGCATCATTGCTGCTCCTGCTTGTGCGCCACCTACTCCTGTTGATGAACCACCTTGGCCCCCAGTCGTAGATGATGACGCACCACTTGACATCTTCTCTCTTTTGTTGTTCAGAACTCTGCAACCTCTGCGTTTCTGCTTCTGCACCACTCAGAGCCTCCTGAGCTCTGATACCATGTAAGAAAAATAACAGCACAGTGGGATAGACCTGTAGACAGAGTTGAGAGAAAAACGCAGACAAAGATAGACGCAGACTGAGAGGTAGAGAACTCAAATTCTCAGATTGCAAAGCATAATGCAGTTACAATGATGGTGTTGTCCACCCGTGCGCTCCCACTGTGGAGCTTAGATGGCGATCTAGACAGACTCTAGATGAAGGGCTTACTAGTGCGCAATGCTATATAAAGCTCAACCTGGGCTGTGCTTATATAGCTTTTACAAGGCGGTTCGGTATAGATAAATGTAGTCGGGAGATACAAATTAGTCGGTAAAATATATGATCCGACAATATCTCCACGACCAGAAGTCCTACCGTCTCGGCCCTACGGGCCGGGGGGATAGGCCCCCCGGACCCCGCAGAAGGGGGCAAGCCCCCCTCTGCACTCCCCCCATTAAGGTTCTATGGGGAAACCGCGCGACGCCACAGGGCCTTTATTTTCACCTTAAATGATAACCCAATGGCCTGGAAGTTTATGCCCTACCTAACCTGATGGCTAGGCTCACAAAGATCATCTATAACCATCAACGGTCACACATAGACCTCATCTAACTTGGAAGTTAGGGTTCCACAAATGTCCGGGCTCTCATAATGGCTTCTCCTCATAATGGGGGCCTTACAACTTAGAGCACCATGGATCATTTGTGGTCACATGAGGGTGGAGTATTGAGCATATCTAACATGAAAAACATACACTTCTTCATGCAAGTCACCATTCAGAAATGCTGTTTTAATGTCCAACTGATGTACATTCCAACCATGATGGGCTGCAAGTGCACAAATGCTCCGAACAGTAGTCATACGGCATGTAGGTGCAAAGGTCTCATCAAAATCAATGCCTCTTTCCTGCGCATAACCCTTTGCAACAAGCCTAGCCTTATACCTATCAAGTGTACCATCAGGTTTACGCTTCAGCTTGTATACCCACTTAGTGCCAATGGCCTTCTTGCCAAGAGGCAAGTCACATAAAGACCATGTACCATTCTTCATTATAGCATCATATTCAGATTGCATAGCAGCCATCCAATTTTCTGAATTTTGTGCTTCATCAAAAGAAACAGGCTCATTCTCATCACAGAGACTAGATGCAGCCATAGCATAGCAATCTGATGCAAAGGAGGTACTATGAGAGCCTGAACGAGTACGATATGACAAAGGTGCATCTAATTTGCTGTCACGCAAAGTCTGCACCAGCCATTTTGGCATAGTTTTTGCCTGTTCAATATCATCTCTCTCATCAACAAGTGCATCATGTAAATCTGCATCAGAAATGGAATGATCTGCATCATCATATGAAGCCTGCAAAGGCTGAGAAGTTGCCTCATTAGGACCAGTGCTAGCCTGTCCACCTGTAAAAAGAGGCATCAAAGTATCATACATGTCTTTGGAGCTAACAGATGTCTCCTTAGTACATGAAAGCAATGGCTGAATAGCATCTTCCACAAAGACAACATCACGGCTAACCAGAATGCGTTTAGTCTGTGGATGATACAGACGATAGCCTTTACTTTCAGAACTGTACCCAACCAAAATACATTTTACTGCCTTATCATCCAATTTTCTGCGATGTTGTTCAGGCACTAATGCATATGCCAAACAACCAAAAACACGCAGATGAGCAACATATGGCTTGCAGTCATGCCAAGCCTCATATGGAGTGATAGACTGCAACGCTTTCGTGGGACACCTGTTCAGTACATATGCTGCACACATGACAGCCTCAAGCCATAAACTATGTGGTAAAGCCTGACTTTTGACCATGCACCTCGCCATCTCCATGAGTGACCTGTTCTTTCGTTCAGGAACTCCATTCTGTTGAGGTGTATACGGCACTGTACACTGGTGTTTTATCCCACGTTCAGCCAGAAATGCATTAAAATCTGAAGACATATATTCCCCCCCTCGATCAGAACGGAGGGTGCCCATTTTACATGCTGATAGATTTTCAGCCAAAACCAAAAACTATTTGAAGCACATGAACACTTCGGACTTTGCTTTGAGTGGATATACCCATGCATGCCTGGAAAAATCATCAATGAAAGTCACGAAGTAAAGGTAATTTCCAAAAGAGGGTGTCTGCATAGGACCACAGACATCACTATGTACAAGCTGCAATTTCTGCATAGCCCGAACTGAACCATCTTTTGGAAAGGAAGAACGCTGCATTTTGCCCAAAATACAGCCTTCACAAACATGTTTTCCAGGTGCCTCAAGTGTGGGCAAAGAGGACACCATTTCAGATTTCTACAGGCGTAACAAACTAGCAAAATTCAGATGACCAAAGCGTGCATGCCAAAGCTTTGCATCTGACATAGCCTGAGAATCATGAACTGCACATGCCGAATCATTCACAGATTTTTCATAGTCTATGAGCTTATACAGCCCACGACATAAAATGCCAGAAGCAATAATCACATCGCCATTTGAGAGATCATGGACTGTACACCTGTCATCAACGAATTTCACAACCAAGCCAATCTTGGCTAATGCAGAAACTGATAACAGGTTCTTTTTTATCCCTGGCACAAATAAAGCATCTGACAAAGTGAAAGAACTACCATCAGCAGTAGTCAGAATGATCTTACCAACTCCCATAACAGGATAAGAAGAGTTATTGGCGCATGTGACAGTATTCCCTGTAGGGGCAGGCTCGAGTGAAGAGAAGAAACTGCGCTGCGAGGTAATATGTTTGGTTGCCCCACTGTCAAAGTACCAAACATCTGAGTCTACTGCAGACATGCACTGATCATGAGAAGATGGGTCAAAACTGCAGACAGTAGTAAACGCCCATTCTTCTTCCTGCACAAGATTTGCAGACTCTGTTTTTGGTGTAGAGGCCTCTGCAACAACCATTCCAGCCTCTTTCTTCTTTGCCTCTTTAGCAGCCAGTTTTGGACAGTTCTTTATAATATGATCATTTCCTTTACAGTACTTGCAGAACAATTTCTGCTTTTCTGATTTCTTCTCATCTTTATCCTGGTTCTTCGATTGTGCAGCATTTGCAGATTTCTGCTTACTAGTAGAAGAGCTCCATTTTCCTTTGCCCTTCTGACTAGCCAGGAAAGCTTGATCTGCAACACGCATAATGGACCTGTTCTGCCTGGACTGATCTTCCTGCAACAGAACAGAGACTAATTCCTCAAATGACAAGGCATTCGGATTGCCTTTCATCATCAATCGAAGAGTAGAGGCAAAACTCTGATATGAATCAGGAAGGCCATTCAGAACGGTCTGCACAAGTGAGCTATCTGGTATAACCTCATCAGCAGAAATCAATTGTTCCTTCAGGTCTTTGATCTTTGTAAGAAAACTGTCCATCGAATCACCTTCATTCATGTGCTCACTCTCCAACTGTTTTCGGAGGTAAGCAACACGAGCCTCATTCCTAGCCTGGTACAAAGTGGTAAGTGTATCCCAAGCATCCTTTGCTGTTCTGCAAGAGCGAATGTGAGGAATAATGGCACGTTTGACAGACAAAGCTATCAATGCATGTGCCTGGGCATCTCTGCCATCCCAACGAATCTGCTCTACAGTAGGTGCAACAGAAACAGCAGCACGAACAGGAATCTGCGGAATATCATCTTCGACACCATCTTCATCAGCTCCAACACCTGTATTTGCAGTACCTGTCGTTACAGGTGTAACAGGACGTCTTTCAACACCCTGCACAATGTTCCACAATCCTTTTGCAACCAGTACATGTCGCATCATATAAGCCCATAATGGGTAGTTGGTACCATCCAACTTATCCTCAACAGCCAACATACGGAATACATCACTGCTTTCAGCCATGGCCGGTGACTAAAATACCTTGATGCAGAAAATTGACTGTATCTCAAAAAGTTGAACAGAACTGCGCAGACGAGTTCTGCTTGACCTGTAGCAGACTTCGAGACGCTTAAACTGGCGAACAGAAACTGGTATATACCTTTGGCACAAAAGGATGAAATAGCCTGCACAAGCACTGCGATAGTGCGTTCGGAGGCCAAAACGAGCTCAGATCGCGATTTTGGCACCACAGAACGAAGCTGTTTTGATCTCGGAAACACCCTGAGTATGCTCACCAAATTTTGTGCGAATCTGAGACTACAAACGGAGGAGTGTCGACGGCGCCCTAGAAGAAGCAACGACCTGCTCTGATACCAATTGTTGGAGTTAGACGTCTGCGGAAGCACGCGAACAGCACAAGGAAGAAGAAGAAGCTTGGAGCACAACACACAAGACTGAATGTATTACTAGAGAATGTACAAAGATAAGTAGCCCATTAGGGCAATAGGCGTATAGACAAGCCGGGGGAAAAAAACCTCCTAAAGAGGGAAAAAAGTGCCCCGGCGGTCCTAGAATGTTCACACACATCACTACCTAAATATATCAACAATCACGCACTATGGCCCCTAGAGTATCAGACGGAACTCTTGCTCTCATAAGACTTTTTATGAGAGTGAGTTTCGCCTTTCTCTCTCTACTGGGATCCATAATACCTAACATATAAAACAAAATGGTTAGAAATCAATATATATATGTGAACATATGTAAGTGTGTATGCATTAAGTATGTGTATGTATGCATGTGTGTGTGTATGTATGTGCATGCATATGTGTGTATGTGTGTGTTAGACGGGCGTCGGATTGGGACAGGTATAACGAAATCTTTGTAAACACGTGCGAAAAAAAACTGTTACGCGCATTCTTGTAAAAGCTTATATAAAGCAATGAAAAAGGGTCGCTCAGGGAGGGAGGCGACGAGATTTCTTGGGGAATTCATCGGACTGTTTGTCTGTATGTGATTTGGTGTTAGTTAATCTTGTTATTTCCAAGATTGTCTAAGTGTCCTGTGTATCCGTTGGTCTGATCTTTTCTCGGCGTTCGTCTGGTTGCTAGTCGTACGAGTACAAACTGTCCCGGTTCAGTAACTTACCCGTCGTAGTTCCGATACTCGGTTTGTGAATCTTTACTGAAAGTGTAGTTGTCTGTATTGGCTGACTGATCGTCTTGGGACGATCCACCGGATAGTTAAAAGTTCTGCGCGTAGAAGTTAATGGTTCTGGTATTGCGGAATATGTTGTTTTAATGTTACTCTGTTGTGGTATGATAAGCGAATGTCACCGTAAGAAGCCTGAGCAGGTACAGATGACCTTCAGGAATTCGGTCCTACATGAATGAAGTCACAGTGATGTCGATTGTAGAATGGGTTAATATCTATCTGAACGAGTGACTTGATTCTTGTGCGAAGGACTTCAGCGAAGTAAGTATTAAAATAGTTGCGTATAAGTGAATCCTGTTAAGTTCCATTAAATTCCTATATCTGACGTAGTTATACTGGGAAAACTAGTATAGGGCCTCTGTTCTTACATACCCCTTCCACTCGCAAGAACCCAAGGATCAGGTAAACGCATTTCCGATAGTTGGAAAGGGCGCTTTACCAACGGAAAGGTTAACACTGGCGATCCTGCTGGGGAAGTGGCATCAAGATTTCCATTTCGTGGATGCAAGAAGTATAAAGATTACCATTTGTGTGACGAACGTAATATTTAGAACGAACGCTGATCGAATGCAAGGACAGTCATTGTTTTTGACAAACTTTAAAGAAGTATAGTACGAGTAGTATATGCCGGTTACTCGATCCGGTGAGACGTATCCAAAGAACAAACAGTCAAGAATACCTAATCTACTAGGAACGCCTCCAGGAGGTAGAAGCGCAGGAAGATTCAAACCTGCGGACAAGAAAGAAAGAAACGTTACTGACGATTCCGGTCATATTCCGGTTGATTTTTCTACATCTCTGATAGATTCCGGTACTGTTTCGGCACGACCTGTCGAAAATACAGTAATTCCAGAATCTACCAGGAAGCAATCTAAAGTTAGCTTAACCGCTTCGAGTAGAAATTCCAAATGGTTAACAAATAGCAACGAGTTAGCCGAAGAAAGCAGTAAAGAGAAGAAAGCAACCTGCACTGGTGGAAAATCAACACCTTCCGGTGACATTTCGGTGCAGTTTTTCGGTATCACGTTACCACTTCTTGGTGAATCATTAACTTACACTCCGTCATTAGGAGTAGACTTCCCTACGGTTGACTGCAAAAGGGAAGGAAGTTTGTTTGAAGCAGAGATTCGCAACATACTAAGCAAGGTTTTCGAACCAGATAGTACACAGGCTGAGGAGGTAGATTCTGAAGATCCAGATATTCAACCTCAGAACACAAGAAGTAGTCACTATACAAGTAGCGGCACAATGAATGGGTAGCAACAACAACAGCAACAAGTATGTCCACCCAGGCCGCCGCCGACAAGCGTAACGTACACCAAATTCGGAGGATTTCCAGGCGATGACCCAGACGTGCATGTACGAACTTTTGAGACTAGTTATGCAGTACTCAATCACCCCATTGACCTGGCGTATAAGGCTATCGTTTTCCAGTCCACCTTGGTCAATGAAGCCGCTAGATGGCTTACAGAGTATGATATAAATCACTTCGGCACCTATGAAGCAGTGAGGGATGCATTTCTGCAAAGATTTAGGCTAAAGAAGAATCCCGCAAAAATTTTCGACTACTTACAAAACAATAGACAGAAGGTAAAGCAATCAGTGCAAGAATACGCCACTTTATTTAGGACACATTTGCGACAACTGCCACCGGCACATGCCATCCTGCCAGACGACGTCATTACGCAATGGTTTATTAATGGACTGAATCCACAACTCAAACAGATCATGATTATTCAGTGTGTCAGAGCAATGACCCTAGATGCAGTAATTGCAATGGCTCTACAACTAGAGAACAAAGTCAGGGGATTTACAGAAGATCTGGAGTGGTTAAAGACCAACAAAAACGGTGCAGAAGATCTGACAAGGCAAGTATATTGCACTACCTGCAAAAACTCAGGTCATGCGAGTGCCACTTGTGCACTGAATCAGCTATTTTGTGCCATCTGTAAAACCACCGGACACACCACCGAAAACTGCGCCTATAACGCTAAAGTATAAGGGACAGCGATGGTCAATGCAATTATATAGGAACCAGGGCAACCAGCCAATCACTATGTGCCTCCGCAGATGAGAACCAATCAGCAACAAGGCTATCGAAATTACAGAGGAAAGAGGAACAACAACTATAACGCAAACCGTTGGCAGACCGTACAGACACCGGAAAACCTCAATTTGCCACCACCGCGCTGTCATTTTTGTGGTGAATTCGGACATATTAGAAGGTTCTGCAAAGACGCAGCTGAGTATGACCAAAGGAAGAAGGAACGGCAAAATCCAATGACAAATATGGTTCAGATCACGCCGGTAGAAACACAAGCTGCCGTTGTTCAGACCAGATCTGGTAGACCATTACAACCAGCAGCTGAGATATTTGAACTCGGCATTCAAGAACAGAAACGAACATATGAAAAGGCTAATCAATGGATCGCATCAGAACCACCAGTGTTTCCTGACCCCATTCCGGTAACCCAAGCTCCGATAGCTCAGGGAGCAGCACCAGATCATGCTGCTAACACAGAAGCAGAAACATCATCTGTAGCAGATACATCAGCACCAGCCGGTGCATCGTTTTCAAAATCGGTGGAAATTACAAATCAATCACAACAAACCTGGGAGATTCTATCCAAGGCATCCATTACACTTCCTCTTGGCCAATTACTGGCATTAGTACCAGGAGTCCGCCAGCAATTCCAACAACAATTTGCTGCTGAATCTGCTTGCATTCCGGCCACCGCAACTGTACAACCGGAACCAGACTCTACGGTCGATCATTCAGTTCCTCTGATTACGGTATGGTATAATAGTCATAAAATCACACAGGTATTAATTGATGGAGGGTCTGGTGTGAATATTGCTACTGCAGCACTATGTAAGAAACTAGGATGGACTAAAATAGAACCAGTCCAATTTTTTGTTAGAATGGCTGACCAGTCCAGAGTCCACCCAGTAGGGCTTGTGCGGAATATACCAATAACTTTGCAAGGCACCACTTTTAAGATGACCTTTGTCATCCTAGAATTGTCGGAATCCACCCTGGATTATAATCTCCTTTTCGGTCGCCCCTGGCTGAAGCAAGCTAAGGTGATACAAGACTGGTCCGCACAGGAGCTCACGTTCAAGGATAAAAATCGAAGATGTGTTATAAAATTAGACGCTATACAGCCCTGTGAATTACATGCTAGACCATATTTTGTAGAGCCTGTTCACATGCTAGACGGACTATCAGATGACGAAGAAGAAGAGTTTTTAAAGAACAACATTGATTTGATTTCCTTAGGAACCGTTGACCTATAAGCTGCTGTGGATAATTGGAGCCCCTCAGTCTGCTCAATGATTCCTGTAACAAAAGAAGATAAGAAAGAAGATATTGCTGCTACAGTCGACGCCGAACTACAACAACTTTTCAAAACAGCAGACGACACCGAGAAGCCGCGACAATTTTATGTGCCAGAAGATCAATTAGTAACTTATAACTTGGGAGATACAAATCATCCACGCCCAGTCAAGATAAAAGAAAACTTACCAGAAAAATTTCAAGCAGAATTACTTCAGCTTCTCAAGGAATTTTCTGACATTTTTGCTTGGGATTATAAGGATATGAAGGGTCTGGATCCCCGCATCTATCAACACAGGGTTATGCTCAAGCCGGAGACAAGGCCAATCAAACAATCCAGCTATCGAATGAACCCGAATTACGCAGCACAGGTAAAGGCAGAATTGGATAGATTACTAAAGGTTGGGTTCATTGTACCTATAGAGCACGCGGAGTGGATATCACCAATCGTTATTGTACCAAAAAAGAACAAGCAGCTCCGCATTTGTGTAGACTACCGAAAGCTGAATGCAGCTACGGTTCCAGATCCCTTCCCATTACCTTTCCTAGACACCATGCTTGATAGAGTAGCAGGGCACGAAATGTATTCCTTTTTAGATGGATACAGTGGATATAATCAAGTTAGGATGGCTGAACAGGACATTCCGAAGACTGCATTCATCACCAACTGGGGTGTGTTCGCATGCACTGTGATGTGGTTTGGTTTATGAAATGCTCCCAGTACTTTTCAAAGATGCATGCAAGAGATATTCTCACCTTATCTCACTTCATTTATGCAAGTTTATCTCGACGATTTTTCAGTATTTGGCAAAATGATAATACATCTGTTCCATTTACGGTGCTGCTTTCAAAAATGCAGAGAATATCAGCTCTGTTTGAACCCAAACAAATCAGTGTTTGCGGTCTCATGTGGCAAGTTACTCGGCCACATTGTATCTGCACAAGGTATGCAAGTAGATCCAGGAAAAATTTCGGCAGTATTAGAAGCTCCGGTGCCCACTACACCAAAAGAAGTTATGCGCTTCATGGGTCAAGTACGGTGGCATGGCAGACACTTACGGTGGCTTGCTCACCTGGCTATACCACTAAACAAGCTAATCAGCAAAACACCTCGACAATTTGAATGGACCCAGGAATGTCAGATAGCATTTGATCGTTTAAAACATTTATTAACACAAGTTCCTATTTTACAACCGCCGGACTGGGATCACCCCTTCCATGTATTTGTTGATGCTTCAGATATAGCTATTGGCAGCGTCCTAATGCAAACGACCGATAAATGGTTCAGACCTGTATATTACGCCAGTCGAAGATTAGCCCCTACTGAACGGAATTACTCGATAACAGAACGAGAATGTTTGGGTCTAGTGTATTCAATCAAAAAATTCATACATTATCTACTGGGCCGTAAGTTCACTTTCCACACAGATCATGCTGCACTTATTTATCTGGTCTGGCAACAGCATTTGGGAGGACGGTTAGCACGATGGGTGCTGCTTTTGCAAGAATTCGACTATGAAGTTATACATAGACATAGGCACCTCAAACGCCTTAGCAGATTTTCTGTCTCGCCTAGATTCCGGTGAGGCTCCGGTAGGTATAGATGACACAACTCCAGCGATCTATGCTTCTGAACCAACTCACGACGAAAGCGCCGACCTGCCTACGCCAACTAATTATTATGATCAGATTTTTACCTTTCTCAATACTGGATACTTGCCATCCCAGACTTCTACAGCAATACGCAGAAAAGTTGCAGCATTCAGCCGCCGATTCCGGTTGATTGCTGGTGAACTATATTATGTGGATCATACCGGAATTCTACTTCGGTGTATTACTCCACACGAAGTAAACTCAGTCATCACATTGGCTCACTCGATTCCCACAAGAGGACATTTTGCAGTAGATTTAACCCACCGAAAAATTCTGCAGAGTGGACTCTGGTGGCCGACTATGTACAAGGATGTGTTGCAGTTTGTCAAATCCTGTGATAATTGCCAAAGAACAGGACAACCGTTAAAACGACATCATTTTCCTCTCCAACCTGTAATGCCATTAGAACCCTTCCAGAAATGGGGTTTGGATTTCATTGGTCCTATTACACCACCCTCAGTTCTGAACAATAATCACTATATCTTAACATGCACTGATTATGCGACATGATGGGCAGAAGCATGGGCTTTACGATCAGCTACAGCTGTTGTGGTAGCAAAGTGCCTACTGACATATGTTTTTCCAAGATTTGGTTTACCCCTCGAACTGGTAACAGATCAAGGCACTCATTTTGCTAATAACTTGATAAAGGTACTTACACATTCGTTTCAGATTACTCATAAATTTAGTTCTCCATATTATCCGCGTGCTAATGGTCTTGCCGAGAGTACAAACAAGTCACTGCTAAATATACTTCAAAAATTGATTATGGACGCACCGGAGAGATGGGATCAACTGTTACCTGCCATACTGTGGGCATACCGAACGACTTATAAGGTAACCACAGGACTGACTCCTTTCAAATTAGCCTTTGGAATCGAAGCTATAGCACCAATGGAGATAGTGGTACCAAGTTTAAGAGTAGCCATCAACCAGAAATTACTATCGGAAGATTCTCTGTCATTTCGGTTGGAGACCCTCAGAGAATTAGACGAACATCGATGGCACAGTTTTATGACTATGAGAGAAGTACAGCTACGACAAGCCAAAACACATGATAGATATCTACGAACTCCAGTTTTTACAGTAGGAGAGCTTGTCCTCTTTTACAATGCGAAATCGAATCGCTCTGCCTGCAAGTTTAAGCTACGATGGTTTGGCCCTTATCGAATAGCGGAACAGGTGGGCCCTGCGACATTTCGGTTAACCACATTAACCGGAATTTCCTTGCCAAAAGTAATAAATGGTTCGAAGCTGCGACCATATCGACAAGCGTCACATCTACGATAAGACATTACGCAGAATGCCGCGACTTTTGACGTTCTTTTGTTTTCCAGCCCTTCTCTTTTTCTTTTAGATTTTGCTTAATCAATAAAATAAGTGTAAATATCCGCGTCTTGAACTCTATTTATAACTAAAGCCGCCCGGTCTTTTTCCAGCCGTTCATGCATGCACGCCATAGTTAAGAAATTATCATATTCACGTCGCGGAATAACTTATTATGATTGATTCCTCTTACTAGTTGCAGTGCATCTACATAATCTTCGCCAGTTCGCCGAAAAAACGCTATTGTATTTGTGTAATTGTGATCTGTGTTACCCTGTGTTTGCGTGTTGTGCATACTGACTCTATTGCGCCATGGAAGCTTTGGCAAACTATGCCGCTTTCCATGACGGACTCCCTACGGATGTAGGAGAGTACCTGCGCATCCGTGGATTATCCAACTTCGCTGAGCTGCCATGGCACTCAGTGGAGAATCACCCTTTCTTTGCCCGAATAATCTCTGCCATCGCCAACACACCTGCAACAGAAAAAATGTGGGCTATCACCTCTTTACCCTCCCGAGTAGTAATCACATTTCAAACATTCGCTCAGTCGTTTCGACTTCCTGCACAAGGCACACAGAGTGGCCCAAACATTCCCATAACCACCATGAAACAGTTATTTCCTAGGTATTCGTCGAACGAGTACGCCATTCTTTGTAGACCTGAACCTGAGAGAACCGCACTCCAATTCCTCGTAGCCATACTCAACCTCCAGAAACGAACTTATGGGATATCACGCGCATTCTACTCAGCCCTCGACTTAGCATCAAGAGAATCGGTAAACTTTGCAACATACTACTTCAGCCGTATACACAAGGAATGCGTAGCCATTATGAAGCAGGTGAACAAAGGAAACACACCAAGATCCAGGTTGCCACATATTCTATCATTCCTCTTCCCCACCATCCTTGCTGCACAACCACCACCGAGAGGTCCGGTCCTAAGACAGGAAGAATCCGTACAGCTGTTAGAAGACGATGAGGAAGACGAAGAAGAAATCAACCAGCTATTTAGAAGAAAAAGGATCAGGATAAGTTCCTCGGAAAGCGAAGCACTAGGCTCAGCCGGAGAAGATGAAGAAATAAATAAAGAAGTAGATACGCAAGAAGAAGACACATTCCACGACACAAACACCTCGATGCAACATGAGTCATCTGCACAAACATCGGCGTCGGAGCAACAACAGCAACAAGACCAGACCGAAACAGAAACAATCTCGACAGAACAGATTTCTCAGCAACAAACGGAGCCACAAAACCAAGAAGATACACAACAAGTAGCTAAGGAAGCTTTAGAAACATTGCTTAAAGCAGTGGAGTCCACAGCAACCGAATACGCAGAATCGGAGCAACCGACAAAAGAAAAGGTAAACCCTATCCTTCCTCCTCCCTCACCGAAACATCCACTCAAACCCATCTCACCTGTCCACCCCACTCACCGTGCTGAAACCACCGCATCCTCAACCTCATCACCCACTTACTCGCCACCAAACTCCCAACAACTCCACGCTGAAACCTCTTCGAAACCTTCAATTCCCGCCATCCCAGCAATTCCTGATTTAGTTGCAATAGGACAGATGCTCATAAACTTGTCACAACAACTGCCGCGGCAACTGAAACAGCTCACAGACTCTATGCAAGATGACTTTCAACACAAACTAGAAGTAATGGAGGCGGACATCACACCCCTCCAAGAGGAATTACACACAGTAAGGGCCGAAAACCATGCACTTAGTAAACAGGTAATGCAGTTACAGACCGTAATAAGCGAACAGGAAGATATGACAACACAACGAGATGAAGCACTGAAGGCAGTACACACAAAGGAAGAATCGCTGATGGCTGTAGACGCAGAGCTCACCAGCCTAAAGCAAACACTCAAAGACGTCGAGGATGTCAGGATTGCCTTAGGTAACCGCCTGGAAGAAACCAGACTTCAGTTACAGGAGAAAGATCAGCAAAACCAAGAACAGCAAAGAGAACTTAACGAGACGAAACACGAGCTTCAAACGACAAAAGAAGAATTATCAAGTGTAAATAATATACTTCACAAGTATCTGATGAAAGAGCAGCAAATACAGAAGCAGATAGCAGCTATTAAGGCAGAAAGAGATGCTTATTACAAAACGATAGAATTTCATAACCAACAATTCGAAAGAATGGATAATCAAATACGCAATAAGAAGGATCATATCATTGATCTGCAGAAGCAACTAATTGATATGAAATCATCCAGGGACGCTGCGAGGGCCAATGACTTCTACTTACAGGAAACATTTTTACAAATCCAAGCAGAAATTTTGCTTAACGAGGCCATAGCCCTAAGCTCTGTTAGAACAGATGCACAGCTCCTAGAGCAAGATACACTAAAACAACTGCTAGAAACATTAAAGAAAAAGATCGACCGTACATTTAGATTAGCCCGAAACATGTATTTAGAAGGAATAGTCGAAGAATAGTAACCCTGTAAGAACTTGCGGGTTCGAGTCCACCGTGCGTGCCAGTGTTAGACAGCCGTCGGATTGGGACAGGTATAATGAAATCTTTGTAAACACGTACGAAAAAAAACTGTTACGCGCATTCTTGTAAAAGCTTATATAAAGCAATGAAAAAGGGTCGCTCAGGGAGGGAGGCGACGAGATTTCTTGGGGAATTCATCAGACTGTTCGTCTGTATGTGATTTGGTGTTAGTTAATCTTGTTATTTCCAAGATTGTCTAAGTGTCCTGTGTATCCATTGGTCTGATCTTTTCTCAGCGTTCGTCTGGTTGCTAGTCGTACGAGTACAAACTGTCCCGGTTCAATAACTTACCCGTCGTAGTTCTGATACTCGGTCTGTGAATCTTTACTGAAAGTGTAGTTGTCTGTATTGGCTGACTGATCGTCTTGGGACGATCCACCGGATAGTTAAAAGTTCTGCGCGTAGAAGTTAATGGTTCTGGTATTGCGGAATATGTTGTTTTAATGTTACTCTGTTGTGGTATGGTAAGCGAATGTCACCGTAAGAAGCTTGAGCAGGTACAGGTGACCTTCAGGAATTCGGTCCTACATGAATGAAGTCGCAGTGATGTCGATTGTAGAATGGGTTAATATCTATCTAAACGAGTGACCTGATTCTTGTGCGAAGGACTTCAGCGAAGTAAGTATTAAAATAGTTGTGTATAAGTGAATCCTGTTAAGTTCCATTAAATTCCTATATCTGACGTAGTTATACTGGGAAAACTAGTATAGGGCCTCTGTTCTTACAGACCCCTTCCACTCCCAAGAACCCAAGGATCAGGTAAACGCATTTCCGATAGTTGGAAAGGGCACTTTACCAACGGAAAAGTTAACAGTGTGTATGCATGTATATGTGTGTGTATGCATCATTATGTGTATATGTGTCTATGTGTCTATGTGTGTGTATATGTGTGTGTGTATGTATGTGTATATGTGTGTGTGTATGCATGTATGTATGTATGTATGTATGCATATGCATATGCATTATGTATGTATATATATGCATGTATGTGTATGTGTGAGTATGTCTCTCTATGTGTGTGTATGTATGCATATATGTGTGTATGTGTGTGTGTATATGTGTTTGTATGTGTGTATGCATGTGTATGTGTGTGTATGCATGTGTATGTGTGTGTATGCATCATTATGCGTGTAAGTGTCTATGTGTGTTTGTGTGTGTATATGTGTGTGTCTATGTGTATGTGTGTGTGTCTATGAGTGTGTATGTGTTTATGTGTATGTATGTATCTATGTGTGTGTATGTGTCTATGTGTGTATGTGTATGCATGTATGTATGCATATGTGTGTGTATGCATGTGTATGTGTGTGTATGCATCATTATGTGTGTATGTGTCTATGTGTCTATGTGTGTATGTGTGTATGTATATGTGTGTGTTGTCTATGTGTATGTGTGTGTGTGTGTGTCTATGAGTGTGTATGTGTTTATGTATATGTATGTATCTATGTGTGTGTATGTGTCTATGTGTGTATGTGTATGCATGTATGTATGCATATGTGTGTGTATGCATATGTATGTGTGTGTATGCATCATTATGTGTGTCTATGTATGCATGTGTATGTGTGTATGCATCATTATGTGTGTATGTGTCTATGTGTCTATGTGTGTATGTGTGTGTATATGTGTGTGTGTATCTATGTGTATGTGTGTGTGTCTATGAGTGTGTATGTGTTAATGTGTATGTATGTATCTATGTGTATGTATGTGTCTATGTGTGTATGTGTATGCATGTATGTATGCATATGTGTGTGTATGCATATGTATGTGTGTGTATGCATCATTATGTGTGTCTATGTATGCATGTGTATGTGTGTATGCATCATTACGTGTGTATGTGTCTATGTGTGTATGTGTGTGTATATGTGTGTGTGTGTCTATGTGTATGTGTGTGTGTCTATGAGTGTGTATGTGTTTATGTGTATGTATATATCTATGTGTGTGTATGTGTCTATGTGTGTATGTGTATGCATCTATGTATGCATATGTGTGTGTATGCATATGTATGTGTGTGTATGCATCATTATGTGTGTCTATGTATGCATGTGTATGTGTGTATGCATCATTACGTGTGTATGTGTCTATGTGTGTATGTGTGTGTGTCTATGTGTATGTGTGTGTGTCTATGAGTGTGTATGTGTTTATGTGTATGTATGTATCTATGTGTGTGTATGTGTATGCATGTATGTATGCATATGTGTGTGTATGCATATGTATGTGTGTGTATGCATCATTATGTGTGTATGTGTCTATGTGTGTATGTGTCTATGTGTGTATGTGTGTGTATGCATTATGTACGTGTATGTAAGCATGTGCATTATGTATGCATATAAGTATGTATGTATGCATATGCATATGCATTATGTATGCATATGCATATGCATATGCATTATGTATGCATATGCATATGCATTATGTATGCATATGCATATGCATTATGTATGCATATGTGTGTATGTGTGTGTATGCATTATGTATGTGTATGTAAGCATGTGCATTATGTATGCATATGCATATGCAATATGTATGCATGTATGTGTATGTGTGTGTATGTCTCTCTATGTGTGTGTATGCATATATGTGTGTGAATGTGTGTGTACATGTGTCTGTATGTGTGTATGCAAGTGTATGTGTGTGTATGCATCATTATGTGTGTATGTGTGTATGTGTGTATGTGTGTGTATATGTGTGTGTATGTGTGTGTGTCTATGTGTATGTGTGTATCTATGAGTATGTATGTGTTTATGTGTGTGTATGTGTCTATGTGTGTATGTGTCTGTGTGTGTGTATGTATCTATGCATGTGCATTATGTATGCATGTAAGTATGTATGTACATTGTATGCATATGTGTTGGCAGCAGTCAGGGAACCGAAGGAGCCACAAGACGAAGAGAGTCAGAGCGAAGGGACAGCACAAGCAGACATGGCAGTCAAAGAAGATCTGGCAAGTAGGCCATCTAATTTTTCAAGACATCAAGGAGTTGAGCACACAAGAAGAAAGAGCAAGTAGGGAGCTCAAAGAGGTGTATGACAAATCAGTAGAGGAAATCCCTACACAAATAGTGATTTTCATCACTAAAAACCATTGTAAATATCATTTCATATTTTTGTAGCTCCATTTTGTGCAAGCCAAGGAGTCCTTGAGCTTGAGGAGCTTTAGAAGTATCCACCTGCCAATTTTCATATTTTTTAGATCTCGTTTGAGCCCTCTAATAAGCCCTGGAACCTAATTTTTAACTAGGCCGGACACTAGGTCTGAACAGGGCCAAAGCTAGTCAAAAACTATAAAAGGAGCTAGAGAGCTCATTTTTGGGGTGGATTGTAATTGAAATGAACCTGTAAGAGCTTTTTGAAAGTAATCTAAGAACTCCATTGCTTCTCACTCTTTGTCTTGTCGTGTGTGCGGATGTGGGTGTATGTGTGTGCATGCTTGTGTGCTTCTCACTCACGCACTTGTGCCTCCACTTGCTCGAGGTCTTCATACCATCCTCACGTCTTCCCGGATTGACATTAAAGGAGGTGCTACTCATCACTGAGCTACACCAAATTTTGGCGCCGTTGTCGGGGATCGAGCTTTGAGGACGAGCGTGTGATGGTAAGACGTAGATTGGAGACGTTGGCGTTGTAGGTAATTTCGTTACTTTTCCTATTTTTCTCCTTCTTACCTTACCACCATCATCACCATCATCATCATCACCATCTTCCACCTCCATCTCCATCATCGCGAAAAATTCAGTTTTTTTATCATATCACCTTCTCCACCTCATTTCCCTCATTTCACTTGTGAGAGAGAGCGAGAGAGTGAAATTGTGTGTGTTGTTTTTGCATGTTTCTTGAGCTGTCTTGCAGGTACAGGCCGCATCATCGTCCCCAGCACTCTGCGCAGGTACGGAATTCACCATAACTGTCTGTGTGTCACCGACCTCTGTCAATCGCGACTGACAGAAAAAATGCTCAAATTGCCAAACAAAGTGCAAAACCATGATCTACAGGCCTAGAGCTTCCCAAAAATGTGTTTAGTTTTTTGAAATTCATCAGATTTCTGTCAATCGCGATCGCTCTGTCAATCGCGATCGACAAACGACGGACAGACTTGTCAATCGCGATCGACACGTCAATCGCGACCGACAGCCCACGACGGCTCTGTCAATCGCGACCGACAGAGTCAACGACCGATTGACCACGACGGACGGATCATACGCGTGACACGTGTCAATCGCGATCGAGTCATCAATCGCGATCGACCCATCAATCGCGATTGACAGCCCACGATGGCTCCGTCAATCGCGACCGACACAGTCAACGATTGTTTGACCACGACGGACAGACCCTCGCGACCGACCTGTCAATTGCGATCGACACATCAATCGCGACCGACAGAGTCAACGACCCTTTGACCACGACTGATTGACTTTTCGAAACCCCTGTCAATCGCGACTGACCAGTCAATCGCGACTGACAGCCACGACGGACCTGTCAATCGCGATCGACACATCGATCGCGACTGACCTGTCAATCGCGACCGACAGACTTTGCGAACACGTTAGAAGGGCAAATTAGGTCAAATTTTCAAGGCAAAAATAATGGTCTAAATTTTGGCCAAGTGTGGGACAAACACTAGGGCGTAGTATTGCATTACGAGGGCATGACCCAAGTAACTCGAGAATTCCTATTTGCCTGTTAACCTAGTTTAATCCTGTTTTAGCCCCAAAATCCTGAACTGGCATAACTTTCTCATGCGAAATCCGTTTGCCGTGATTTTTGTTTTGTTGGAAAGCTCGCAGGGAGTACAACAAAAACATCGACTGGTTACGGTTAAATTAAGATCAGGAATATTAGATAGGGTATTTTGAAGTTGACCATACCTAGGGGGAACAAAATTCAGGGATCTCTAGAGTTGTGTCCAAAAAGTCATAGGGCAAATTGGTGAAGTGTTACATGAATGAAAGTGATTGGTTCTGTCTTTTGAATTTAAGTCTTGAGCTAACGGTGGGCCTTTTACAGGTCCTTTGAGAGCATCGAAGGGTACGCAAAGCAAGAGTAAGTGCAGGCTTGGGAACGTGCGTCATGGGCACACCAGGGCACCAACACAAGGAAAGGAACTCAAGGTTGGAAAACCCGCAACACCCTCTGTCAATTCTTAGTTTAGGCTAAGTGCGGGTAGTGTTAGAAGTAATTCCAGGCAACGATAGGCACGAGATAAATCACAGACTATCTAAGAAATCAAGTTCAAGTCAAGAGATAACCTGTGTGTGTGAACGACAACCTTAAAGGAAAAGAACCTAATGTGAAACGACCAAACTAAAGTGCAAAATTAAACTCAAGTATTCCTAACGACGTGATATCAGACAAGAGTATAAACACGATATTCAACATAAAAAGGGGATTAAGTAATTGATACAAAGGACTCAGAAACGTGGTTGTACCTGGGAAAAATTGGGTTAATCAGTTAGGCATATGAACCTTAGATCAGGACAACATCTAGTAAGAGATAGACAAAGCCTTAGGTCTTCAGAGGCTAGTGTCAATCATACTGCGAGGTCTTGGGCCCAGCAGTTGAGTCACCACTCGCATTACCCTAGCTCTGATACGAGTGAATCAGAGATGTCTCAAGGCATGGACAGACCTACGGGAAGTTCAGGAGTGCCATACTTGCATAGGGTAGAAGGCCCATACAAAACGCAGTTGGAATACCTTAGGACCAACCGATTAGGTGCCAGCATCTATGAGGACGGCCTAGGAAGATCTGTGGTACAGATTAAGAATCCTGATCAATCCATTGGACTAGAGCGCCCAGCTGTCAAGTTTGAAAACGGAGCATACTTGGACAAAGAAGGAACCATATACGTAGTCACCAGTCACCCAGATAGGACGGATGAATTTGGAAATGTGATCTCAGAAGCGGACTTAGGGGACCTAGAGCAAGGAAACATGGGTACAGAACCTAGAACCCCTCGAGGCAAATCGGTTCTCACTAGGATTATCACACCAGAGTGGATTCCCCAGGATAATAAGAGCATAGATTTGCTCCTCAATCGAGAAACTGACAAAGCCTTTTGGAGGTATAAATCTGATCAGCCAACTGATATAGGAACAATCATGATCTATGAGTTTAAGGATCCTGATAGCCCAGGCAGAGTGACCTACTTAGATCACGCCTCAGAGAGGATCTTTGTGGTGACAGAAAATGATAGGCATGCTTACACTTGGAAGGGTGAATTCGTTTTCCCCCAACCAAGATCGAACGTGTCCTTTGGTCACCCAGGAGCTGGAACCTCCCACGCTCACGGAACACAAAGAGACAGACATAGAGAAAGGCCGGGGGTGAGCTTTGCCAACTCAGGAGGCAGAGAAAGAACGAGGATGGAAACAAATAGAGTGGAGCCTGAGGTACATAGAGCCCCAAGAAATCAAAGGAATATGGAAGACTTCCCTCTACCACGACCTAGAGAGCACACAAGGACCTTGAGACCAACTCAGCTAGTTAAGTCCATGAAGAACTACTTCGATGGCATTGGAGATCCACACGATCATGTGGCTGAGTTTAGACAAGTCCTGAGAGCTGAACAAGTGGAGGATCTATTCACACAATATAATGCCTTTGGTCTAACCCTTAGGAACACTGCCCTGACATGGTTTCAGCCACTAAACGAGAGGCAGTTCAGGAGCATAGACCAACTCCTAGAGGCTTTCATCATTGAATTTTCTAAGAGTGGCATAAGACATAATACCTCCTCACTGATTCACAGTTTCAAGCAAACCCCGCAAGAGACCGTGAGACTTGCAGGAAGGAGATTTAGGCAATATCTTGAAAGATGCCCTGTCCCTGAGCTACCCACACCATCTAAGCAAGTGGCTTTATTCTTGGATGGATTGCTAAGCACCAAATTAAGATCATATGTGTACTTGAAAGACCCTAGGACCATAGAAGAGTGTGTACGCATGTGTATTGACATTGAGGATAACCTAGGGGAGGAGTTAGAGCTTGCCAAGATATACAAAGAGTCAGATAGTGCCTCCAGCCTCTCTCCCACGCAATCCACATCGATTGAGGAACTTGCAGAGAAAGTTGCTCAAAAACTAGGTGTCTCTAGTAAACAAATCCCAAGGTTCGCCCCTGTAAAAAGATGTTATAATTGTGGAGGCGATCATATGGCAAATGTCTGCCCCATTATGGCTCAACCCCAAGTAAATTCTAGTAGCCAGTACTGCACCATAGAACGGAGGTACACCAATCACACTGCGCAAGATTGCCCATACAACAAGCAGGCGGTTAGGCAACCCTACCCTCAGACATACCCTCAACAAGGAAGATATCAGAACCAATACCCACCACAACAGTACGCTAGGCCTCAACAAACCTACCAACCACAATATCAAAACCACCAAAGGCCTCAGCCTGTGTTAGCACAACAACCCCCTGCCCCAGCTAATGTGATCCCAGTAAAATATGCAGTAGCCGAAGAAAACCTGAATAGAGCTATAGTCCCCGTAACACCTTTGCTTTCTGAAAGTGACCCCAATGACCATAGCTTTGATTCTACACATGTCGATAGTCCCCAGGCCTACTACATGCAGTCTCCTGAGCATGGTGAGTCTTACTATAGTGAAGAGCCAAATGAACCTAGTTGGGAGTCAGATTACACAAATGTCATGTATACAAACCCCAACCCTAGACCTCAACCTAGACAAGTAAGACCCCCATTCCCTAGAGGACCATGCTACAGATGTCAGGGAGATCACCTCATTCGTGATTGCCCCTTATCTCCACCTACACAACCCCAGTCAGTGACAATTCAGGGCTTTTGCCAAGAGTGTGGAAAGGAGCATCTCTTACGAGACTGCCCTAAGAATCCTAATAATATGCCAAAAATCACTCCTATTAACGTTATTGGGTTAGTGGTAGACTCCATAGGAAGTGTGACATCCACCACACCAGTACAGGTAGTGACTAGAGCTCAGGCATTGCAACAGAACCAAGGGGTAAACCAGGATAAGAACCCAGAGGCTAGTGAAACCGAGAGCGTGACAAAGAAAAGGACTAGAGCGTGGAAAGACAATCGGGAAAGAATGAAAAGACAATGGGCTAAAAAGATGAGTGAACTTGAGGAAAGCATAAGAGAAACCAAAGCCAGGATAACTGAACTCACATCTCAAACTCCCTCTCACACTACCCCACCACCACCATTCCCATCGCCATCCAACCCGCCACCTTCCAACCCACCTCATACGATTCCACCACCCCCTAGAGTAGGATCAGTATTAGCTGATCCCACTCCTGAAGACATAGACATGATGCTTAAAGCATATCAGGCCAGAATCCAAGAAGGGCCAAATGTCACGGATCATGACAAGTGTTACCCTAGAGCTGACCTAGAGATAGAAAGAACCAAGCTTTGCGCGAAAATGGTCGCATTGGCTCAAACTATGTTTGAAGCCAGTCGCCTTTTCAATTACTCGGGCTCAGCCAAGACGCAATTACACTTGGATGGACTTCTAGAGAAGTTAGAGGGCATAATTGCAAGATCTGCCAAGGAAGAAGAAAATCAAGAAAGAGATAACGCAAGCAAAAACATGACCCATCCCCCACCGAAAGCTTATGTGCCCAATTCCACTGAACCAGACAACCCTCCCTCCCTAGAAAGAATAAAGAAGCTGATTGCACAATCAGAAAAGGAACCAGCCTCTCAACACAAGGGCAAGGCAAGTGAAAGAGTAAGCATTCCTGCTCAGGAAGCCTATGTGCCTGAAGCCTATGTGCCTAACTCTACGGAGCCAGACGCATCATCTTCTATGAATCGGTTCACACCAGAATTCCTACGCGAGATTCAAGAAGACAAATGGGCTAAAGAAAGTGAAGTCCCTCCTCCCATTGAACTTGTGGATGATGCACATGACCAATTCCCACAAGACATCCCATCCATTTATGGAGAGCAAGAGAGTACCCAATCTCAAGAAAGATTAGACTTCGAGTCTAATTCTTTACAAGAACTACCCCATTTCACAGGCCCATGGGAAGCAAAGTCCACCTGTATGAGAGCACCCACAGTCATGGTAAGAAACGAAGATTCAGTAATACCTAGGAACACAGAGGTAGTGAAGAACACCAAAGGGCAGTGCAATCTCACTTTGGAAGAGCTGCTTAGGGTTAGACCAGAGGTGTGGAAACATGTAGCCAATCAAGTGCCCGAGATAGCAAAACCTCGTTCCCAGGTAGGATCCCATAGGACAGTGCTAGAGATACCCTTGGATAAAATAGGAGATATGTGTGAAGGTGAAGAAGGGAACACCTATCTTCCCATTACCTACCAGGAGTACACCACCAAGGCAATTTTGGACTCAGGTGCAGGAGTTGCAATTGCCACCACTTCCCTATGGAAGCGTTGGGGCAAGCCAGCACTCAGGCCAACGAGAATGAAATTGCATATGGCCGATGGTCATATTGAGAGACCCTTAGGATTGCTAGAAGGAATAACTCTCACCACCTGTGGTGTCGAGTTTGAGCACACATTTGCCATATGTGACTTCAGCAAAAATCATTTCTATGAGATGATCTTGGGACGACCCTTTATGCGGCAGTTGCAAGTGATACAGGATTGGGGAACCAACTCCTTGTACCTGCAGCACTTAGGTGTTACGACCAAAGTGAATCTCAAAGATTACTCTCATAGAGATGTTCCCCCTATCCAATGGAACCCCATCCATAGAGCCAAAGATGAGACTGAGTCTGTGCATTCCATAGAATCCGGATCCTCGTGGATGCATGAAGACACCCACTTATGGATGTGTAAGGTAGCAGTAGAAGAAGAGAAGAGAGAGAAAGCCAGAGAGGTAGGTGCAAAAGAAAACCATAGATCAATTCAAGACCCAGCCTATGCACCTGTAGTCTTTCCTGATGAGGAATTTGAACCCCATGGCTGGGCAGAAATCCTAGCAACAATGGATGTAGCCATCAATGAAGAACAATGGACACCCCACTGTGATGAGGATGGCTATGACATTTCAGTCTTCTCCATAGAGCCAATCATGGGAGAGGCAGTTCTAGAAGAATGCGAACCTAGCCCTGATGCATTTGAGGATGCAAGTGACTTCGATCTAGAGTCAATCATTATGGACCCACCTTTTGCATCAGATGAAGAATACTTCCATGAAGTAGAATTTCAACCCCAGAGGCATGGAGAGCTTACAAATGATGTAAGATTAGCCACACATGTGACCCCGAAGGAAGAAGGAAAGAAACGAAAGAAGAAAGGAGTCTCACCAGAGGAGGAAGAATCTTTGTTTGAGGTCCCAGAAAATTTTAAGAAGTATGAGATAGATGACAGGAGGGTCATGATAAGAATGCCTAAACGAGAGGCACAATCAGGAGAGGCCTATGATAACAAAGAAACCACCAAGAAAATAGTAGTGGCCCTAGAAGAAGGAGAGGAGAGATGCACGTACATAGGCCATGACCTAACAGAGGAAGAAGAGCATGCGTTAATAGCCTTGCTAAGAGAATACAGAGATGTATTCGCTTGGAGTTACAAGGATTTGAAAGGTGTTGACCCTGATATATGCTCACACACTATCCCCATGACCTCAGATGCTAAACCCTCTAAGCAAAAGCCCTATACATATAACGATAATTACGTTGCTAAGATCAAAGAGGAGATAGATAGACTGGTCGAAGCTGGATTTATCTATGAAATTGAGCACACTGAGTGGGTATCCCCCATCGTAGTGGTGCCCAAGAAGAATGGCAAGCTGCGTGTATGCATTAACTTGAAGAAGGTTAATGCAGCCACAATTCGAGATAACTATCCGCTTCCCATCATAGAACACCTCTTAGAAAGAGTAGCAGGCAAGGAAGTGTATAGCTTCCTCGATGGATTTTCGGGCTACAATCAAGTAGCCATAGCCCCAGAAGATCAGCATAAGACAGCTTTTGCCACAGAGTGGGGTATATTTGCCTTTCGTGTAATGCCATTTGGGCTTACCAATGCGCCAGCTACCTTCCAGAGACTAATGTGCCATGTATTTAAAGAGTTCCTGAGGAAGAATTTAGAAGTCTATGTTGATGATCTTTGTGCTCATTCCAACATTAGACAAACCCATATTCCTGAACTCAAACAAATCTTTGACAAATGTAGAGAATATCAAGTCTGCCTGAACCCAGAAAAGTGCGTCTTTATGGTCAGGCAAGGCAAGATTCTAGGACACATAGTGTCAAAGAATGGCATATCTACTGACGAAGAGAAAGTGAGAGCCATAGCAGAGCTACCTAGGCCAAGGAATGTCAAGGAAGTACAAGCCTTCATGGGACATTGTGGTTACTACCGCCGGTTCATTCACATGTATGCTGTCATTGCAAAGCCCATGTACAGACTTCTGACAAACTCTGAATGGACTGAGGAATGTGAGAATTCCTTCAATGAGCTTAAACGAAGATTATGTTCAGCACCAATCTTGACCACACCAGATTGGAATAAGCCATTCCATGTTCATGTGGATGCATCCAATTATGCTATTGGATGTGTACTCGCACAACCTACGGGTGAAGGTAATATGGATCTCCCAATTGCCTACGCTAGTAGACAATTGAATGCAGCTGAACGGAATTACACCACTACTGAGAGAGAAGGCTTAGGCATGGTGTATGCGGTTAAAAAGTTTAGACATTATTTGCTTGCAAATAAGTTTAAATTTTTTACTGACCACCAAGCATTGTTATATCTCGTGAACAAGCCATGCAATACAGGAAGATTAATAAGATGGTTTCTCTTGCTAATGGAATATGATTTTGAGGTTGTGGTAAGGAAACGGAGGACTCATTTGAGAGCGGATCACCTCTCTAGGCTCACATCTGGAGAAGCCCCACAAGGAGTATCAGATGATCTTCCTGATGCTTACTTGTTTAATTTGGAAGTTGTACCGCAGTGGGCTAAGCCATTGGTACCAGTATTGACATACGGACCTAACCATCGAGTAATAAACACGCAGGATAGAGAGGTAGTAAAAGCCCAAAAGTATCACATCATGGTAGGAAGCATGTACAAGCACACGGATCAAGGAATCTTGGCTTGTTGTGTGGAAGAGGACGAGTACAATAAATGGTTGCATTTAGCACATGTAGGTGCATTAGAGCAACACTACTCAAAGCAACGAACCCTGCAGACACTAAGGAGACTCGGTGTGCATTGGCCGACTATGGAAGCTGATGTCCAAAAGTTGTGCAAGGAATGCCCAATCTGTGGCACTAAACCACTTGTGGAACATGCCACTCTTTATCAAGTGTCCATAGTGCCGGATTGGAGTGAACCACTAGTATCCTTCCTGAGGACGAAAACATTCCCTCCAGACATGACTCTGGCTAGGAAAAGGAGTTTAGAACAAGAAGCCCAGGATTACTCACTCATTGGTGATAATCTCTACAAGCGTGGTAAGGATGGTTACCTGAGAATGTGTGTCCATGAAAGTGAATATCTTAAGATCTTGGAAACTGCTCACCAAGGTGTAGCAGGAGGACACTTTGGACCAGATCGGGTGATCAAGGCAATACTATTTGCGGGCTTCTGGTGGCCGACCCTTCACATGGATGCACATACCTATGTGAAACGATGTGATGTCTGTCAGAGAACTCAGTATCCTATACGTAAAGATGAGATGCCACTGAAACCTATGATGGGTGGACGTGCATTCTCTAAGTGGGGAATAGACTTCGTAGGTCCTATTAATCCCCCAGCTAAGGGTTCCCATGCAGAATATATCATTGTTGCGACAGACTATCTAACAAAGTGGGTAGAGGTAAAAGCCACAACGAAGAACGATGCTCAAACAACTGCTAAATTCTTGTTTGAAAATGTATTCACTAGATACGGACTACCTATAGAGCTAGTTAGTGATAGAGGCACTCACTTCTTGAATGAAGTGATTGAAAATCTACTCCAAGAATTCTTGGTAATACATAAGAAGTCTGCCCCCTATCACCCTCAAGCGAATGGCCAGGCTGAGAGCACCAACAAGATCTTATGCAATGTATTGACGAAATTAGTGAACAATAAATGCTCTGATTGGGACAAACAGCTACACCATGATGTTTGGGCATACCGAGTCGCCTACAAAACGGTACTCAAGCCACCCCCTTTCAGATGGTATTTGGCCAAAACGCCATGCTACCTTTGGACTTCTTAATACCTACATTAAAAGTAGCACAAGAGCACGAATGGACGGGTCATGAACTCTCCTCAAGACTTTTCGATCTTGAACGATTAGGAGAAACAAGACTGAGAGCAGCTGCAGGGATATATGCAGCTAAGAAATGACAGAAGGCCTACTTTGATGCCCACGTTAAGGATAAAGGTTTAAAGGCAGGCGACTTAGTTTTAGTCTACACATTGAAGCAACATGCGAGGAAACTGGAGAAGAGAGGCTACGGACCCATGATCATTAACAGAATCTCAACAAGTGGAGCACTGCAACTAGCCACATTAGAAGGCGATGTTCTTCCAAGTTACATTAGTGGGTGCAGAGTCAAGTTGTATCAAGAACCTCTCACAGAGGAAATGCTAAGTCGACTCAATACTGCTAAGAAACGCAAAGAGGAAGAAAAGCGAATCCGAGAAGAAGCTCAAGCAAAAGCCCTAGAGCGCATACGGAGAATGAAATTAAGAAGACAAGGTAGAGAGCACCCTAGGCAAGATGCATATGCAGATCAAGGATACGACGTGGCTATGTGTGAAATTTCAAGTGTTAGCTATCATAGGATAACTGATCGACGTCCTTTCATAACCTTAGATATAGGACAAGGAAAGAGTGCAAGGACTGTAAAAGCCTTGATTGACTCAGGTGCAGCCACTAGTGCTGTTAAATTGTCTTACTGTCAAGAGTTGCAATTAACAGTCAATCCTGTGGAAGCATATCTCATAGGATTGGGAGGAGTGGAAACCCCTTGCATGGGCGAGGTGGAACTTCCCCTCTATATTCATGATGAGGCAATGACAGTTAAAGTACTAGTATGTCAAGACGAGCACCTCACGGAACCCCTTGTCTTGGGTCAAGACTGGATCTATGACCAAGCAGTCAACTTAAACCTAAGAAGTGGACTTCTTCAGGTATGGGTGAATCAAACTAGAATTATGATTGAGTTAAATAATGGAGCACTCAAGGAACTAGAGAAGACACGGACTCCTGGTCCCTCCAGGGGTGCACATGAAGTTGACCATGCTGTTCTTGTCCAAGGCTATGTGATGCAGAAGAATGAAGATCTCAAAAAAGGAGTCAGAACCACAATGGAACTCCCTTCTTTTCCAAAGGCCAGAAGGAGGCAGCAACTAAGGCAGATCAATCACTGAAGACTCTCTAGGCGAGAGACCAAAAGAACGTGCGAAGGAGAACAACTCAGCCGACGAAACAAATGTGGGTGCGAAAAGACGAGCTGCCGACCGTAACTAAGCTGCAACAACGGTCTCAACTTCCTATTAGTAATCAACAACTTGATGCTAATAAGAGGACTCCTCAAACCTCGGTGGAGAAAATAAAATCTATTTGGGTACCCAAGAAGTCGATGAAGGCTGACCCACAATCAAGACAAATTTGGGTGCCTAAGGCTTGCTTGCGGGCTCAACTAACCCCACACAATTCACATCATACACGACAGGGTTCACTCGGTCAAGCAGTCGCTACCCACTCTTGTCTGATACACTCGAACACACTGCCACCTAGAAGCACGCACAGACTCACTCGTAGATGGGTCCCAATGACACAACAACTCCCAGTAGAATTACTCATGCAACCCTCCCGAGTCTCCACGAAACCAAGACCAAAAGCCATCCATGGTGTTTGGCAACCTAAGACTTGTAATAAACCCCCCGACCCCAATCTGTGAA
Organism: Ceratopteris richardii; assembly: GCA_020310875.1. Classification (NCBI taxonomy): domain Eukaryota; kingdom Viridiplantae; phylum Streptophyta; class Polypodiopsida; order Polypodiales; family Pteridaceae; genus Ceratopteris; species Ceratopteris richardii. The sequence goes on from CM035411.1 coordinate 110,204,533, forward strand.
TTCATCTCCACTTACTAACTGCATTAGTCAGACAGTGCATCTTTCCATCTAGCTCCTAGGACTATCCAAGCATTAACTACACACACTGTCATCGTGCACTTACTAACCACTGACTCATCATCTACCTCATGTTAATGTTGTAACGGGGACAACAACGGGTTTATTCTGTCCATTACGATGTTAACACCTGGTTCTATATTCTCACAGAACCAACAAGCAAGCAGGGCCATGGCAGAAGCCGCAAGTGCCAGTTCTCACGCCGGATCCAGCGCACAAATTGTGGATATAGAAACACTCCTCCTCGATGTACACCGAAAGACCGCAAGAACTTCAAGCTGTGCATGTACTCCCAGTTCAGGATCCTCCCCAGGGGCACACCTCTCAAGCGGGCAAACACGCTCATTGGTTCAGTGATGTTGCAGGACCATTGGGTGATGGAACCTATTTTTGGGAAGCTGAATTGGAGTTTAATGGTAAATGGGGACGCTACCATTTTTTCACGCGCGAATTTGGGAGCTATCAGAATGCCGAAGTCATGCGTTCAGTATGGACCAAAGCTGGCCTAGACAGTTATTTCAGGGCCCACTTACCGAAGCCAGATTTCTTACGTTGTTCTTATCTTATCAGTACCATCACTCCGAGCAGGGCCAAGGGAGGCGACAGCACCTTTGTGTTACCCTCACTGTTGCCGGGCCACGAACTTAAAAGATTCAAACTGACCCTCAACCTGGTACGAGAAGCATTGGGCATGTATGGTATGCACATTCCTACTGAAAAGGAAACAATGGTTCCAGGCAGAATGAAACATAAAGATCTCAATAAGCTGAAGGATATGGTAGCAATGACACCGACCATTGCTCTTCACCTACGGACCGTCATGCAACATTTTGCTTTCCCCGCCCAGGAAAGATTCACCATGCCCCCAAAGAAGATATGGTTTAGCTTGTGTTTGGCAGAGACAGAAAGCCTCCCTATCAACGTACCACATTGGATCATAGATCAAATTCACTTAGCCCATCAACGGTGGAACAAGAAGCAGAAAAATGTGCTCCACGGGTGTTGTGCTTTGACCAAGATAATCTATAGATGTCTAGCCTATGACGTGCCTATTCAGCGGGCACTCGTATGGTCCCGGGCCCAGGAGTTCTAGAGAAGGCTATCAGCGGTAGGTCCTCCATCAAAGAAGATGAGAGGGGGAGTCCAATTACCCTACGCTCAACCAAGGGGAGCCACCACTACACCAGAAATTACCCCTCCCCAGACACGACGCATTAGACCATTCACCATTCGGCTACCAAGACCAAGTACAGAGGGACCCAATCTGGTGTTTCCACCCGTCCCATCGGACTTGGAATTTCCACAGGGCTTTACTCTCAATGATCTCACTGATGAAGAAGTGGCTAGACTAATCTACGACTCTAATCTCGAAACGGAAACAGAGCGAGCTCAGGAACCCCAAACCCATACAACAACGTCAGCCCCCACCCAACCGCAAGTGGTAGAAGTCGACGTAGATGAACAAGAGACCGAACAAGAGGAAGAAGCTTACGAAGAACAAGAGTATGATGAACTTTCAGAGTTAGCAACTGCCCCCGCGTATTCGGCACAAATAAAAAGACTATATCGAACCATGCAGCTAGTTCAAGAACAGCATAAAATGTCACTTGAAGCAGGCAAGAAACTCATGAACCAATTGCTGGCAGAGGAAGGCGTGGATGACATGTTCATCGAGTCCATAAACCTACACGCTGATGCAGTAGGATTGGATGAGGCCATTCATGAGGCAATGGCCTACATTCACCGATTTGAGAAAAGAGTTCCCGCCCGTCCCATGAGGTCCGGGAAACAAATTCATATCAACGTATCAGCACCAGGAGATACAACGCAAGCAGACGACCATCAGGAAGCACCACTGTCACCACCCTCCCCACCTCTCACTACACAACTCACTCCACCACATGACACTATCACCACCACGTCCACTACCACCACAATCGTCATGGGAATTCCACTCTCTCCGGGAATCCAATTCAGGGGAGTCACCATGCCCACTTTCACCACTCTCTTCACTAACGTCACATCCACCCCACCCACGATCCCCATCTACACGGTCACTCAAACATTTGACACTATGGAAACATCTCCTGCCACTGCACCGCTCCCTCCCCCCATGCCACCTCCATCTCCCATACCCCCTCCACCCACATCTCCACTTGCATCCACATCATTCACAAATTCCTTTCCCGCCCCCATTCCCCCTGCATCTTCACCCCTCCCTGCATTATTTAATGTAAATAGTATATTTCTAGCATTAAATCAATGTGTATATCAGCTTCAGAATGAGTACAGAGCTCTTGACGACCGGTATCAACAACTGACAACAAATCACCAGAACTTACAAAGGCAACTTACAATTCTTGAAGAGGAAAATGCAGATGTGAATCAACGTTATACAACGCTTGAGCAGGCTCACCAGACACTACTGGAGGCACCCCAACCATCGAAAGAATCAGGTGTCAAACAACTAGAAGCCTTGCTCGAAGTATACCGGGCCGATAACCTACGAGTCAGACGTAACTTGGCGCTACTCAGGAAACAAAATGAAGAGAATCTGGAAGCGGCAATGGAAGGCTCTCCCCACGAGATAGATCCAGAGCACTTCAAAGCAGTTCCCTCGGAGACGATGAAAACCATTTTGGAAAGCTATGCAGATCTCCTAGAAGTCCATGATGACTTGGAAAGAGAACGTGACACACTACGGAGCAGACTTAAGGAACAGGAAGAACAACCGACGAGTGTCCCATCAACCTCTACCTCAGACGAGGTAAAGGCCTTAACTGAGAAGGTGGCAGAATTACAAAAGAGGTTACTGACATACGAGAGGCAGCCCTCTCCAGTAGTAGAACCAGAGCCAGAAGAGTTGGTCCCTATTGAGGTAGATGATTCGTACGAAGAACCGTATGTTCCTATGCCGATGCCAGGCGGGCAACGAACCTCAGAGGGACTAGACACCTTGGAAGTGGAAGCACCCGAGTGGCTTCAGACACTAGAAAAGACAGCGAACCCACACGAAGAACGGGTGGCCATTCAGATCCAATCACTAACGAACCTAGAAGAAACTGTCATAAAGTCAGAATATTTCAGAAGCATGTCTCATCATAGATGGATCGGCACCAATAATGACCAATATGTGCCTTACTGCATACTTTTGGCCGATTACAACGCCGAGATTCAACGACGATGCGGCAAGCCTCCCACATTTGCTACACAATTTGGTCCAGATGATATACCGGAAAGTGCTAAGCGTGGGTCCATCCATCAACCCACCTGGAGGATCAGGCTTTTGGAAACATATCCTGAAATGGTCCGAACCTGGAATAATATGCTATTGTTTATTAAATATAATCCTTGTTACGTTCCAGTTCTTCGAAGACGCACCTGGCCTGAATTCACTATTGCCGTCAGAGACATCAAAGCCTGCGCAAAATGGTTAAATTACGTTTATCTAGCACCTCCACGAGGACCCCCCACGGTGAACTACATGATTTCTACAATCCGTCACTAGAGCATTCGGCTACGCAATAATCCCGATGTGATGGCCCAGATGTGTATGAAAATATTTGAATTAATGTTGATCACTTTCAGGACGTTTAAGAACATTAAGGACCCCCACTTCTTAGGAGCAGGCTTTGTGACAGGAAACCAGGATCTGGTGTACGATATGAGTACCACCCCATCAATTGAAGTAATATATGCTTGGCACGCCAGAATCAAGTACCTCCCAGCCTGCTTTAAACAGACATTTGAGGAGATGTTCATCACAGGATTCTGGGAATATCACTCTGAAATCTTTATACCCAGACCATCACATCTCCTCCAATTATTTGCAGTGGAGAGAACTATTCACTCAGAACAATTGAGGGTGCCTCATCCAGATGTTCCCGGACCTGTGAATTGGGATGATTTGCTCACAGATCTAGCACGCGGCTTACGACTTGAAGAACACCACCTAGCCTCCGATGTCGTCCAATATTATGTTCAAAAATCCTCTAGACAAGGGTCTGTTAGGGGCGACAGACGCGAGAGTGGGGGGGTGTTGGCAGCAGTCAGGGAACCGAAGGAGCCACAAGACGAAGAGAGTCAGAGCGAAGGGACAACACAAGCAGACATGGCAGTCAAAGAAGATCTGGCAAGTAGGCCATCTAATTTTTCAAGACATCAAGGAGTTGAGCACACAAGAAGAAAGAGCAAGTAGGGAGCTCAAAGAGGTGTATGACAAATCAGTAGAGGAAATCCCTACACAAATAGTGATTTTCATCACTAAAAAACATTGTAAATATCATTTTGTATTTTTGTAGCTCCATTTTGTGCAAGCCAAGGAGTCCTTGAGCTTGAGGAGCTTTAGAAGTATCTACCTGCCAATTTTCATATTTTTTAGATCTCGTTTGAGCCCTCTAATAAGCCCTGGAACCTAATTTTTAACTAGGCCGGACACTAGGTCTGAACAGGGCCAAAGCTAGTCAAAAACTATAAAAGGAGCTAGAGAGCTCATTTTTGGGGTGGATTGTAATTGAAATGAACCTGTAAGAGCTTTTTGAAAGTAATCTAAGAACTCCATTGCTTCTCACTCTTTGTCTTGCCGTGTGTGCGCGTGTGTGTGTATGTGTGTGCATGCTTGTGTGCTTCTCACTCACGCACTTGTGCCTCCACTTGCTCGAGGTCTTCATACCATCCTCACGTCTTCCCGGATTGACATTAAAGGAGGTGCTACTCATCACTGAGCTACAATATGCATATGCATTATGTATGCATATGTATGCATGTATGTGTTTATGTGTGTATGTCTCTCTATGTGTGTGTATGCATATGTGTGTGTATGTGTGTATGTGTGTGTATATGTGTCTGTATGTGTGTATGCATGTGTATGTGTGTGTATGCATGTGTATGTGTGTATGTGTGCATGTGTGTGTGTATATGTGTGTGTGTCTATGTGTATGTGTGTGTATCTATGAGTGTGTATGTGTCTATGTGTCTATGTGTGTGTATGTGTTTATGTGTGTATGTGTATGCATGTATGTATGCATATGCATGTGTATGCATGTGTATGTGTGTGTATGCATCATTATGTGTGTATGTGTCTATGTGTGTATGTGTCTATGTGTGTAGGTGTTTGTGTATATGTGTGTGTATGTGTGTGTGTCTATGTGTATGTGTCGCTACGCATCTATGAGTGTGTATGTGTTTATGTGTGTGTATGTGTCTATTGTGTGTGTATGTGTCTATGTGTGTGTATGTGCATATGCATTATGTATGCATATGTATGCATGTATGTGTATGTGTGTTTATGTCTCTATGTGTGTGTGTGTATGCATATATGTGTGTGTATGTGTGTATGTGTGTGTGTATATGTGTGTCTATGTGTGTATGCATGTGTATGTGTGTGAATGCAGCATTATGTGTGTATGTGTCTATGTGTGTATGTGTGTGTGTATATGTGTGTGTATGTGTGTGCACGTCTGTGTGTATGTGTGTGTGTCTATGAGTGTGTATGTTTGGATGTGTGTGTGTATGAATGTGTGTCTATGAGTGTGTATGTTTGGATGCGTAAGTGTATGTGTGTCTATGTGTGTATGCATGTGTATGTGTGTGAATGCATCATTATGTGTGTCTATGAGTGTGTATGTATATGTGTATATGTGTGTGTATATGTGTGTCTATGTGTGTGTGTATATGTGTGTCTATGTGTGTATGCATGTGTATGTGTGTGAATGCATCATTATGTGTGTATGTATCTATGTGTGTATGTGTGTGTATATGTGTGTGTATGTGTGTGCGTGTCTATGTGTATGTGTGTGTGTCTATGAGTGTGTATGTGTTTATGTGTGTGTATGTGTCTATGTGTGTGTGTATGTGTCTATGTGTGTATGTGTCTATATGTGTATGTATGCATATGTGTGTATGTGTGTGTATGTGTGTGTATGCATTATGTATGCATATGTGTGTATATGCATTATGTATGCATATGTGTGTGTATGCATTATCTATGTGTATGTATGCATATGCATTATGTATGTGTATGTATGCATGTGAATTATGCATGCATATGTGTGTGTATGCATGTAAGTATGTATGTATGTACGCATATGCATATGCATTATGTATGCATATGTGTGTGTATGCATGTAAGTATGTATGGATGTACGCATATGCATATGCATTATGTATGCATGTATGTGTATGTGTGTGCATGTCTCTCTCTATGTGTGTGTATGCATATATGTGTGTGTATGTGTGTATGTGTGTGTATGTGTGTGTGTATGTGTGTGTGTATGTGTCTGTGTATGTGTCTGTGTATGTGTGTGTATATGTATGTGTATATGTGTGTGCATGTGTATGCATTATGTGTGCATGTGTGTATGCAACCTTATTTGTGTATGTGTGTATATGTGTGTGTATTTGTGTGTATGTGTGTGTGTGTCTATGTGTATGTGTGTGTGTGTCTATGTGTGTATATGTGTGTGTGTACATATGTATGTGTGTGTAAGTGTGTGTGTGCACATACCTGCTTGCTGTTAGTTTGTGCAGCCCTCTCTCTCTCGCGTGCTCTCTCTCTCTCTCTCACTCTCTCTCTCTCTCGGTCTCTTCTTGCTCGCGTACAAGTCCCGGCACAAATGTGCCGGGAGAAATCAAAATTTTTTTTTTTACATTCCAGAGCGTCGCATATGCGACACTCTGCTGTTTGCCAACATCGCTCACACCGTCGCTAGGCAGCGACGAAATTAGCGATGCTCTTTAATTAGCGTCGCATAAGCGATGCTAGCATCGCTTATGCGACGAAGGTCGGGGGAAAAAAAAAATTCGAAATTTTTATCGTCGCTTATGCGACGACCTCGTCGCATAAGCGATGGTTCCTATTTTTCCAATTCGGGGGCGTCGCTACACCCCCTTTTTCTTGTAGTGAATGGCCTTCATGCCAAGAGGCAAGTCACACAAAGACCAAGTACCATTCTTCATTATAGCATCATAGTCAGATTGCATAGTAGCCATCCAATTTTTTGAATTTTGTGCTTCATCAAACAAAACAGGTCATTCTCATCATAGCATAGCAATCTGATGCAAACGAGGCACTATGAGAGCCTGATCGAGTACGATATGATAGAGCTGCATCTAATTTGCTATCATGTAAAGTCTACACCAGCCATTATGGCATAGTTTTTGCCTCCTCAATGTCAGCTCTCTCATCAACAATTGCATCATGTAAATCTGCATCAGAAATGGGATGATCTGCATCATCACATGAAACTTGCAAAGGCTTAGAAGTTTCCTCATTAGGACCAACACTAGACTGTCCACCTGTAAAAAGAGGCAGCAAAGCATCATACATGTCTTTGGAGCTAACAAATGTCTCCTTAGTCCATGAAAGCAATGGCTAAATAGCATCTTCCACAAAAACGACATCACGGCTAACCAGAATGCCTTTAGTCTATGGTTGATATAGATGATAGCCTTTACTTTCAGAACTGTACCCAACAAAAATACATTTTACTACTTTATCATCCAATTTTTTGTGATGTTGTTCAGGCATTAATGCATATGCCAAACAACCAAAAACATGCAGATGAGCAACAGATGGCTTGCGATCACGTCAAGCCTCATATGGAGTGATAGATTGCAGCTCTTTAGTGGGACACCTGTTAAGTACATATGATGCACACATGATAGCCTGAAGCCAGAAACTATGTGGTAAAGCCTAACTCTTGACCATACACCTCGCCATCTCCATGAGTGACCTGTTCTTTCATTCAGCAACTCCATTCTGTTGAGGTGTATGTGGCACTATACACTGGTGTTTCATCCCACATTCAGCCAGAAATGCATTAAAATCAGAAGACATATATTCCCCCCTCAATCTAAACGGAGGGTGCCCATTTTACATGCTGACATATTTTCAACCAAAACCAAAAACTGTTTGAAGCACATGAAAACTTCGGATTTTGCCTTCAATGGATATAAGTGGTCCTCCAGGATCTTTGATCTAGAACGTTTAGGTGAGACGAGGCTACGAGCGGAAGTAGGCATCTATGCTGCAAAGAAAAGACAAAAGGCCTACTTCAATGCACACATCAAGGATAAGGGGCTGAAAGAGGGAGACCTCGTGTCGGTTTATACACTATAGCAACATGCCCGCAAATTGGAGAAACGAGGATATGGACCCATGATCATTAATAGAATCTCCACTAGTGGTGCGGTTCAATTGACCACTCTAGAAGGTGACGTCTTGCCAAACTATATTAGTGGATGCCGATTCAAGCTATATCAAGAACCTCTTACAGAGGATATGTTAAGGAGACTCAACACGACCAAGAAGCAAAAAGAAGAAGAGTTGAGAGTTAGAGAAGAAGCACAGGAAAAGGCTAGAGAGTGCATTAGGTGAAATAATTTAAGGCAACTAGGTCTAGATGCCAACCCGAAAGCCCCAAAATATCACATGGACATGTGCCAAAAATCGGGCATAATTACTTCTCGAATAATCAACCGATGCCTCTTTGTGACCATACAGATAGGACACAGAGAGAATTTAAGGACTATGAGAGCACTGATTGACTCAGGTGTTGCAACTAGTCCAATTAGACTTTCCTACTCCCAAGACTTGCAGTTGAACATCAATCCCATAGAAGCCTATCTCATAGGATTGGGAGGTGTGGAAACCCCTTGTTTGGGTGAGGTGGAACTTCCCATCTACCTTCAAGATGTTCCAATGATAGTCAAAATGCTAGTGTGTCATGATGAGGACCTTACAGAGCCACTTGTCTTGGGACAAGATTGGATCTATGACCATGGAGTCAACTTAAACCTAAGGAGCCAACTTCTTCAAGTTTGGGTTCATGAACAATGCATTACATTAGAGTTAGAAAACTGCATGTTCACAGATCATGGTGTCACACATTCTCTTAGGACTAATCTTAGAGAAGAAGAAGTTGTATGTGTCCAAAGCTCTATGATGCAGAAGGATGCTACCTCCAACAAAAGAGTCGGAGACCCATTGAGATTGCCTTCTTGTACGAAGTCTCAACAATCTATAGTAGTTCAATCACACAAGGAAGAGAAACAGTACATGAAAACTAGTGTATCAAATAGACAACGGGATTTCAAGAAGAAAGTAGTGTCGGGCATGAAGCAGATCTGGGTACGAAAAGGAGAGCAACCACCAGCCTTGAACAACAATTCCCATTTGGGTAGGCCAACCATGCCAAAACAGGAACCAAGCAACTAGGACAGGTTCAACCACAAGGTATCCGACAAGTTTGGGTGCCTAAGAAATTAGTGGCAGCTCAACAAGGTCAGTCATGCATATGGGTACCCAAGAAGCTCTTACGTACACAACAACCTATATTCTCCCACACATGTAAAGTCTCAACAAAGAAGTCAAGGAAAGGCAAGGGTCTGAACCCAAAACAAAGAGCCAAAGAAGATCACCTCACCTCTTCGGCAATGCTAAGAAGACAATTATCAAGGATGTGGGTTTGGAATCCTAAAACACCTAGAGCCTCTACAAAACCAAAGAGCCAACCACAAGGGATGAAAAAATCAAGAAACCTTCCAAACATGAAGTGGCCAAAGGTGATCACTTCACAGTCAAACACTCTTCTCAAATGGATGCCCATATGGAAGAATGATCAGTTGTCAGTCAACAATCCATTGCTTACATCATTTCAAGGTCCAATGGATACCTCCAATGAAGACGGCATCAACATCCGCAAGTAACATTGACAGCCTCGACAAGCGACAACCATGTGCTCCTCGCACAACCCTATCTTTTGCACCATTCAGGTCACGCATTTCCCACATGTAAACTATTTTTTTGGTACTAACCTTTGTCTTCTTGTTTTGTGACATTGTTTTGCAAAAAAAAAGGGAGAGAGAGCTTGTCCCCAGGTTTGGCTCATGGAAGATGAATGATTCATGCTTAGTTAAAGGTGGAACCGTTGATGACTGGGCATTTATCACATTAGAGAGAAGTGTGTCTCGGATAACAGATGATATCATTGTTGCCTTATCTGTTAGATGTCCAGAATTTGGCATGAACATGGCATCCACAACTATTGTTCCCCCATACTATGGTAGGAGGGAAAAGCTTGAAGATCTGCAACTTGAGTGATGCTTAACTACTATGCACGAGAGCATCCAACGAGATATCTGCAAAGGGTAGTTTTGGTACCCTGCAAATCCTTATATGTATACTGGATGAGAAGACTCCTGCTTATGGTGAGCTAAAGAGAACATGTGAAACTAAGCTTGGTGAAGTTACCCAATGTTGTTTGTTAAGGAATATAAAGAAATTCAATTCTCAATATTTGGCAAATGTTGCTTTGAAGTGAGGAGATAGGACCAGGCACTCAAAGCACTTCATCAGTGGACCATCAACACGAGTCTTCATTGACAACGATAGGCCAGCCCATGGCCCATCACAATGCCAGTTGTACAACACGAAGAGATCCAAATCGATCAACCATTCATCATGGTAAGAATCCTTACTTTTGCACCACCATAATGTTGGAGATAGACGTCTGCGGAAGCATGCGAACAACACAAGGAAGAAGAAGAAGCTTGGAGCACAAACACACAATATTGAATGTATTACTAGAGAATGTACAAAGATAAGTAGCCCATTAGGGCAATAGGTGTATATACAAGCCAGGGGGAAAAAAACCTCCTAAAGCGGGAAAAAGTTCCCCAGCAGTCCTAGTGTGTTCACACACATCACTACCTAAATATATCAACAAATCCCCCATGGGAGTGATGTGGTGAACAAGGAGCTGGCACTCATGTATAAGGAAGTGCCAAGCTATGTGGAAATCACTCCACAAAAGGAAGTAAGCCCAAAGCTTTGCGGAAAGCTTCAAACTTCTCCCTAGGCAAAGCCTTCGTGAAAAGGTCTACAATGTTCTCCTGCGTGGGCACATATGCCAAGCTGACCTCCCCAGCAGAGAACCTCTCCCTAACATAGTGATAATGCACCCTAATGTGCTTAGTGCCAGCATGGAACACAGGCTTCCTCGCAACTGCCAATGCACTCTGACTGTCAATGAAGATGGTGGTGGCAGAAGATTGGCCAACACCCAAATCAGCCATAAGGCGTCTAAGCCACACACACTCAACAGTCGCTGTGAAAGCTTCCCTATACTCAGCCTCACAACTAGAAGTGGCCACAGTAGGCTGCTTCTTGCTCAACCAAGATAAACATGAGCTACCAAGCATGAAGCAAAAACCACTGGTGGACACACGAGTGTCATAGCAACCAGCCCAATATGAGTCAGAAAAAGCATGCAAATCTGGTGGTAGTGATCCGCCCTTTGGATAAAACAACCCAAGTAGCCGAGTACCACTCAAGTAGCGAAAGATGCGCTTAATCGCCTTCCAATGCATGACTCCTGGGCAATGCATAAACCTACTCATCTGTGAGACAGCAAACTGAATATCTGGCCGAGTAATGCATAAGTAAATCAAGCATCCAACAGCCTGCTGATAGAGAACAGCATCAAATGCATCTCCAGCATCATGAAGACTCAATCATAAACCTGTCTCCATAGGAGTGGCAATAGGCTTACAATCTTCAAGGCCAAAACGTTGCAATAATGTGTCAATATATTCCGTTTGACACAAAGCCATTCCACCATCAAGTTGCATAAATTGAATGCCCAAATAGTGATGCAAATGCCCCAAATCAGACATCTCAAATGAGGCATGCAAATCAGCCTTGAAATCAGCAATATGCTTCTCAATAGGACCAGTGAGCAGCATGTCATCAACATAGACAAGAATGATCAAAAGCACATCATTATTACATGATGCACATTCCAACCATGATGGGTTGCAAGTGCACAAATGCTCCGAATAGTAGTCATATGGCTTGTAGGTGCAAAGGTCTCATCTAAATCAATGCCTCTTTCCTACGCATAACCCTTTGCAACAATCCTAGCCTTATACGTGTCAATTATACCATCAGGTTTACACTTCAGCTTGTATACCCACTTAGTGCCAATGGCCTTCTTGTCAGGACACAAGTCACATAAAGACCATGTACCATTTTCATTATAGCATCATATTCAGATTGCATAACAGCCATCCAATTTTCTGAATTTTGTGCTTCATCAAAAGAAACAGGCTCATTCTCATCACAGAGACTAGACGCAGCCATAGCATAGCAATCTGATGCAAAGGAGGCACTATGAGAGCCTGAACAAGTACGATATGACAAAGGTGCATCTAATTTGTTGTCACACAAAGTCTGCACCAGCCATTTTGGCATAGTTTTTGCCTCCTCAATATCACCTCTCTCATCAACAAGTGCATCATGTAAATCTGCATCAGAAATGGAATGATCTACATCATCATATGAAACCTGCAAAGGCTGAGAAGTTGCCTCATTAGGACCAGCACTAGATTGTCCACCTGTAAAAAGAGGCATCAAAGTATCATACATGTCTTTGGAGCTAACAGATGTCTCCTTAGTACATGAAAGCAATGGCTGAATAGCATGTTCCACAAAGACATCACGGCTAACCAGAATGCATTTAGTTTGTAAATGATACAGACGATAGCCTTTACTTTCAGAACTGTATCCAACAAAAATACATTATACTGCCTTATTATCCAATTTTCTGCGACGTTGTTCAAGCACTAGTGCATATACCAACCAACCAAAAACACGCAGATGAGCAACAGATGGCTTGCGGTCATGCCAAGCCTCGTATGGAGTGATAGGCTGTAGCGCTTTAGTGGGACACCTATTCACTACATATGCTGCACACATGATAGCCTCAAGCTAGAAACTATGTGGTAAAGCCTGACTCTTGACCATGCACCTCGCCATCTCCATGAGTGACTTGTTCTTTTGTTCAGCAACTCCATTGTGTTGAGGTGTATACGGCACTATACACTGGTGTTTTATCCCACGTTCAGCGAGAAATGCCTTAAAATCAAAAGACATATATTCCCCCCCTCGATCAGAACGGAGGGTGCCCATTTTAGATGCTGACAGATTTTCAACCAAAACCAAAAACCGTTTCAAGCAGATGAACACTTCAGACTTTGCTTTGAGTGGATATACCCATGCATGCCTGGAAAAATCATCAATGAAAGTCACAAAGTAAAGATAATTTCCAAAAGAGGGTGTCTGCATAGGACCACAGACATCACTATGTACAAGCTGCAATTTCTGTGTAGCCCGAACTGAACCATCTTTTGGAAAGGAGGAACGCTGCATTTTGCCCAAAATACAGCCTTCACAAACATGTTTTCTAGGTGCCTCAAGTTTGGGCAAAGAGGACATCATTTCAGATTTATGCAGGCATAGCAAACTAGCAAAATTCAGATGATCAAAGCGTGCATGCCAAAGCTTTGCATCTGACATAGCCTGAGAATCATTTACTGCACATGCCAAATCATTTTCAGATCTTTCATAGTCTATGAGCTTATATAGCCCACGACATAAAATGCCAGAAGCAATAATAACATCGCCATTTGACAGACCATGAACTGTACACCTGTCATCAACAAATTTCACAACCAAGCCAATCTTGGCTAATGCAAAAACTGATAACAGATTCTTCTTGATCCCTAGCACAAATAAAGCATCTGACAAAGTGAAAGAACTACCATCAGCAACAGTCAAAATGATCTTACCAACTCCCATAACAGGATAAGAGGAGTTGTTGGTGCATGTAACAGTATTCCTTGTAGGGGCAGGCTCGAGTGAAGAGAAGAAACTACGCTGCGAGGTAATATGTTTGGTCGCCCCACTATCAAAGTACCAAACATCTGAGTCTACCGCAGACATGCACTGCTCATGAGAAGATGGGTCAAAACTGCAAACAGTAGTGAACGCCCATTCTTCTTCTTGCACAAGATTAGCAGACTCCGTTTTTGGTGTAGAGGCTTCTGCAACAACCATTCCAGACTCTTTCTTCTTTGCCTCTTTTGCAGCCAATTTTGGATACTTCTTTATGATATGATCATTCCCTTTACAGTACTTACAAAACAATTTCTGCTTTTCTGATTTCTTCTCATCTTTATCTTCCTTCTTCGAATATGCAGAATTAGCAGATTTCTGCTTACTAGTTGAAGAGCTCCATTTTCCTTTGCCCTTCTAACTAGCTAGGAAAGCTTGATCTGCAACGCACATAATGGACCTGTTCTGCCTGGATTGATCTTCCTGCAACAGAACAGAGACTAACTCATCAAATGATAAGGCATTCAGATTGCCTTTCATCATCAAACGAAGAGTAGAAGCAAAACTCTGATATGAATCAGGAAGACCATTCAGAACAGTCTGTAAAAGTGAGCTATCTGGTATAACCTCATCAGCAGAAATCAATTGTTCCTTCAAGTCTTTGATCTTTGTTAGGAAATTGTCCATAGAATCACCTTCATTCATGTGCTCACTCTCCAACTGTTTTCGGAGGTAAGCAACACGAGCCTCGTTCCTAGCTTGGTACAATGTGGTAAGTGTATCCCAAGCATCCTTAGCTGTTCTGCAAGAGCGAATGTGAGGAATAATGGCACCTCTGATAGACAAAGCTATCAATGCATGTGTTTGGGCATCTCTGCCATCCCAGCAAATCTACTATGTAGTAGGTGCAACAGAAACAACAGCACGAACAAGAATCTACGGAATATCATCTTCGACACCATCTTCATCAGCTCCAGCACCTGTATTTGCAGTACTTGTAGTCAGAGGTGTAACAGGACGTCTTGCAACACCCTGCACAATGTTCCATAATCCTTTTGCAACCAATACATGTCACATCACATAAGCCCATAATGGGTAGTTGGTACCATCCAATTTATCCTCAACAGCCAACATACGGAATACATCACTGCTTTCAGCCATGGCCGGTGACTAAAATACCTTGATGCAGAGAATTGACTATATCTCAAAAAGTTGAACAGAACTGCCCAGACGAGTTCTACTAGACCTGTAGCAGACTTTGAGATGCTTAAACTGGCGAACAGAAATTGGTATATACCTTTGGCACAAAAAGATGAAATAGCCTGCACAAGCGCTACAATAGTGCGTTCGGAGGCCGAAACGAGCTCAAATCGCGATTTTGGCACCACATAGCAAAGCTGTTTTGATCTCGAAAACACGCTAAGTATGCTCACCAAAATTTGTGCGATTCTGAGACTGCAAACGGAGGAGTGTCGACGGCACCCTAGATGAAGCGATGACCTGCTCTAATACCAATTGTTGGAGATAGACGTCTGCGGAAGCACGCAAACAACACAAGGAAGAAGACGAAACTTGGAGCACAAACACACAATATTGAATGTATTACTAGAGAATGTACAAAGATAAGTAGCCCATTAGGGCAATAGGCATATATACAAGCCGGGGGAAAAAAACCTCCTAAAGAGGGAAAAAAGTGCCCCGGCGGTCCTAGTGTGTTCACACACATCACTACCTAAATATATCAACACATAACCATGATCGATTAGGAACCCTCTTCATCAGCACACCCTTGAGCACTTCGCTCAAGACCTCCAATATTTGCACCATACTTCTTCTAATGCATTCCCTGATTAAGCATGCATAGGGCCACATTACAAGGTTGTGCACAAGGCACATCTTTTCTTCAATCCATGCACTAACACACTTACCCATCATTCACTATGGGTTATGAGTACTTGGCATGACTACTCTCAACATCATCTTTGGGAGAGCTAGAGGACATCATGGGAACACCATCAATAGCTAGGAAGCAATTCGAAGCCAGCAGTTGCTCCAAATCAATCTTGACAACCTCTTTTGAGCAACTCATAGTTTTTGAAAGCTCACAATGATACATTCTTGCTGGAATCCAAGGAACAAGCACATACAAAGGATGGACACTACCTCTCAAAGCACTACATGAAACAACCCTTACAACAAGGGTCTGTCGGGGACGACAGACTCGAGAGGGGGGGGAGTGTTGACAATCAAGGACAAGCACAAAGCATGGAAGCAAATTAAAGAAGTGAACATACAAGAAGGAGGAGCATATAGGGAGCTCCAAGAAGCACATGTCACATTCTCAGAAGAAATCCCTATAAAAATAGTGATTTTCATCACTAAAAGCCATTGCAAATACCATTTCATATTTTTGTAACTCCATTTTGTTCAAGCCAAGGAGTCCTTGAGCTTGAGGAGTATTAGAAGTATCATCCTACCAATTTTCATAATTTTTAGACTCCGTTTGAGCACTCAAATAAGCCCTAGAACCTAATTTTTGACTAGGCCAGACAGTACGTCTGAACAGGGCCAAAACTAGTCCAAAACTATAAAAAGAGCTAGAGAGCTCATTTTTTAGGTTTTGTTAGATATTAGAGCTTTTGAAAGAGAACTCTTGTGTAATCAAAGTCCTTTCATTGTGCGCGTGTGTGTGTGTATGTGTGTGCATGTTTGTGTGCTTTCACTCACGCACTTGTGCCTTCACTTGCTCATGGTCTTCATACCAGTCCTCACATCTCCACGGATTGACAAGTAAAGGAGGTGATGCTTACGCTTGAGCTACACAACCCTTGGATCCAAATTGCATTGGCAATATCGAATAATTCTTCCAAGAGTTTATTGGAGAATTTACCAAGTGAGGGATTAAGCACAATTCGTCGTCATTAATTTATAGCTTCATTAATTTATAGCTTCAAACAAGATCCAAGTGAAACAATAAAAACTGCAGCCCAAAGATTTAACCAGTACATTGGCAAATGTCCAATGATAGAGAGGCCCTCACAACAAAAGATGATATCACTATTTCTAGATGGATTGGCTAATGGGACATTGAGAACCTTAGTCTACATAAAAAGGTTGTAGACATTGAGTGTGTCTCCAAGAATGTATAGACTTGGAAGACAACTTAGCAGATGATCTCAGAAATACAAAAAGCTCCAGTAAATCAGAAGACACTTGGAGCAATGTGACATCTAGTTCAAGTAATGTGGAGGAATTAGCAGAATTGTTAGCTAAAAAATTGGGAGTGCACAGATAGAGGAACTACCAGAATCCCCCATTGAGAATGTCTATGTTGAGAAGATGCACCCTCTACGGTGGAGACCATCTGTCACACACCTGCACAAGAGGAGGCTTAGGATTACCACAACCTTACTCATACAACGGATAGCCAAATCAAGGAGCCAACTTGTACAGTCACATCGAGCAAAAATATACCAACCACAACACCGAAAATTATCCACTTAACAGGTAGCCAAGACCAGTGACTCAACCCCAATATAGACCCTATGGATATCCTCCGAGGGAACAAGGCAGAGAGGTTCCTAGGTACAACCCTTACCCAGGACCACAGGGAGCACCTAGAACGTATGAACAGAGAGGATATGGACAACCACAACATATGCTAGGACAACAACCACCCCATCCACAGAATGTAGTGCTAGTCAAAAACCCTCAACCTGAGGAAAATCTGGAGAGAGCTATAGTACCAGCTACACCTTTGGCTAATATGGAAATAACAAATCAGGGATATGAGCAGACCGAGGGAGAGTATTATCCTTATGATGCTAGCTTGATAGAGTATGAACAAACCTACGATCAACAATACTACGGGTATGAAGGGTATGAAAATTCTTATGGATAGGAATATGTGAACCTTATGTACACCACACCTAAGACACAAACCCCAATGACACCACCTACTAGACCACGTGTGCCAAGAGGACCATGCTATAGGTGCAGTGGAGATCACTTCATAAGGGAATGCACTTTGCCATACAACCCACCACCCCCTAGGACATGGGAAGGATATTGCAATGATTGTGGCAAGGAACATCTGTTTAGAGACTGCCCAAAAAACCCCAATAAGGTTCACACTACCCAAATCAATGTAATAGAATTCATTGAATCATCTGGAAGTGACAAAGAGTACATTGTGCCACTAAAAGCTATTACTCGAGCCCAAGCCAAGGGACAAGCAGTAAAAGAAGTAGATTTTGAGCCTGAGACGGATAAGATTTTAGGACCTAAGGTTCAGATGGTGGAGGATTCAGAAGACCTAGGAGAAACTAACAAAATAAGGAAAACTCAAAGATGGAAGACTAGAAGGGAAAAACTCAAGAATAAATGGATGAAGAAGAAAAGTGAATAGAATGTGAAATCAGTGAAGGAAAGGAAGAAACCTCAAGAACTAGGAATGGTGTATGCAGTCAAGAAATTCAGACATTACCTCCTATTCAATAAATTTGAGTTCGTTATCAACCATCAGACATTATTGTATCTGGTCAACAAGCCCTGTAATACCAGAAGGCTAGTGAGATGGTTCCTATTACTGATGGAATTCAATTTTGAAGTAACAATAAAAAAAAGGAAATACTCATGTACGAGTGGATCATTTATCATGAATGACACATGGAGAACCACCCTCTAGAGTGGCGGATGATATGCCTGACATGTACTTATTCAATTAAGAAGTGTGTTCGAAATGGTCAAAAAAGTTAATACCAATCCTCACGCATGGACCACACCATAGGATCAACAAAGGCCACTAACTGAAACTACCTCTACACATATGATTCATTCACTCCATAGCTATAACCATCACGAAGGCACCTCGATTGGGCTAATCCCTTGCAACAGTGTCAAAAATGTGTCATAGAGCATTTGGATTAATACATGTTTAATTATCAATCTAAGAGATTAGACATATCAAGTGTATGAAGACATGTGCACACATGATGGTAAGTGAAGTGGCAATGCTACAATGCATGTAACTTAGCTCAGCTACCTCCCCTACTCCTTAATCCTCTGAAAATGCATGTCGTGATACTTGTTACATTAGTAAGCACAAATTCAAACTTTTCTCTCATCTTTGAACTCCAAATATGGTGAATAATGGGTTCATTTTGAAGTTCTCAATGAGCTGCATCTAATGGTAGTATTTTCAATCAAATATGGCAAACGTGCTTTAATTTATGAGCAAAATAGTGAATGGCAGGAAACACCAACACTCGCTCAACAACTCCTCAAGTCTCATACATGCACTATAGTAGATTGAAAACAATGGGGAAGGGCAGCCAATAGTCCTACACACATATTTCAAGCATGAATCACACACACAAGCTCTTGGGGAAAAAGATAATCAGTTGGCAAGAGGCAAATTCAAAAATCAGCTTTAGTTCTCACAATGGCAAAAAGTTCTTTACAAAAGTCACCAAGTGACTTATATACATGTGCCCTAAAATTGATCCTTTCACACAAGAGACTGACACTTTTATTGAAAAACACTAAATTTCTACTTTGTTACAAGGATTATGTTACAATATTTGGGATTCATGCATCTAGAGGACTCCTCTAGTGCATTTACATAGCTTCATGAGGCATTTCCTAGAAATATGAAGAGGAAAATGTGTGCCCATAATTTGAAAATTTTTGGGGGGTCCCTTTTTTGTGCTCCTTTTCTTTGCAACTCTCTCCCCCTCCTTATCTCTTTCGTCCCTTAACAAGCTTTCTACACTTAGAGGCCGAGGGTGGTTGCATTATCATTGATGCTTGTAAAGCTTTTTTCCATCGCATGCACCTAGTGGCTAAGAATGTGACTATGTTAGTCACCCTCTTCAACTTTTTAGCCTCTACCTCTTTCTAACTTTTGGTCTTTGAATGACTTCTTTGTTCACACACTTCTGGTCTTGTTTTATTGCTTAAGCCTATTTATTTCTTCTCACCACATACACATAGCGGTCGAGGAGGTGACTAGGACTATCAGACAATTTGTTACTTTATCCGAGCTTCAGTCCTATGCTTTTGTTATCCCCTTGGTATTCCTTACATTCATACATCTAGGTTGTTGTAATAATTATGGTTGCCATACACACCCCAGTTGGTAGATATTGCATTTGTTTCTATCTTGGTTGATGCTTCAAAGGTCCTGTGTTTAATCTTTCTTTCCACTCTTCGAGACCTCCTTCTTTGACGTTGTAGCCTGATGCGGGCCCCTATGGGGCTTTGGGTAGAGGGTGAGTTACCTTTATTGAAAATTTTTTCTTTTTTATTTTCTTCTTCTTCGTTTCTTGCTTGATTCTCCCTCCACACTTATTCTACAGATGATGTAATTCATTCCTCAATAAATCGATACTACCAAGGATTCTTGAGAGAGATACAAGAAAAATGGGCTAATGAGAGAGAGGACCCTCCTCCAATTGAAGAAGTGGATGATCTTCATGATGAGTTCCCTCAAGACATTCCCTCTATCTATGAGGAGCAAGAAGACGTTTAATCCAATGAAAGATTAGACCTTGAATTTAATTCCTTCTAAGTATTTCCTCACTGTATGGTTCCTTGGGAATCTAAATCTATATGGTGAAATCCTCCATAATCATGGTAAGAAATGATGAATCAATTCTATCTAGGAACATAGACATAGTGAAGAACACTAAAGTGCAGTGTCATCTCACTTTAGAGGAGCTACTCCAGATTAAACCTAAGTTATGGAAGCATGTAGCAAATCAACTACCACAAGTAGCTAATTCCCACTCTTAGTTTGGTTCGAAAAAGATAGTAATCGAGATACCATTGGATAAGATAGGAGATATGAGTGAAGGAGAAGAAGGAAATGCCTTTCTTCCTATCACTTATTAGGGCTACACAACAAAAGCTATTCTATGTTTATGAGAGACAGTTGCTATTGTCACCACTTTCCTATGGAAATGTTGGGCCATTCTAGCTCTTGGGCCAACTAGGATGGATTTACAAATGGTAGATGGACATAGTGAGAAACCTTAAGCATTTTTCCAAGTGATAACTCTCACTACTTGTGGTGTAGAGTTTGAACACACATTTTCCATATGCAATTTTGGAAAGAATAATGTCTATGACATGATTTTGGGTAGAGCATTCATGAGGTAGTTATAGATAGTGCAAGATTGGGGAACCAATTCTCTGTACTTACAACATTTAGGTGTAACCACTAAAGTCAATCTCAAGGATTACTCCCATAGATACGTACCACCCCTCCAACAAAACCCACTCCATAGCATAGTAGATGAGACATATTTGGTGCATTCCCTAGGATCGAAATCTTCATGGATGCACAAAGACATGCACTTATGGGTGTGTAAAGTTGCAGTGGAGGAAGAAAAGACAATAAATGCTAGAAATGTAGGTGCTCATGAAAATCAACTTTTCACACCCAATTCCCCCATTTGCATTCATGCATACTAAATTGGTCTGCTCGACATCAAACTTTGATTTGGCCTAGATGTTAACCTATATGAATTAGGTTTGAAAGGAGTACATGGCAGTTGGCCAATCGAACAACAACCGCCAAGAATATATGACCATGTTACAATCACAAGTTACTTCCTTAATGATTGAAAATGCTCCTTGAATGCCCATATACCACCTTGAAGGACACACATGCACAATGGAAGACTCGATTAGAAGAACAAAACTAAGACACTATCAAGGAGCTTGAGGATAGCCTATGTGCACAAATGGAATGCAATGCAAAAATCAATCACAACATGGGACTATTGTCTAGTCTGATGCAAAACCTTTGTTCCTTTTGTGCAAGCGAAGCAAGCACCCACCCAAGTCTTTCTCCAAAACTTACGATTAAGGCAGTGACCAAGGCATAGACCTTGGCATACCTTGTCATCCAAGTCATCCAAGTCATCAAAGTCACCCTTGGTGCCATTGGCTGCATGTGAGGGAGGACCTCAATGATCAAGGAAGAGAGAGGTTCTCGGCACTTCCCAGGAGGTCACCCATCCCAATATTGTTCCCCCCAGAGCTCGCTTAACCATGGCAATCTCTTGCCACTAAGCTACACTCTTGTGGTGCTTGAAGAAGGGGAAATACTAAGGTTTACATTATGTTCAACAAGTTTTGGGTCCTCAAAGCTTCATTCTTTGCTTTCAAAGCCTGTTTTTTAAGCAATTTTGGGGTGATTTTTGGAGCCATTGTGGAGTACTTTCATGCATAGTTCTCTTCACATAGGTCCAAGAACATCAAGGAGAGTGTTCTTTGTACTTCTTTGACAATAATTACTCAACTTTTGGGGTTGTGTTTTTCAGCCACACTCGTAAAATCATAGGTTTCTCGAAAGGTTTTGAGTCGTGGTCGGAGTAGCCACTGTAAATTTATGCACATTTTTGCACCTAAACAATAAAGTTGACAGACACTTGCAGGTGTTTTTGGCTAATTTTTGGGCTATGCATTCAGCCTTTTAGTGTCATTTTACAGCATATATTGAGCACATACACACTATGTACGCTTCTATGGATATCTGTTATGTACATCCATGTGGCCATTGATATAGTGGTTATGTTTTTGCATAAAGCCTTTTATGTTTGATAAAGAGGGTCATGAGGTTTTCTTAATTGGGAGACACCCAGATAACGAGATCTCTTGATGATGCAGGTGGAAGACTTACCCAGCCTTGCCATAGGAGATGTATGATAGTTGTTCATAGGTGCTCGATAAGCCTGGTTGGCTTCTTTCAGGTAACTGATTATATGCGATGGAGTCAGTGATTCACTATGCAAGTAAACATGTCATTACTTGCGGTTTTATAAGATTTTGACACTAGTCATATTCTCATTTTGCAGAGGATACTCTAGAAATTTTTTTCTAGAATTTTGGATTTGTCAACTATATACTGGTTGATTTACTCCTTGATACATTTATTGGTGTGAGCACATTTATTCTCACATACTACTTTTGGTTGGTCATTATTGTTCATTAATTCATTTTTTCTCGGAAGACTACTGAATTCTCTCCCAGAATCTAACACTTGGTCATCCTTCTTTGAGCCTTAGTGGGGTTTGGACTCTTCTAGCTCCATTATCATTCTATTTAGTTCTCTACCATCATGACATCAGAGGTCTTAGGCATGTCTTGTGGATCAGGGTCTAGTGCCAATGTTCCGAGAAGGAGCTATAACTTGTAGGGTAAAGACCATTTTGATATTCAAAAATTTGATGGCACAAACTTTGCTCTATGGAAGAATCAGATTGAAGATGTGCTGATTCAGAGGAGGCAATGGAAGCCATTAAATGGAATCTCAAAGAAGCCCTGACATGGATGAAGATGATTGGGATGAGTTAGATGAAATGGCCAGGTTTACCATTCGATTGCGCCTCGCAGATAATGTTTACCTTATAGTATTGGACTGTGAAAGTGCAGAGGAACTATGGAAGAAGTTATGCAATACATATGAAAAAGAAACGGAAACAATGTGTACTGATGAGAAAGTTATATGATCTTTGCATCAAGGATACAGACACTCTTGCTGCTCATCTGAATGAGTTTGATGCTATATTCTCCCAGTTACAAGCTCAAAAAACGGACATGGATAATGAAATGAAAGCAGTATTGTTGTTATGCACCTTGCCATCATAATGGGATACATTTTGCACAGCTATTAGCAATAATGCACCTAAGTGGTAAACTAGTCTATGATGACATAAGTGTAGCACTCTTGAGTGAGGAGATTCGTAGAAAATCTATGGTTGGCACTCGTAATGGAGATGCATATAATGTTTGTGATCCTTATCAAGGAAAGAATCAGCAAAGTGGCAAGAGCAAGAACAAGGAAAAGAATGGTCAACGGAATAAGAGTAGAAGTAAATCAAGGAAGAGGGATATCAAATGACATTATTGTCATAAGAAAGGACACATGAAGAAAGATTTTTATGCATTAAAGAATGCTAAAGGTAAAGGACAGAATGGTGATGGGCATGTTAAACAGCTACCTGCACCATTTACTTCGACTGTGAAGATTGAAGAAATCAATGCTATTTCTCATGATGCTGATGTGTTGACATTTGATAGCACTATGCCAACTGAGGCTCTTATGGCTCATTCTCTTTCCCACACGTGGTTGCTAGATTCTGATGCTTCTTTCCATGTGATACCACATAGAGAATGGTTCTCGAATTATGCAGCAAAGTCTCTTGGTACAGTAAGACTTGGTGACTCTTACCAGCATGATGTTGTGGGGACCGGAGATATGTTTGTGCAGTTCATTGATGGTTCACATAGTTTGATGTCAGTTGGTCAACTTGATGATCTTGGTTACAAGATGGTCTTCTATGCTCAGTCCTTTCACATATCAAAGGGCAATATGGTTATTGCAAAAGGAAGCAAAGTCGGCTCACTTTATCCTTTATTTGTATCATAAAAACAAAACTTGTTAGTTGTTACTAAATGGCCTATGGCTTGTATTTGGCATGGTCATTTGCACCATATATCTCATAGTGGAATGGAAAATCTTTCTTGTTATGGCTACTTATATGTGTTACCTTTCTTTGGTTTTTCATTTTGTGAACATTGTCATGATGGAAAGCAAAGCAAAAATGTGCATAGAACGCACATTGACTCTTCAATTCAGCCTTTAGATCTCATTCATACAAATGTGTGTGGTCCTATGCCCACAAGGTCATTAGGTGGTTCTCTTTACTTTGTCACTTTCATAGATGATGCTACTAGAAAATTTTGGGTATATCCTATCAAATTGAAGGATGAGGTATTCCCTACTTTCAAAAACTGGCTTGCTTCAGTTGAGACTGAAAAAGGAACTAAGCTCAAAGCTTTATGTTTAGATAATGGGGGTGAGTATACCTCATATGAATTCAACCTTTTCTACCAGTCTAGAGGAATTCATAGAGAGTTTACAACTCCTTATATCCTAGTAAAAAATGGTGTAGCTGAAAGGATGAATGGACCTATTCAAGATAGAGTAGTCTCTATGCTGCAACATGCAAACCTTTCACAAGGCTTTTGGGCAGAAGCAGTATTGACTTCAATTCATGTGATTAACCTTTTACCTACTACTGTCAAAGGTCTGAAAGTGGCACAAGAGTTATGGACAGGGAAGCCACCATTTTATGATCATCTTCAAGTTTTTGGGTGTGAAGCATATGTTCATATACCCCAGAATCTTAGACAAAAGTTGGACCATAAGTCAAAGAAATGCATTTTTTTTGGATATGATCAAGAAGGACATTTTGGATATCGCTTATGGGATCTTGAAACACGGTCAGTGATCAGAAGTAGCGATGTCATTTTCAATGAGTCTAAGATGCATAAACAGCCCATTAAGGAGGTTAAAGTGAGAAGAGTGATGTTTGAGGATACTAGTCCTCCAATTAACATGCATAAAAATGTTGCACATAGGGATGTTCAAGAGAATGTCCGATCATATTAGTTTACAAATGTTCATGTTCAACAACCATTGAGATGCTCTGCATGTGTCTCACATCCACCTGATAGATATGTTCCAAGTTTAGATTTTTTTATGCTAACAGATGTTGGTGAGCCTTCTTGCTACAAAGAGGCTATGTAGACAGAGGATCATGTAAAGTGGGAGCATGCCATGAAGAGTGAGTTGGATTCTATTCACAAGAATGGTACTTGGGATTTAGTACCTTTGCCAAAGGGCAAGAAAGCTTTACCATATAAATGGGTATATAAGCTGAAATTTACATCAAATAGTGCTTCTCCAAAGTATAAAGCATGACTTATTGCAAAGGGTTTTAAGCAACAACATGGTGTTGATTTCGAGGAAATCTTCTCTCTAGTGGTCAAGATGACCACCCTACGCATGTTGCTTGGATCCGTTGCAATGGGGGACTTATAGCTAGTTCAAATGGATGTGAAAGCTGCTTTCTTGCATGGAGATCTTACATATGAGATCTACATGGAACAACTTGATGTGATCTCTTGGAGATCTCATCTTCAAGAATGTATAGTTGTTTCCACCACAGAAGTAGAGTATGTTGTAGCAAGTGAGGCATGTAAGGAAGCATTGTGGCTTTCTCGTCTTGCTTGTGATATGGGTCTACCTCAACATGTACCTTCTTTGCTCAATGATAATCAGAGTGCCATTGCTCTTGACTAAGAATCCAGTCTATCATGCAAAGACCAAGCACATTGAGGTGAGCTATCACTTCATTAGATATTGCTTAGCCATTGAGCACATTATTGTTGAGAAGGTTCATACTCAAGATAATGCTACAAATGCTTTGACTATAGCTCTACCACAAGATATCTTTCGACACTCTTGTTACTTGATGGCGGTTACTTGATTCATTACCTTACATGGTCACTTTTATAATGTGAAACATGCCCATTAGGTGGGAGGTATAGTTTATATACTTACACTCACGTATTCTTTACCATTCTTCATTTTTCTTCCATAGTTACTTTGGCCATATTGGCCTTTAGTGGGAGATTGTTACCATTAGTGTCCATGTGAAAGGCCAAATGGACATCGAACACTTTTGTATATGTTCTTTAATAAAACATATAGTGGCATGGTCAACCACAGACTATAAGTTTGACCACATTTTGTAACACCTAAGAAGTTTGTGTTCGTGCTCTCTGTGTACTGTGTTTTCTGCATGTTCTGCAGCCTTTGTGTCGAGTACCATGTGCAACACTTGGAGCTCGGTTTTCTACTCTGAAGATATCATCATGGAGCTCTCGACAAGGAGAGTGCATTGTGGTGCATCATCGACAAAATACTTCACGAATCACTGATGAAATTGGCATGACCCATTCAACAACAATCAAGGTACAATAGATAGTTATGTCCTTATTTAAGGACACAATTCTCATATGAACTTAGTTCCAGTAGTTAGCACCTTGTTGCCCTATTAAGACTGATGAATTATTGTACTAACCCTAGTTTGTACTCATGGATGAATATTTGAAAGAAATACAGAAGATTGCATGCAAACCATCCACCTTCACCACACAAGGTAGAGGATTTACCTAAAGTTACCTCTAGAGGAATGATCTTTCAACCTAATTGGTGTGCTTGGTAATCAAAGGAATTTCCATAGATGATGGAAACTTGGAGTAAGGTGTTGTTGTACATTTTATACAACCCTTGCTATGGACAAGTCCTAAGGTTATGCAATTGGAAGGCCTTTTCCATCAAATTCAAGAATCATCCAAAATGTGCCAATTGGCTTAACTACTCATACTTTACACCACTAGAAGGACCCCCCTTTAAGATATTTGATATGATGCAAATTGCATTCAAATTTTTTAAGAAATTCAAAGCACCTCATGTAAATGCACCAGGTTTTGAGCATGGCAATTTAGGTCTTGTATATGATATGAGCACATCTCCATCACGAAAAGTATGCCATCATTGCTATTTGCTTATCAAATACCTCGTGACTTGTTACAAATAGATCTTCGAGGATGCTTTCACCACAAGCTTATAGGAGTATCATTATGAGGTTTCAGCTCATGGCCCATCCACTTACTCTATCTATTCTCTTGTGAAAGTACCTATGCCAACGAGGTACACCACGCGCCATCAAGTGGTAGAATCTTAAAGGTAAGTTGGCAAGAGGCATTCATGTGGCCGAATGATCGTGATCTTCACTAGAATGGATCCTTAGCTCACTACAATATTTATCCATGTCAACATTCCTTGAAACCTAAGCGTAATGTTAGTGTTGGTCGTGACATGCAATGCAGTGCATGTGTGAAGTGTGCAAAAAAGAGAAAAATATATGTGCATATTTACAAATTATTGTTGCTCATTTATATGCATATGCATGACAAACAATAGCCTGAGGTGCACATGTGGATAATGTATTCATGAGATTCACAAAAGTAGTGCGTTCAACTATCATGCACGATCAAGAATGGTGAGTGGTGTGTGTGTGTGTCACTCATTGATACAGAAGTATCTACTAGGGGTGGAAGAGAGGTTTCATGTCGCTTCTCTAGCTATATAGTGCATTGTTGTGGCGTTTGAGATAATTTTGTAATAGTTTGTGTGGGGGCAATTGTGCATCTCATGTGATGCATCTAAGGGTGATTGTCTTCCTCATCGTTTTCTCTCATAGAACAATGGTGAGTACCAATGTCGATGAAGATCCAACCTTAAATTAATCAATGGAGAAGACAAGAGAATGATATGAAGATCATGAGCAAGTGATGCATGCAAATGTGAAGGTGAGAAGCACAACAATGCATGCACACACATACACACATGCATGTTAGGAAGAGTAGATAGAGTGGAACAATCGAGTCTATTCCTTTAAAAGCATACACATTACATAATTCTTTACTCACTCTCACTAATCAACTTCTCGAAAAGAGCCTACATGCTCCTTTTATACTTTTTGGTCTAGTTATGACTGGTTTCATATCTCGTGTATGACATAGTTAAAAAATGGATTCTAAAGCTAATTTTGTGCCTCAAATGAGCTCCAAAAAATATGAAATGTGGTATGCTCATATTGCCTATATGATCCCTATTCTTTAGTGGCTGCTTGTACTATGACTTCCACTTGGGACATCTGGTGCTCTTTCTTGCTTTTGTCCTTGCCCAACACTCCCCTCCCTCCATCCTGACATAACCTTGTTCCTTGGAATTTTCCATGTCATAGCTCACTTGTATTTTATGTCTCTTGAGTTTGCCCATAGAATCGCCAAAGATGTAGCATAATTTTTTTGAGCGCTACACCTTAAGGGGTTCCTCAATCTCCCATTAATAGTTCCATATTTTGCTAGGTTTTCAGTTTATATCCAAATACCATGCCTGAGGACCACTCATACATCTGAACTTTAGTGATTGATCCCATTAATGAAGATATGCGCATTATATAACCCCAAAACTTATATGTAAGGCATTATATTTTAAGTCCATGCCAGGTACTAATGTAGATAGAAATATAAAATTTTTGTAGAAATACAAAGTCTCTATCCTAGCACTAAAAACCAACAAAAATCCCTCATGGCCACCACCACCCTCTACCATGCTCATTTTGACTTCCCTAAGCTAGACAAGTACACATAGCCCCAAAAAACCATAATCAAATCAATGCACAGTTGCAATCATAATAAGATGAACAAGTCTATCTTTGCACCATAGTTTTATTACCATTTTATTTCTACGCTAGATAAATGGCCCAAATCCCATAGTTTTTTTGCACCCAATTCCTCACATCTTTATCACCAAAGACCCCAACCATATGAGAGGTTAGAGTGTGCCCTACAAGGTTAAGGAACTGAAGGCTTTTTTGAAGAAGGGCACTAATTTGGTATTAGAGAAGCACCTATCCCTACCCTATGGCCATCCCTTCCAAAGGGAAATGTTCAAGATGAGAGGGAGAATCTAGTGAATCACGATCTATAAGAGGCAACAAGAGAGCCAAAAATTGGCTAGTAACCATAGAATCAAATGAAGAGGGGCAAAACGAAGTAGTACTAGTAAAACGATCTCGGTCACATTCCCCTAGTCCACCTCAGTTTGAGAGTAGGAAGCACTTGGCACCAATGTTGTTTCATCTTATTCATCACCGATCACCTCTATCCATCCTCACTCACCCACCCCTCAAGAGGTCCCTGACTTATAAACTAGTGAAAATCACCACCAAGCCCACCCTTGAACCAACTTGGATACCCCACTTCACCTCACCAACCCATTCCATCCCCACCCCACATTTCCACTGCACCCGTCCATTCCATCTCCCATGTTGATCACTACCTAGTTCCTCTTAGCCCAATCCATTCCACTCATACCATATCCATTCCACCACTTGTGACTCATACCATTCCACCTGCTCTAAAACCACCTCACTTTGTCTTTGATCAACCCCTTCCACACTACCTCTCCATTTACTAGGATTTTGTGTTTGTTTCCATCTTAAACCCACTCCATTCATCCTTTGGATCCACAATCCTTACTTCCCATTATACTCCCATCCCTCTCTTTTCAGTTCAACATTCTTCATCCATGGCCTCCAAGTGTACGCTACATCCACCTCAAAACCATCTATAATCATACTCAAAGTGTCAAAACCTATGAGCGCATAGATGACATATCATCAATAGAGGGGAACAACAATATGGCTCCATAAGCTCCAATCGACAAAGAAGCCCGTGGCAAAGGTCAAGAGACGAACCAAGCCCCCATTTATGATCTACCTAATGAGCAGGAAGAGTTGAGAGAAGACCTCGCCACCATATGTGCGGAACTACATGCTGCCAATCAGACATTGAAACAGCAAAAATCACATGTGCAAGGGAAGGATAACCGAATTCAAAAGCTAGAGCCAGATTATTCATTGAGAGCAAGATTATGCATTGATTGACTATCGAGAGCTTGAATCACCATAGCTACCACATGCGACCACGAGTGTATCATTATCACATGGAGAAATAAAGAAAGCACCACGTGAAATACCCAAAATCTTAGACTTTGGGTTACTTCACGCCTTCAAGGGCCTTGCCGCTGAAGACATTACACAGAAGCTCCAAGAAAGGGAATGGCTTGCTCATTTCTAATTTTACCACATAGCATGTGATGATTCTTCAATATTATGCTTGCCTATGATATCTACCTACATGATACATGCTAACTTTTGATGAAGCATTCCACATGGGGGTTTCTCTGAAAGCCCCTCACTCACCTTCTTTATGACTCATAAATCCCTCAACGTTTCTATTAGTTATGGAAACCCAGTGACGGCAATTGGAAGCCCTGCTTCCTTTGCCTCTCACCAAAATAAACTAAAATGGCCTAACTTTTGGAGGAATTGGGCAAGCGCTTTCATGACATAAAGTATCAATGGGTCGTGGCCATCCCTACCAAATCGTAAAGGTATCTATTTTTGCTTTTTTCTTACTTTTTGCTCATGCAAAACCACATAGTGGCCATGCGAGAGAGAGAGAGAGAGAGAGAGAGAGAGAGAGAGAGAGAGAGAGAGCAAGAATTCACTATAGCTTAGGAAACCTTGCCACCAACTAGCCCTTGGGCAGCTCCCCCAAGACTTACATCATTTGCACCTTTTCTTAATTGCACCCAAGAGTTGCATCCATAAGGTCACCCTACAAGGTTGCACATCATGCAACTTTTGTCTCATAACCCATGCATAGTTATCCTATCACTACTTCCACTTATCCTTTCTAATATGTATTTCTTTTCATATTTCAAAGTCATGGAAGAAGATTTACTTTTGCCTTTATTTTTCACTTTGCATACACCCTCCACTCTTCTAAATTTTATTTTATTTTCAAGTCCACCATTTTATTTTTCTTTTCAAAGGAACATAAATCTCTCTTAGTATCATCTAGAATTGCAACTAATGGATATAGATAGACTAGTTGATTTTTCAGAAGGATTAAAGTTCAGTATGTGTGGAATAGAATTTAGTATGTGTGGAATTGAATTTGAATGTACTCTAGCAATATGCAAATTTTCAACATGCAGTATGAGGGTGTGCTCATACACCTTTAATCCATCAACGTGTGAAGAGAAGACCCCATATAGTTGCAACCGAAGACTACAAGCAGACATGATTGATAGGTTTCTTATCTAGGTCCTAACTTCTCTCTCTCTATCTCTCTAGTCCACACGATCAATCAAAAGTGTGTCCAATCATGATCTACCCATCACCAACCAAGTCATAATCTAACCATCATTTCCATTACTCGTGATGAGAAGGGACCTAAACACAATGAGGAAATGATGATCTAATGCTTCTCATGAGGAGAAACCTAATCACAATGGTGTGAAACATAATTGAAGATTAGATCATCAAAATTTAATGATTTTTTATCTCGTTCCCCCAAAGCAAGTGAGCTCACTTAGACAATCAGATGGAAAAATAAAAAGTCAGAAAAACAATCATATTTCCCTAAATATTTACCTACATCATGCAAATGATGACCTAAATCGAAGCTAACAAAGAGATATGCAAGTCGGTATAGGTAAAATAAAAAATGGGAAGCACCTATAATATTGCTAAGAGCAATAATTTTTGCACATTATTCATCTTCACAATCTATTAGCACTAAACAAGCTCAAAATCACTCACAATAGCCACAAATGATCAATCCTAAGTTAGGAAAGACATTGAGAAGCAAGACAATAGTGTCACACACCAAGAAACATGCACACTCACAAGAAAGCTTATGTGCAAAAGAAGAGAGATCACCACTCACACTTGCAAACAATCTCTATAATGAGGGTCTTGGCTTTTTTATAGTGTCCCCTCATGTACCACTTTACATCGTGTGTGAAAAGGGCTAGATTACATTCAATCTAGCTCTTCTTTTGGAGGAAGAATCTTCTGAATGTATATAAACTATTGTCATAAATATTTACAACTCTTCAGATGCTACAAAACTTTCAAGAAATTTGCAAAATAGAAATTCATGTCACTACCACTAACTATAACACTACCCCTCTCCTAAATTGTGTTGTGCTTGACAAGAACCTTCATAGTTATCTGGGTGGGATGTTCTTGCCAAATCTTTGATTCACCTATTGATGATGTCCAAGGGGTTGAGTCATTCAATCCAATGCTGAAAACTAACATAACCTAATCATTAAAACATATCCTTAGTTATAATATGATTGCTTTCACACAAATCATATCATTTTCAAGCTTTATACACTTAAAGTGGAGAGAAAGATCTATTAAGATTGTTTAAAAGGAGATTCCCCAAAGAAAATTTGGACTGCTTCACTTTCCACTCCATAAGTATGCAATATTCATTCGATGAAGAGGGGCAAAGAACAGGAAGTTGGCATTGGAAGATCATTCTTTGTTCTTCTTTTTCCCTTATATGTTACTCACTTCGATATTGCAATGTTCCTCTGGAGCATATGTTATAATCATTTTTTGGCCTTTGCTATTCCCTCGTATTATGTTCATCTCAATACTTCAAAACTCTTGTAGAGCATAGGATATACACAATAAGTCACAATTGGTGTCATGAGTAGTGATTTTGCAATGCATAATTGGCCGAAATCCTTAATCAACATTAATAATCCATAACAAAAACATGAGTAGAGACTACATAGTACACACTCATGTAGTTGGAAATTGGAATTTGAAGCTCGATTTAGGAAACAATTACAATCGATAATCAGACTTACTTAGTTGCAACCTAAAAGTTGAAACTTAAAACTAAATGCAAACTAAATGCAATGGCCCATAATTCAAACTTCACACTATAAGACTATATAATATATATATTTTATAACTTATATTTCTATATGACATACAATAAGCATTAAAATCCTTCCAGCCCTATATGAAGGGAGTGTTTCCCTTGCCCCTATTTTCAAAGGAAAATTCATCTTTCAATATGAATTTAACGAAGTTTTTTTTTAATGTTTCTTATTAATTTATCCTATTTCTTTTAGAGCTTTGAAAAAAGGGGCATTTGAGATTTTTAAACGACACCAATATAATTTTCCCGAACAGTGGGTGGTTCCTTGGGTTTGACTGTTCCGTTGCAAACGGAAAAGGCCTCATGCTTGGAACAAGCTGGTCAGTTCGCAATTATGGCTGGTTGCTCCCCGCATTACCTGCTGTAAGGAGTACACGGTGTAATATGCCTTCTAGGTTCAGAAGTAGAAGGTTGCGAGCGAAAGCTGTAGTCCTTCAGAATTCAGAAGAAGGTGAAGCCGCTGTCGTTACTCAAGCTGAAGATTTTAGTAAGGACTGGAAAGATTTTGGAAGATGCCCTCCTGAAATTCCCCCACTTGTCAAAAGACTCATTTGGGAAGTGAAGGCGCTGGAGGTTGAACTCGGCGAGAAACTTACTTTTGGCGGGCCTCGTGGTTGTCTCCAGGTTTTCTTCACGATTTGAATGACTGGTTACCATAAGAGTAGTATATTGTTTTGGCAGACATGCGAGCGTCCTTTTCAATAATCGATCAACGAAAACTGTTTTTTGTGCCTGCACAGCAGAAATTAAATTTTAAGAAAAGAAGTTGCTGGGTCGAATCATGTCTGTTTTCCTATTGTACGAATTATATCACGATCATTCCATCCAATTGAGTCACTGGGAAAAAAAAGAAGCATAAAAATGGCATGCCCAATATTGTAAGTAAGGAACTTAATTCGTTCAGGAAGAAGCATGGTGATCAAAATACCATACATTGAGGTGTACTACAGAAATACACTCCTCATGAGAAGGCGGGTCATAGCTGCAATGAGTAGTAAATGCCCATTCTCATTCTGAATAAGGTTAGCTGACTTATGGGTTGAGGGGGGGGGGGGGGTGTGTCCCATTGGTACTATGCTGATCTTCACTTGTAATTTCAATTAAGTGAAGCTTTCAGGGAGAGTAGGTTTCTGCCAAACTTCCTCTTTTAAAAAAGTTAGGAGACTCAGTTTTAGATATAGAGGCCTTTGCAAAAACCATTCCAACCTCTTTTTTCTTTGTCTCTTTTACAACCAGTCTAGAAAAAGTCTTAATGACATGATCATCTGCCTTACAATACTTGCAAAAGTGTTTTTAACTTTTTGTTATCTTGTCATCTTTATCTTCCTTCTTTGAGCTTGAAGCATTAGCATATTTCTGCTTATTAGTAGACGAGCAACCATTTATCTTTGCTTTTCTGACTTGCTAAAAGGCTTGATATGCAAGACTCATAAGTAAACTGTTTTGTCTAGATTGATCTTCCCGTAGCAGACAGATACTAACTCCTCAAAGGTCAAGGCATTTGGATTGCCTTTCATAATTAGACGAAGAGTAGAAGCAAGACTTTGATAAGCATCTGGGAGAACAATTTGCACAAGTGAACTATCTAAGAAGATTGCATCGATAGTAAAATCAACTACATATTCAAATCCTTGATCTTTGTTAGAAATCAAGAGCACAAGATTTCATCGATAGAAATCAGCTACACATTTAAATCCTTGATCTTTGTTAGAAGAGTGTCCATTGAATCTCCTTCATTTATGTGCTCAATTTCCAACTATTTTCAAAAGTAAGCTAATCTCTTGCTTGATATAGTGTGATAAGAGTATTTAAAGCATCTTTTTTTGATTTGCATGAGTAAATGTGAGGAATAATGGCATATTTGACAGGCAAAGCTATCAATGCATTTACGTGTGAATCTCTTCCATCCTAGTGATGCTGTTTTGCAAGAGGTGCAATAGGAACCGTAGTAGTACTAAGAAATTGAAGATCATGTTCGACACCACTTTCATAATCTCTAGTCATAACATTTGGAGGTGAAGGAGGACATATTTCAACACTCTTCACAATCTTCCACAACTCTTTTGCAACCAATACATGATGCATCATGTATGCCCACAATGGGTAGTTAGAACCATCCACTTATCCTCAACAACAAACATATGAAATACATCATTGCTTTCAACCATGTCTAGTGACTATACCTTGATGCAAAAAATTGACTATGCCTCAATAAAGTTGAACAGAAATACCAAATTGAGTTGTGGTAGACCTGTAGCAGACTTTGAGCGGTTGTGGTGGCGATCATTGTGACCCTGAGTATGTTCAATCATTGTCTACACAATCATTGTCATAATGCTAATGATCCCGAATATGTTCACCAATTTTTGCTCAATTTTTTGACCGTGACCAGAAGGGTGTCAAGGATGCACAAGGGTGTGGAGGACCCTTTCCATAAGATGGGCATTTACCGTTGGTCCCTTTCAAATATCTCAAGATAGATTTGACTGTCTCCCAATGAGCTTTGTCATGAATAGCCATGAACTTGCTAACAACTCCCACTGCATGAGCAATGTCCGGCCGAGTGGCAACCATAACATACGTAAGTGAACCACAAGCTGATGCATATGGAACACTCTTCATGTAGTTGGCTCCATCATCATCTTTGGGATAGTCATCCTTGAAAAGCTTAACATGTAGCTGCAATGGCACTCCAAGAGGCTTAGCATCAGCCACATTAAATCTGTTTAGCATTTTTTCAATGTACTTTTCTTGGGATAATGCAAAGTATGCTGCAGCCTATCCCTTTTTATTTGCATACCAAGAATATGCTCAGCTCCCCAAGGTCTTTCATTGAGAATGCATAGTTGAGCAGCTGTTTTAGAGCATTTAGAGTGCTCTTTTTCTTCCCAGCCAACAACACATCATCGACATACAGCACAAGAATGATTGGGCCGCCATCTTCAACCTTTTTAGTGTACAAACACTGGTATGCATGGCTTCTTTGAACCCATGTTTGAGCATAAATGCATCAAACTTTTTACAATTCTTTGGGGGACTTGTTTCAGCCATATAAGCTCCTATTCAGCTTGCATACTAGATGCTCTTTTCCAGGAATGGCATATCCTTCTAGCTGATCCATGTACAGCTTTTCGTTTAAATCACCATGCAAAAAGGTTGTTTTAACATCCATTTGGAATAACTCCAAATCCAAGGGAGCTGTGAGAGCAAATAACACACGTAATGTGGTCCATTTAACCACAAGAGAACACCTCTTGGAAATCAATGCCCTCTTTTTGGGCATATCCCTTAGCAACCAGCCTTGCCTTATACTTGGGTTTGCCCTCAACAATTTTGATTTTGTATACCCACTTGTTTGGAATTTCCTTCCTACCTTTGTTCAACTCAACCGAATCCCAAGTATCATTTGCATGCAAGGCCTTCATCTCTTCGTGCATGGCTAACTCCCACTTCTTCTTGTGCTCAGATAGCTTTGCTTCTTTATAAGTGAGAGGCTCACCCTCATCTATAACATAATGTAATGTACAGAGGGTTCATATTTGTTTACAGGCCTCCTAGGATGTGTAGATCTTCTTACCCAATGATCCTCATTATCTGGAAATGAATCTACATCAGGAGGTACATCAATTTCCTCATTGTTAACACCATTTTCAGCCCTGTTTTCAGCATGAATAGGTGGTTGCATATGCCCGTTAGGAGCCTCATTTTGGTGTCCAACATCATCAGGCTCAACAACCGCTGGCTCATTTTCATTTCCAGTCAAATGAGGTGCATCCCGAGGGTTCAAATCATATTAACACGTGGTTGTACATGCTGAAATTTGACTTTTTTATCGTCACTTTTAGAGGCACAATCATTCTTGAGCAGCCTTGCCTCATTAAATACATCCCGGCTGCTTATTACCTTCTTGAGTTGAGATAGCCAAATCTTGTACCCCATTTCACCTTCATCTCCATAACCCATGAAGATTCCTTTTATAGACTTTGCATCTAACTTTCTTCTCAACTCAGGCCTTATATGCACAAAAGCATCACAACCAAAGATGCATAGGTGATCATATGAAGCCGGTTTGTAGACCAAACCTCTTTTGGAATGCCATCTTTTAAGGACATATGAGGGGATCGATTGCAAACTACAGTTTTCAAAGCCTCTCCCCAAAATCCACGAGGGAGATTAGCTCTGGACAGCATGCATCTCATCGTCTCACATAAAGTCTTGTTATACCTTTGAGCAACACCGTTGGAAGAGGGGCTGTATGGGACTATTAGCTCCCTCTTAATACCAAGATTTTCACAAAATCTATTGAATTAATTATCAAGCACTTGTAGACTCACCCCCATTATCTATACGTAAGCATTTCAGCTTTCTACCTGTTTGGCTGGTTACAAATGCATGAAATTTCTTAATTGCAGCAAAGGCTTCATCTTTAGATTTTAACAAATATACCCACAGCTTCCTAGAGTAAGTCATTAACAAAAGAAACAAAGTAAAGAGCACCCCCCATAGATTTGGTTGGCATGCTACAAACATCAGAATGAACAAGAACAAACACATTAGACTTACGAGGGACACGAGACTATAGGAATTCACTTGCTTATTGCTAAAAGTCAAGGTTCAACTTTCAAGCTAAAAATTCGTGGGAAATCAATCATGGACATATGGAACAATCTAAGGAAGCCAAAAGCCCCGAGATTCCATCAAGAAAAGTCACTCAACCACTCCCAAACTCATCTCAATTAAGTCCTTTAGTTTAGGAGGCTGATTTGGAAAGGTAGTTCCTAGATTTTAGGGGCATACTTCTCACTATAAAAGGAGCATGTATCCCGACTTCGTTTGGGCCATCTTCTTGGAGTTTTAGTTCATTTAGAGTGAGCACTAAGTGCTTGAGTTGTAATAAGCAAGCCCCTTGCTTAAGCTAACCCCTTGCTTGCCTGTTTGTTTTCTTTGAGTAGGCATATCTATGTGTGCGACAGACAATGCTACAACTCTCTACCTCTGAGTTGTTAGCATTGGTTCTCCCTCCTTATGTATCCATTTTGATGTAATTCTTGTCTCATTGGATAGCTATTGGAGTCTATTTTAAGCTCACCAATTCTTTGGAGCTCATTGGAACTCTCTGCATATACTCCGAGATCTTCACGTTTTGTCATTGCATAGGGGTTGAGATACTTCCCCCAACACTTACCATATAGGCATTCATTATAAAAGTCAAGTTTTTAGCCTTTAGCATCGAACTTGTCCAAATTACATAGTTTTTCAAGGCCTTTTTGGCTCATGTGGCGAAGCTTTTTATGCCATTATTCCATATGTGAATGGATTTCAACAAAAAAAAATCTTGTCCAACAAGGCTTTATCATGCAAGCAATAAAGAGTCCCTTTTTTTGTACCTTCAACAATCAGCCTAAAGCCTTTGATAAGCTTCCATGACCCCTCTCAGAGAGGGTACTATATCAATTTGCCGAACAGACAATAGGCTTTTCTTGATGCATGGTACATATCTTACATCATGCAAAACAAGCTCAGTAGTGCCGTCTACAGTGAGGTGCTTTGTGCCAATACCTTCAATAGAACAAGCATGGTTATTTCAAAGATATGCATGTCCATGGTGGCCTGCATGAAAGGTAGTAAAACACTTCTTAATAGGAGTAACATGGAACGATGCACGTGAACCATAGTCACAGGGGGACGCGTCCCCGGGCCCTAGGGACGCCGGGACGCCGTCCCCCCATTCAAAAATATAGGGACGCCCAGCCGTCCGTCCCGGATTTTTTTCTGTCACAAGGTACCGTCTCCGGGACGGCAGCTTGTGATGACGCCAATTCCGGGATGGATGACAAAAAAATGACGGAAATTTTTTATTTATTTTTGCCATTTGAAGCTCAGTTTTGAACACTTTGCTTTAGGAGTTTTTGGTGCCCATTTTGACTCTCTAGAACCTTCTTTTGAAGGTCCACCACAAGCATAAAAAGACCTCCTTGCTGCCCTTAAAAGTTAAAACACACATCCAGCTTTCAACTTTCCCTCTTGCATCCCTTGTGTATGGAGGCTTCATTCATCTTGAGCCTTGGATATTCAGCAGCCCCTCCACCCTCTTATCCTTTAGGCCTCTCTAGATGAGAGCTTTCAACAAATCCTCACTTGAGTCCTCTCCTCAAGGCTAAAGAGTCCGAAAGACCTTACCATTTGGAGGTCTAAACCTTTCTTGTCTCTTTCTTTTGGAGTGTAGGTCCTAGGAGGCTAGGAGAAGCCATTATGGCCTCTTTGTCCAGTACATACAAAAGAACGAAGGTGATGTTGTCTTCCATATAAGTGACAGTTTGATTAGTGATAGCTTATAAGTCATTGTTCAATCTTTATCTATAGTGCCACATGTTACGACGCAGTTGCACACCACATGTTGTGTATATTTCACCTAAAAAGACTTGTTGCACACCACATGTTTTGTATATTTCTCTTAAAAGGACTTGTGGCAAACCACATGTTGTGTATATTTCACTTAAAAAGACTTGTTTATTCTATTTTCTTGTTTATTTGTGTTCTTATAAGCTAAGAAAAAAGATATGAATGGTATTTACTCAAAATTGACCTCAAAATCAGCATATTTTGAGTGCCGTCCCGGATTGGCGTCCCCGGGACGGTCCACGTCCCGTCCTCGACCCCGGGACGTCATCGTTCCCGGGACACGTCACCGTCCCCTGGTGACTATGACGTGAACTCTCAATCCATGTATGTGACAGAGAATCATTCACAAAAAGCAAGGTATCAATCAGATCTCTCTTTGTGATCTGCATATCCTGTGCATGGATATTAACAGAAGCATCATTAACTTTGGCATGATCTGCTCCCATATCCTTGTCCTTTGAGATGTCATGTGCTTCATTCTTGGTTTCCATTTTCTTCCCGTCACATGCGTTCTTCTTTCTTTCTAGTTCATCTTTGTAGTATCTGCAATCAGGCTTATTGTGACCTTTCCTACCACATTGATAACAAGTCACCTTGCCTTCGCTTTTTCCACTTTTCTTTTTTGTTCTTTTTCTAGCCACATTGGCTGAACCTTTGTCCTCTCCACTCGCTTTCCTCTTCATTACCTCATTTAAAATAGAACCCCTTACACCATCAAAGGTAAGATTGGGGTTATTCGAAAGTGAAACAACGAGAAGATGGCCTTAAGCTTATCATCAAATGCAGGTAATCTGAAGTCTTGCAATTGCGAGAAAGTACTTGTAAAAGAAGATAAGTGCTCAGCTTCACTTTTTGACTCATCAAGCTGTAAACACACTAGCTTATGCATAAGATGCACTTGATTTACAGATGTGGTATTTTCATAGGTTTCCTTTAGCTTCTCCTATACCTCAAAAGCACTTGTAAGGCCCTTTAGATCCACTAAGATTTCATCTGACACAGCCATCTTGATATAAGTGATGGCCTTCTTGTTTAGGTTCATCTATGCTGCATCTGTCATATCTTCAACCCCTTTGCAATCTTTAAGAAAGATGATGCCCAACATTCTCTCTTTCCACAAATCAAAACCGCTACCTTCAAATCTCTTAATTTTAAACAAGTTTTTGACATCAGAGAAGGTAGAAGCCATGTTTGCACACTAAGAGCTTAAAAAAGGTAAAATTCACATGTTGTCTTGTGCCCAATCACCTAACGAGTTTAAATCCGAGAAATTAAGTCCAAAAACTGTTCAAAACTTGAAGAAACCAATTTCTAAAATTTTCTACAGAAAATTTCAAAAAATTCAAGCAAGCTATAATTTCATAAAAAACAACAAATTTGTTGTTTTTCTACCACAAAAGACATACATAGATGCACAACAAAGTCAATGGGTGCTTGTTTTCACAAAAGTATCAAATTTTGCAGCAATATGACTTGTAAAATCAAAGAAATGACGTGCTGGAGTAAGTTTCCATCAAGTATGTACTTCTACAATCCTTATACATGTACTCCCACTTGAAATAAGAGATAATTTCTGCAACAAAAGAGCTGTAAATGAAAAACAAACAGTGTGGATGTTGAAAATGACATGTGAGAATACAAGAAGAACAATGGAAGAGTTTCTCCATGGTTAAGCTCTCTAGAAAACTCAAAATTTGCTTCAACTTTTCTCCGGATGAAGTAATTCTTCAAGCAAGCACTTTATCGTGAAAAATGAAGGTTTTTCGCGATGAAATTCTCCCAAATGCTAAAAAGGCCTTCAACTTAGCATAGGCTGAGTAGAATAGCGAATAACTTTTCCCTGGATGAAGTAATTCTCCAAGCAAGCACTTTATCGTGAAAAATGAAGGTTTTTCGCAATGAAATTCTCCCAAATGCTATAAAGGCCTTCAACTTAGCATAGGCTGAAGTAGAATAGCCTTCAACTTTGTTGCGATGGAACGGCTCAAAGCTCTGATACTAAATGAAAGAGGCCGTAGAGAGCTACATTGTGGTGAGCTTGGTTGCTCCAAATGCTAAGGGACTCGGATGTTGCATAAGGAGAGAGAAAGTAGAGAGAGAAACTTGCACAAAAATTTGGAGAAGAAGATGGAGAAGTTAAGTTGAAGAAGTCTCGATCAAATTATGAGAGATTTGGGACCAAGTCTTATTGCTAAGTGACTTTTAGGTCATTTGGGCATGTTCACACATGGCCAATGACCGAAGTCATAAAAATAATGTAAATGCTTATAACTCCCTAATTCAGGGTCCAAAAAATATAACAAAAATATGTTTGGAAAGGTCTCGGAGAGAGCTTTCAAATGGAAGGGTCAAAATTTACAAAAAGAGAGTCCTGTTGCTTTGTTTTCCTTTCCATATTTTATGGTGAATGTTTAGTTTGTACTTGCCTTGAGTAAACTTATGAAACACTTCTCTTTTGATGTCAATGATTTATAGATACTGCTATTATGATTCATGGTTTGATTTTGTACTTTCAAGTATTAAAGGTGGTATGATTTTGTTGTTCATTGTTCCAAAGTGTCTTTTGGTTCTTCATTTGTAAAGTAATTGAAAGTTCGAAAAATACTCTAGCAAGCCCTCAAAGATGTCTCCAAGATGTAAAGATAAAATAGCCCTTATGTAGGAAATACCTCGATTTGGAAATCTTTTACGATTTTGATGGAAAAAGCTAAAAAAGCTATAACCATGGGCAACCAAAATTATCTTGTTTTTTGTTTTTTTTTTGCCATTGATTTTCTTGCAGCTTTTCAGGAGTTGTTTAGCTTTGATGTGGAGGGACCCTAGCCAATGGATACTTCGAATATGATCTTGCCATGTGGCATCTTCAATTTTGACTTATTTAAAAAAAATGTGACTTTGACCTCCAAATTAGGGTTTCACTTTTAGACTCCCAAATGTGTTCCAAATTGCATGTGTCATATTGATATATCAATAGATAGCTCTTGAAAAGGTACTATCGAAATCTGAAATTAAAAAAACAAAATACAATGACACTTTATTATAGAGTTCTAGCGTTGAGGATTGTAAACCATTGTGACTCCTATGGTGACATGCTTAAGATTGAGTCTTCATGCTGTTGGAGATGCATTAGACGCTGGTCTCTAAAAACAAACTGTTGGATGTCTTATTTATGCTTGCATTATATGGCTTGACATTCAATTGGCTAGATGAAAAGATTTATGCATAACAGGTTAAGTGATGATGAATTGGAAGGGAGTCAAGTGCATCTTTCAGTACTTATCAAGTTATCTGGCAGCAGACAGGTTTTCACTTCATGTTTGGTAGCTCATGCATATCTTGGGAAACAAGAAGCAGCCTACTGTGGCCATTTCTAGTTGTGAGGCTGATAGGGAGCCTTCCATAGCTAGATTTGAGTGTGTGTGGATCAAATGCCTTAGGGCTGATGTGGGTCCTAGTCAGGTTTCTCCCACCACCGTCTTTATTTATACTTAAAGTGCAGATCTTGTTGGTAATTGTGAAGAACCCTATGTTCCATGCTTGCATTAAGCAGATTGAAGTGCATTATCATTATGTTAGGTAGATACTCTCTACTAGAGAGATCAGTGTGACTTATGTGCCCACATAAAATAATGTTGAAGACCTTTTCACAAAGGCTTTGCCAGTTTGAAGCTTTTTGCAAAGCTTTGGGCTTACTCCTTTTTGTGGATTGATCTCAAACCACATTGCTTGGCACTTCCTTATTCATGTGCCAACTCTTTGTTCACCACGAGCTTCCTCTTTATCCTCATGCTGTTTGCATGTGTTCCTGCTCTTCAAACTCCAACACAATACACACAGATATTTATGTTTTCAATTATCTAATAAGTTATGAAAGTGATAGAGAAGATTACTGCTTTTATTTTGTAAATGTCAAAGTCATTAGATTATTAGTAAGCCCTTACTTTTAATTTTTATTTCACAGATTCAAACATTTTTACGGATGTTTTTCTTATAATTTTCATCATATGACAATTCAGATACATTCGATCTCATGAAGGCATATATTTTGTGTGTAGGGACGAGCAAAAGTTGCAGAAGAGCACAGACATAGAACATTTATGGGGTATCTCCCTGACAATGAAGAGCGGTTGCAGTTTTTCTCCGCCAGGCAAGTTGCTTGTAGAATCCTTGGCTGCAGAGGATA